>CM037780.1:63228068-63278068 GCA_021229015.1 Solen grandis | reverse complement strand
AACAAACATAATCTTTATATTTATAGAAAAGCTCATGTTACAGAGTACAACAGGTCGGACATTTGTATGGCATATCCCCTTACACGTGCAGAAAAGAGAATATAATAACAGTAAATATAATATATATTAATATAATGGTAATATAGTTACATATTCGTAATAAAATTTACAGACTGGTGTAGTTCTAATTACGTCTAAATCGACATGTTCATCAAACGCCCCGGAATCTTATTAAATATATCGGACCACCTGCTATTTATGTTATTTTTTTTTTTTTATTTTTTTTTTTTTGTTTTGTTGGGTTTAACGTCCCACCGACAGTATTTCAGTCATTTGGAGACGATGTCTACTTGAGACATATGGTGTTGCCACACTGTAGTATCACATACCACAGTAGACATGTAGTATGATACCACACCCAGTCACATTATCCTAACACAGGGCCAACCAGTCCTACAACAGCCCTTATATGCTGAGTGCCAAGCAAGGAAACTATAACAGTACCATTTTTTGCGACTTTGGTATGTCGTGGCCGGGGATCGAACCCATGACCTCCCTCTCCCGAGGCGGACGCTCTAACCATTCAGCCACTGGGAACGGTACCTGCTATTTAGGTGTCAATACATATGTAACTGTATCTTAATCGACATGAGTAAAAAATAAGGTTTTAGTATCAGATTTTAACATTTTCTAATACAGAATTTATTGTTATTCCATCGAAGTATTTCCAAAAATTCAGGTGTTTTATAATTATGTTGTTTTGTTTTTTTGTTCTGTATGCATATAGATATTGTAGTTTGTACACGTAAAAAGTTACATTTTCGTCTAATTAATTGATCCAATATTTTCATTGAATTCATTTTTGTTCATTTTATTCACAGGCCCGTCGGAATCGATATACAATGTAATACGTTCAAATATGAAAAACACACTTTTGTGCATAACAAAATCAATGAAGATTTTGCTGCTGTGACTTTTTTTTTACCTGGACACCGCAGGATTAAGAGGGGATTACCACCTTGTTGGTATTCCCACTTTGCCCACTCTAATTTCTCAAAAACATACAGAGTGAGTAAAGTGAGAAAACATCTTCGAAATGCCGGGGCAAAGGGTTTATTTCGAAAAAGGCATGGTTTCGAATAACCCAAATCAAGACCATCGTTCATAGATGATCCCCAACACACTTTTTTTATGCAGGCCGTATCATTTAAATACTATATTTATATTTTTATGAATAAATGGACAAAATAAGGAACGTTTATCAAGAATAAACAATGCATACCAGTACACTCACGTTCATTATTTGGATCAACTAAAACACAAACACTCACGTATCACGTATCACACAGGCACAATAATTCGGAAAAACAAACAACTATTTTATTTCACCCAGGAAATATGAATAAAGGATTATGGAGTAACCGGGGTTCGATTTTACCATATTAAGATTAATGTTATCAGATCATTCCATTTTAAACAGAAGTTTGATTATTTGAACATGTGTTATTAATCAAGGCGTATTGTCCTAATCAACTATATACTACTGTCGAACAAGAACTTTGTTTTACCCAGAGAATGATTTCACAAAATTTGATATGAATGTTTTTTAACGCTTTAGACTAAGTAAACCCACGCAATTTACCGAGGTGCAACGTGCTCTTCTGTCGCGATCTCGTTTAACACTTGGTCTCAATCGTATCGCCGCATTGTCGGCCTTTTCCGTTACAAAAAGAGTCGAGATATTTCATAGTGTCCTTTACACGTAGGATTTCAAAATTGTAGTGCTTTGCTTCTTCCCGTTACCTGATACTACTAGGACACGGAACATTCATAAATGCTTGAAGCGATTTAAGAAAGACATGCGAGAATTAAGACGATAATTATCGCCCAAAAACCTCGCGAGGATTGTTAAATCTCGCATGTATACATGTTTTTTTGGACATGCGACAACGCGATAATTATCGTGTTGTCGCGTGTTGGAGAGGCGAGATTTAAACTGGTCCGATCAGGACACCGTATGAAGCTCAAGATGGAAATGTAGAATATTGTTTACTATTGACGACTGTCACATGTGTGCATATTTCACGTCGTTATTAAAGCACTGATAATTTTAAGCAATAAAACCCTGCACGCGTCCCCACTTCTAGATATCTATCTTAATTAAAATCATTTCATAACTTCAGTTAATGCATGTTTATCAATGTTAAGTATACAATATATTGCTGACATGATTTCTGATAACAAGATGGTGGCTCTTGTTTACAGAATGAAAGGTAAGACGCAGATCTGATTCAAAGCCCTGGTACATGTATATTTTGTGTGTTACAGAAACTCAAAAATGTTCAAGTAGCAACAAGCGATTCCGGTGGGTGGTGTGAATCCTCAGGTAAAGAAGATGGCGGTGAACACATTACTGATACAAATTTTGCCATCGGACTAGCTGACTTTTTTAAAGGTACATATCTCAATTCTTTGAGGGTTATCGTTTATTTCCTTTAATTATTCTTTCTATTAAATTATTGTTCATAACGAGTGTTGAAGACTAAAATGAAAAGAACGACGAGAGGAGTGAAATTGGTGAATCCTAACTGCACATATCGATTGTGAATGGTTATATCATCCACCTAAAAGCAGGAGGGGCCGCCGTGACCGAGCGGTTACAGTCGTGGACTACAAATCCCTCAGCCCCTCACCGCTGTGGGTTCGAATCCCGGTAGGGACTTCGGATTTTTCATATGAGGAAGCCTTCCAACTAGCTTGCGGTAGGTCGATGGGCCGGTAGGCCGGGTACCTCTGTGTACTCGGGTCTTCCTCCACCTGTAAAAAGCTGGACGTCGCTATATGATTGAAATACTATCGCAGTGACGGTAAACTCCATTACAACAACAATAAAAGCAGGAAGTCGTGGGTTCGATGCTTTGAAACGATATGTCTACCACAAACAGATTGGCTATATACTGTAGAATCATTTATAATTGTTGGCTGAATTCGCGGATGGGATTATCGACGAATTTTAATCCCCACGAAAACTGATCATGCAGAAAACTTAAAGTTTCGAAGATGAATCCTCGAATCCTGTAGCCGCGAAGCTGCCTTTAACACACAATCAACGAATGTTAATGTCAATGAACTTGAATGATTTTAAAGTAATATATCAAAATAAAAAATATACCTCCACTAATAAAACTATACCAAACATTCCTGGCCATGAAATACCAATGTCGCTAAAAGCGTACTGACTCCGTGTTCTTGAAGACGAAAAGGTACACAAGTTTGATTATCGTACTCATATTCAAGCTATGCCCATAGTGATTGTTTTCAACGGTAATTTGAGAAAGATACTAAAATTAGAGCTGGAGATCGTGTGTAAGTATTTTTGAGAACATGCGGCTAGGTATATTGCCCTTTCAATTGCCTTTTGGATACATTGTAAAGTATTGGTTAACAGGACTGGCCAGCCCAGTGTTAGTATGATGTAACTAAATTAAGCACCAAACTACGACGTCCGTTTAAAAAATAGTGGCAACAGTCCAGTGTTAATACCATTTGCACATTAAAATCGCAAATTTCGATGGCACTAAAATACATTTAGTATATCAAACTGGCTGATAAAAAAATGAATGAATCTGGCTGCAATCTTCGCACAGAGTAGAAACAAAAACCCAATACGACAAAGTGTATGGGGACGTTTTCATACCGTCCCTTTACCCAATAGGTATCTTTGTTGTAAGAGGAGGAACCAGGACCAAAGACCAGGCTCGTGCTGGACACCCTTTGACTGCTGTGATTAAGAGACATATGCTGTAGAATTATCCGTAGTTGGGCAGATAAGGTCTAAACCTACATAAAGTTCGCTTAGTATCGCTTTATACCGCATCCATTAACCCCTTTAAACCAGCTGGGTGTATGCATGTATGTAGTAATGAAATGTGTGCTTATGAAGGGGTTGGGCGTCTTTAATTTCCTTTTGATTTCTTGCAAATTGGTATACATTTAGAATAACACATTTAGCACAGTCATGTTTACTGCTGGTGGTGTGGATTTCGGGGTCTATTTTGTGGCATCTTCGTGAAATGATGATGCCTCTGTAACTGATGGTCAAGTTGGACTTATTTTTCTTGCAGGCAAATCTGTCGCCAGTTTTGGTGACGGGCCAGGACAATATAAGCAACTTATCCTCGATTCCGGAAAGATGAAAGGCTACGAGGCTTATGACGGGGCGCCATACTGTGACGTCACAAGTGAGGGACGCGTTAAATTCCTTGACCTGTCAATACAACAATTTGGACTTCCTATTTATGACTGGGTCATGAGTCTTGAGGTTGCTGAACACATTCCGGTTAAGTTTGAAAGAACATTTATCGACAATATGGTAAGGCATACAAAAGAAGGGATCGTTTTAAGTTGGGCCGTGCCAGGCCAAGGTGGTTATTCTCGTCAGCCTCAGAACCCTTGAATACGTCATAAAACTTATGGATTCACTGGGATTCTTCCATGACGAAGAAGCGTCTGAGAAATTAAATGACGTGGCATCTGCATCTTGGTTAAAGAGAAATATTAATGTGTACAGACGACGAGATTCATCAGACATAATGAATCTTCTTTAATGTCTGCTTTTAGCATGTGTATTCTTTTACAATCTCATTGTGGTTTTCAGGTTTTATTATGGCGCTAAATGATGCACCAGGCAATAGAGTTAATGTAGCGTATATATAGCAAGATATTATGACCCGTTCACATTTCAAGAGAAATAAACATAACAGGATAACAGGTAAATAGATTTGGTGTAACATAGAAAGGAAAGCTAGAGAGGGAAAAGAGTAGACAGCAAACATGTATTCGTATTTAGATGTTTTTATTATGAAATAAATGTTATTGTTGTTGTTTTTTTTGTTGTTGTTTTTAGGGGACTCCATTGATTTATTCAGGTGTATAATGAGTGACTTCTTTGACATCATGAAATTGATGGGATATACATTGCTGCATTGCATACGTATTTAATCATTGTATTCTATGACGGTATGAACTATATTGGATCAATTTATGCATGGCATTAGGCATTTTTGAGGCGTTCTTGATGAAGTTATATTTTATCCAGGATTTCTTTATCTATTTTGATACTTTCACTGACATAATTATACTTTTTACTCAGTATGACCTTGTTATTTACTAGTAATGTATTTCTCAAGGTCTGTTTTAGTCAATGCAATAACAATGTACATTTTATGTATGACATATTAATATTCTAGCTAAACAATAAGAGCAATTAACTGAACTTTGACTATTTAAATGTACGTTTATATTCCTTAATAAACTAATGTCAATAAATGTAGACGCAAAAATATGTATATGTTTCCATATACACGCGCGCGTACACACCTTAATATGGAATAATGCTGGTAATGTAATATATATATATTGTAATGCCCTGACATTACTTATCGTTGTATTTGACTTTGGGTTGACTCTATGTATATCTGTAACTGGCAATCACATACATTTTGACAGTTGGGCTAACTTATTCGTCAGCACTACAAATTAATGCATTACGCCAGGAAATCTCTGTACACCGCCGTATCACATAAGAACCCCGTCTCGATGTAAACAAGCCTTGTAATCCATTTGTGTTTTGTATGTATAAGTTATCAGCTGTGGATTAAATGTCATATTCAGCTTGAATCACTTCTATAAGTTGTTGTCAATTTTAAACCGAGTAAATCCTTTTAATTTTAGGTAGAGCATTGTATTTTAGAATTTTAGATCTGCACACGCCTAGCTATTGACACGTGGTCGGCCATTTTCTATTAACTATTTCTGGTTGTTTCTATGGGCAACTTAACTGATGCCAGTGCACTGTGTAGTGATTGAAAGGGTGTAAATCTTCATGCTTTATATAAACATGATGTCGCAATTTATCAACTCTATTGTAGTGTATGATCGATATATGCTATTATAGTTTTACTTCTCTGTGCACTTACTGCAGCAATTCATGCACCCCAGTCACAACTACATCAATATGATATCAACCCGATATGGTCAACATATCGGCCCATTACCTAAAATGATATCGGTAGAATATAATATTGCACATTGTTTTCTAGTCGGATTGATATCATTGTCGGATTGATATCTGTCCGAGTCAATAAAAATATCGGATAGATATCAAAGCAAATATCACCTTTATATCAAGCCAATATAATATCAGAAATTCATCATCCTGACATCAAATTATATCCATTGATATCGGCGTTATATCTGGATGATGTCGGGAGGTTGTCAATTTGATATCGGGTAGAAATCCAAAATAATTCCTTATTTTTTACCTCAAACATTAAACTCCCTAAAATCTTTTCCTTTATATTGACTCATTTTGACGCATATAGGCAAACAGAGAAGACCCAGGCCAGAGAGTCCCTGTAGGAGCTCTCTGATTAGTGTCTCCACTGTTTGCTCATACGATGTTGTAGCTCAGTTTCTATACAGACAAATGAGACAAAGAAATATCCATTATTTCCAAAAAAATATAGATAAATCAATTAATATTCATCAAATAATAAATTTGAGGTGAAAGGTTAAATCAGGCATTTGACATTACATTATTTCTATTAGGGTCTCCATCATTCATTTTTGTTTCTATGAGAAATGCTTCTTTCATCGGTGGATTTAAATATAAGAATAATTTAAATACAAAATATTCATAGTTTATTAACTAATTAAAGAACTTTACTGCAAAACAGTTTTTTTTTGTAGCAAAGTATTTGCAAAGTAAATCTTTTTCCTCATAATTACACCTTTCTAAAACAGTAAAGGCGAAAATGAACTGTTCTTTGAAAAGCTGCCTAATCAGGATGAACATTGTTTGCCTATATAATTGGATTCATTGCAAAATAACCGTTCAAAATAACAACCATTTGTGCTAACCCGCGTCGGTGAATTTATGGAACGTCGGTTTTTTCCATAAACTTTAAGCGACACTAATGCCTAAATACTATTAACCCATATATATTCTGAAAAACATGGTTTCCAGTTTCCAAAAATAGTATATTCAATCAATCGATTTTTATAAAACTTTACTTGCAGTTATTTTTCAAACGCAAATCGTAGCTTAATGCATCTCTCACTCTCTCTCTCTCTGTGCAAAGAATTTGCACAATTTATCCATAAATATATCATTTATAGCTTGTTATATTCAAATGAAAGGCCCCTTTATGAAGGGTTACAGAATTTTGAATAAAAAAACAGCAATGCATTGTAACCCCCATTTTCAAAAGTTAGTTGGCACCCTTGCCCTTCTTTTTGTTAATGTAAGTAGCCAATATTGGTGCGGTATGTGTAAGATCAGTAAGTTCAGTTGATAATTAGGACCACCAATCTTTGAGCATAGGATCTCGGGTTCAAATCCTGGTCTGGTTATTACAGCTATTAGAGATTGAACAATGATCATGTATAATGGATGAGTGATTGAAAGATTCATGGCGATCATCGATTGTGTTTTACGTAAATGATTTTTCTTATTTCTCTCCTTGTCGTTAATTAAGGGTATATGTACCTAGAAATGAAAGGGGGGGGGGGGGGAGAGAGAAATAATATTATCTTTTGATTTGTATGTTGTTTATTCAGCTTGGTTCATGAAATTGAAAAAAAAAACTCTCAAATTATAGTATCATCAAATATAGCAATATATTGAGGTATATCTTTCAGTATGCTGATTACATATCACAATCAATATAGTATTTTGCTTCATGTAAATTGGGACAGCCCTGAATTTCTACTTGCGACAGACATATTGCTTCTACACAGCAATATCATGCCATAAATACCATACTGAGTTATACTTAGTCACATTTTCTTGATGCCAGGCCAACCAGTCCTGGTACTATTGTGCCAAAATTTTGAGCCATACCAGGACCATTTTTCATGACTTTGTATGTCGTGGCCGGGGATCAAATCCACAAACTCTTAAGCTCCTGGGCAGACACTCGGACCACTCAGTCGCAGATATTATATGGGTTATTTGAAGGCCATAACATACTTCCATCCACGTACTTCCAGTTTTGAATTTGCCCCCAAACTCATATTACTGAGAGCAAATTGCTATCATCTTTCTTGACTACTGCCATGCTGACATATGCAGTAACAGTTTGTTTGTTTTGTGTTTTTTTTTGTGTTTTTCTTGTGTGTGTTTTTTCTTGTGTGTGTGGGGGGGGGGTTGGGGTTGTTTTTTTCCTAGAAATTGGGAAAAGGTCTATATATGATTTATATGCTGTTAAATCTCTCTCATCTCTCTCGCTCTTCCTCTCTCTTTCACCTTCTCTTGTTATTTTTCATTATGATGATGATTTACGTCAAGATAAAAATTACATTAACTTAATTAAAAAGAATAACAATTTAAACAAATTGTCTTTCTTAAATTGAAATATTTTCTATGAAGAATTATTGTCATCTGTTAATTGTTCACCAGACATTACATGTACTTGCAAGTGTGCTAACAGTAATTGGGATCCCGGATTGAGTAAAAACAAGGGATCAGGATGCAGGTTGATATTCTAATCCCAGATGTGTACAAACTTGGATTCTAGATAGGTCCGATCCTTGATGTGGCCTGCGATCCTGGAACATTGAATATGGGATATTGAATCCCACATGGATCCCGGACAAATCCCTCCGGGATCCCCTATATATTTTACTTAGGCGATGATCCTCATCAAAGCATTCAGTTATTGAGTTGTCAGTGAAGTTCTCAAGAATGGTACACAAGTCATCCATGAGTCTAAATTTAATAACCTCTCAACAACTGCAGTGCTCAATGCCAGGACAAATATAGCTGCAACTCAAAGGAAGCAGGCCTTGAGTCCCTGGTCTTTGGTCAGCTCAGTATTGATGGCTTCTAAATGTTTGTAACTAAGTATAAAATCATCAATAATACCGCACCAATAATAGTTAGCCAATGTAGTATTTTCCTGTGCCATTCATTTATTTGATTTTACTGTGCACAAAGAAAGAATTCAGTGATCAGTCAAATCAAAGCAGAATACTATTATAAAAAGAATTTCAAATTTCGGTAGGCATTTCAAATTTCGGTTTGAATATTTTCGGTTTGAATATTTTCAGTTTCTACTTACAAGTGTAATTTTACAAGAATAACAATAATGTTTATTGCTTCAACAGATGAAGAAAGTCCTGATTGAACTTTCACGAGACCAGTAATTATCAGGATAACACAAATATCTCACTGGGATGAGTTATTGTATATAAATAGGCTGTTTGAATAGAAATGTGTCCCTATATTCAAAGGACAGAGAACAAATTATAATGTATTATGTTCTTAAAAAAAGAAAACAAAAAAAAACAAAAAAACAAGGGACATACATGACTATACTGGGGAGCTATACTATAATGGTCGCACATTTTGCACAAAGTCATAAATATGTGTAGCCAGACCAATATCTACTGTCGCTGGTGGCCTATTGATTAGGGCATAGGCCTCAAGAATTGGAAGTCATGGGTTTAGTGTGACATACCAAAGTTGTAAAATGGTACTGTTATAGCTCCCTTGCTTGGCGCTCAGCATATATAAGGGTAGTTGCAGGACTTGTTGTCCCAGAGTCAAGATAATGTGACTGGGTATGGTATCATGCCACATGTCTATGGCATGATACTCCAGTGTGGTAGCTCTATATCTGTCTCAAGTAGACATCCTCTCCAAGAGACTGAAGTACCGTTGATAGGACTTTATATCCAACTAGTTAACATAGTTCTATTGCTTGAAGCTCAGCATTATTAAGGGTAGTTCAAGGACTGGTTGGCTCAGTGTCAGGTGTAAGTGTAATGTGACTGGGTGTGGTATCATACATGTCTATGGCTGATCGAGACCCCATGCTTATAGGTTGGGTGAGTCACCCAGATCAGGTGCAGATTCAATAACTAAAAATCTGACACGACTTCAGGTAATAAAAAATAAGTTGTGCAGATCATAGCTTCAAAAAACAAATGGTATTCCGTAACCTAAAAAGACTGTATAGGAAGTTTTTGTGCTAAATAATGTTTTTTAAATTTCAAAGAAGGACCTACAAATTCTCTATATACTACCTCATTTTAAATATAGTGGGCTCCCTTGCTCGTGATAACTTGATGTTATCATGCCACTTAATTTTGGCCATGATACCACAGGTCAAGGTCAAAATCTGGTGTTAAAGGCTAAAAAGGTGAACATTTTATTGTGATTGAGCTTAAACTGCATTATGCATGGATGGATTTTTTGCTCACCTGAGCACGAAGGACTCGTTGTGAGCTTATGCTCTGTCTGGCATCAGTCCTCGTTGTCAGTCGTGCGTCGTCAACAATTTGCTTTTAATGACATCTCTGCTAAAACCGCTGGACAGAATTTGATTTATAGAAGTGTTTGTCATAACAAAAGGCATATCACAAGCATCAACCATGTGCACGCTTAAAAGATCATGGTTACAAGAATTGTTGGAAATTGTCATTGGTATTCATAGGCTTCATTATCATTGCCACTCTATAACTTTCTTATCTATGTTTGGATTTTCATAAAACTTTACAAATGTGTTTGTTACAACACAATGATGTGTCAAGTGCATCAACTGTATGCACCTCTGAAAGGTCAAGGTCATAGGAGTTGTTTGAAATTGTCTTGAATGTATAGGCTACAATGTCATGTCCTCTCTGTAGCTTCCATATCTATGTTTGGATTTTCGTCGAACTTTACAGAAGTGTTTGTCATAACTCACTTTAAAAATGTAGAGTGAAAACATAACAATGGCCATAACTTCTTAAATTTATAAAAGCTTCTGTCATCAAACTTCACATACTTCTTCACTATAACAAGCCGGCTACATTATTCCATAAAGGGCCAAAATTCTTCGGTCCATTTAGATGTATGTATCTTCCTTTTTTGCTCACCTGAGCAGTGAGCACTTGTGCCCAGGATGAGCTTTTGTGACTGCCTTTTGTCCCTCGTCCATCATCAAAAATTGCTTGTGAACACTCTAGAGGGCACAGTTTTGGCCCAATCTTTATGAAACTTGGCCAGGATGTTTGCCTACATGACATCTCGGATGAGTTTGAAAATTGGTCTCGTGGGGTCAAAAAACTAGGTCACAAGTTCAAATATTAAAAAAAAACATTGTGAACATGCTTGAGGCCACATTTTTGGCCCAATCGTCATGAAACTTGGTCAGGATGTTTTTCTTTCTCATTATTTCAGATGAGTTTTGAAATTGGGTCATGTTGGGTCAAAAACTAGGTCACTAGGTCAATTTTAGAAAATCTTAGAAAAAAATTGTGAACGTACTAGAAGCCACAGTTTTGGCCCAATCTTCATGAAAATAGGTCAGGATATATGTCTACATGAAATCTGGAAGGAGTTAAAAACTGGGCCACTTGGGTTCAAAAAGTAGGTCACCAGGGCAAATTTTAGAAAAACATTGTGAACACTCTAGATGCCTACATTTTTGTCCCAGTCTTCATTAAACTTGATAAGAATGATGACTGCATGAAATCCCAGTTAAGTGCAAATTCAGGTAGGATCAAAATCTAGGTCACTTAGTCAAATGTTAGAAATACACATGATGCCACATTTTTTGTAATCATGCCTTACACAGTAATCTTACTCAGGTGAGCGACACAGGGCAATCTTGGTCCTCTTTTTTAAATGTGTATAGTGAAAAAACATTAACCATGGCCATAACTTCTAAACTATTAAAGCATCTGTCATCAAACTTCACATACTTGTACTTGTTCACTATAACAAGGGCTACATCTCCATCAAGGGCTGTAACTCTTACTTCCATTTTGACCAAATTCATCACCATTCTTCTTTTTTTAAGCTCACCTGAGCACCAGAAATTGTTATCAGCCTTTTTCAGCTGTCCACCATGTGACAACTGTTGCTTTAAACGACATCTCTAAATCGCTAAGCAGATTTCATAAAATTTTACAATAACAGGCCTTAGATAGTACTAATCAAAGTAGCTAAATTTATTCCGGTCAGTCAACCAAGATGGCTGCCAGAGCTGAAAATAGAAAAATCTTTAAACGACATCTCCTAAACTGCAGACCAAATTTTGATGAAACTCAATAATAAATGATCATTGGATGAAACTGCAAAAAAATAACCAAAATCATTCGATCCGGCAACCGATGGCTGCCGGAGCTAAAAATAAAAACAAATCTTTAAACATCATCTCCTAAACCGCTGAGCAGATTATGATGAAACTCAAAAGGATTGTTCTTGATCACATATGTTTTGAAATAGGACATCATATAAGAAAAAAAAAACGAAAAAAAACCCCAAAAAACACGAAAAACAAGAATCGCTAAGAAACTCATTTTTCCCAGTGCCACTTCATTTGGTCCCACACATTGTTCCACCTTTTTTTTTGGAGAGGAGGAGGGGGGGAGCTCTGTGGCCAAGAGGGTAAAGTAGCTGACTTTAACACTCACTCAGCCCTCACCGAGTTCGAATCCCGGCAGGGTCATTCGGATTTTCATGTAAGGAAGCCTTTCAGCTGGCTTGCGGTAGGTCGGTGGTTCTACCTGGATGCCTCCGTGCATTCGGGATCTTCCTCCACCTGTAATTAGCTATATGCCTGAAATACTGTCGAAGCGACGGTAAACTCAAATAGTCAAGTCAACTTTTTTTCTGTTACATTTTAGTTATAATGTGATGTTGTGATTTGTTTAAAGACCCTATGCTCACCTTAAATTCAGCAAAGAATATCTAGGAAAAAACAACTGTTTTGTAGGAAAGAGACATTTTTCCATGTAAAGAGGACTAGTGGTAGTTTACTGCTTTGTGGTATACCCATTTTGAGAATAATTGAGGTTCATTTGAAAGAGGCTTCCAAAAGAGCCAGCATCATGAAATTGTAACCGGAAGCAAGCTCCGTAGTTTGATTGCATTGATTTCCATTTTCATATGACATCATTTGACGTCAAATATTTAATCTGCTATCAGATCATCTTTCAATTCTGCATGGATTTTCTTCTTTTTTTCTGTCTTAAACAGATAGTGTATTTCAAGATAAGTAATGAACATGGTAAAATTTGATATGGTTTGCAGAGCAAAAAGCCTTATTGTTTGTTTGAACAAACTAAAATAGTTATTGTTATTCTTCCTTTTTTTTAAATATGTCAACAATTCTTTGATGTATATGCTGTATGTACATGTATATGTTTATTTATATGCTGATAACTTAACATTGCTTTACTTGCAATTACTGATATAATTATCTTTTAACATATTCATAATTTCATCATATTTAGGTGAACTGTACTGTAGGCCCTGACTGGGTGTATATCGTATTGTGTATTATATATATTAATTATTGTGATTGTTAGTACACATGTCACTATAATAAATAATTTACCTTCTTTAGTGATAGTTCTAGTTATATTTTAAGATACTTGTTCAGAGCATAACTCATAATATTAAGGGGAATTAATACAAGAACTTTGACTTTACTTGGCCCTATGGTTGAATTATTTCCCTCCATTATTTTTATTAGCATCACTGTGTTCCTCAATTGCGTCCTTAATATATATATATAATTTCTGGTCCTTCTTTTAATTTGAATCTTGAAGTTGCACACAAACCTCAGGTGACGACACTCTTTGGATTTACCTAAAGAAAGTGAGCCCCAACTAAAAATGATAATTCGTCCTAAGGACTGAGTATAAGCATAAATTATAGTTATTCTAAGGGTTTCATCAAGCTGCAGCCTGTCATACCCTCATTCATTTGAGACACACACAACTTCATTGCCTTCAAAGCTTTGATTTTGTTTGTTTTTATCTTTATTGTAATTAATCAAAATTAACCTATGGTATGTCGTTAATAAACAATAAATTGAAAATTAATAAAAGTAAAATGTAAGTTCCTCTAACATTTTGTTGAAAAACAGCATGTTGTGTTTTGCATAATTTCATTCTAAAAGTAGAGAAAGATTTTGAGATTATTGATAATGAAGTAGATGCAGGACATCTAGGGGGTGTTCCAATGTTGGATGGGGACATCTAGGGGTGTTCCAATGTTGGATGGGGACATCTAGGGGTGTTCCAATGTTGGATGAGGACATCTAGGGGTGTTCCAATGTTGGATGAGGACATCTAGGGGATGTTCCAATGTTGGATGAGGACATCTAGGGGTGTTCCAATGTTGGATGAGGACATCTAGGGGATGTTCCAATGTTGGATGAGGACATCTAGGGGTGTTCCAATGTTTGATGAGGACATCTAGGGGATGTTCCAATGTTGGATGAGGACATCTAGGGGTGTTCCAATGTTGGATGAGGACATCTAGGGGTGTTCCAATGTTGGATGGGAAAGACGGTGGAAGAAATACTGATGGTATTGCTAAAAGAAGACATATTGCTTACAGTTTATAAACAAATATTGATTTAAAACCTTGAAGATGATTGACACCCCTTTAAAGATACAATGCTGTTCAAAAACATGGGATATGTCACTGATATAATATTTACATTGATTAAGTTTGCTTTTTGGATTTAACATACCGACAACAATATTTCAGTCATTTTGATAATATGTCTATTTTTTTTTCTTCTTTTTTTTTTCAGTCACTCAGAGGTGACCCATTTATTTCCTCCGTCATAGATATAAGGGGGTCGGGAGAGCCATCCCCCAGATACCTTATAAACATTTTGTTAAAAAAAGGATATTAGCAAAAAAGATATATACGATGTATGTTATACTATATGTGAGATAAACGACTTCACAAAAGCGGTATTTATATTCTTTCATTATAGAATGATTTAAGAACAATTAAATCTAAGTGTAATTAATCAAAAATGTTAAATTTGCTCCTCCTTTCACTAATGAAATAAGTTCGATATATGCAATATCAAATTTGACACAGAATAATATTTATTAAGTTATATTCACATGAATCTATTTTATAGCCTACAATAATGTTTTCCAAAGTATTCATTGGTTTATTAATGTCACATCTTTTAATATTTTTTTTGTTAATTGTATACCAGAACTGGTTAAGATATCGGCATGAAATGAAGAAATGGTCATACTCTTCTATTTTCTTACAAAAATACAAAGTGGAAAATCTCTCATCTTCCAGTTAAATAGATTAAGATTTGTTGAAGCGAAATTGTGAAGAGCTTTATACTTAAACTGTTTAAACTATGTTATCAGGAATTACTTTATGTAGAATGAAATACCATGATTTCCAATGAACTGTTTTATTAAGTTGTCTCTCCCAATCTTTATGTACGTATTGTTTAATAATTTTTTTATTTATATAATTTTCATAGATATCCCTATTACTCATTTCCAGAAATGTTTGCACTTTGAGAGCCACAGAAGATCTTGTATGAATTTTGGTATTTACTGATTCTTCCTTTTTCATTATCACTAATTTTTGTAGTATTGTATTTGCTTTGATTTTTAGCTCACCTGAGCATAGCTCAGGGTGAGCTTTTGGGATACTTGATTGTCCGTCGGCCGTCGTCCGTCGTCCGTCAACAATTTTGATGTTTACACACTAGAGGCCACAGTTTTGATCCAATCTTCCTCAAACTTGGTCAGAATGTTTGTCTTGATGATATCTTGAACCCTTTCGAAAATGGGTCAGGTTGGATCAAAAAGTAGGTCAGTAGGTCAAATCTTAGAAAAATCTTGTCGTCCGTCAACAATTTTGATGTTTACACACTAGAGGCCACACTTTTGATCCAATCTTCCTCAAACTTGGTCAGAATGTTTGTCTTGATGATATCTTGAACCCTTTCGAAAATGAGTCAGGTTGGATCAAAAAGTAGGTCAGTAGGTCAAATCTTAGAAAAATCTTGTTTACACACTAGAGGCCACAATTTTGATCCAATCTTCCTCAAACTTGGTCAGAATGTTTGTCTTGATAATATCTTGAACCCTTTCGAAAACGGGTCAGGTTGGATCAAAAAGTAGGTCAGTAGGTCAAATCTTAGAAAAATCTTGTTTACACACTAGAGGCTACAATTTTAATCCAATCTTCCTCAAACGTGGTCAGAATGTTTGTCTTGATGATATCTTGAGCCTTTTCGAAAATGGGCAGGGCCGGACCGAAAAGTAGGTCATAGGTCAAATCTTAGAAAAATCTTGTTTACACACTAAAGGCCACATTTTATGCAATCTTCCTCAAACTTGGTCAGATTGTTTGTCATGATGATATCTCGAACCAGTTTGAAAATGGGTGGGGCTGGATAGAAATGTAGGTCAGTAGGTCAAATCTTAGAAAAATCTTGTTTATACTCTGAGGGCAACATTTTTGGTCCAATCATCCTCAAAATTTGGCAGAATGTTTGTCATGATGATATCTTTTGTGGATAGGGTCAGAAAATTCCTGAACATTGTTTCACCTCATCATCTTAATTCTGAAGCAATCTGTTTTGTACAGGCAATGAATGATACTTTTCTCAGGTGAGCGATCTAGGGCCATCTTGGCCCTCTTGTTCCTTTTGCTAATATTATATCATTTATAAAGATAAGCTCTGATTTATCCAGTGTGTAAATAATAAACATTTATCTTGTGCTTGATTTAATTTATTTCCCCATATAATTTGAGTTCTAACCGTGTGAAAATTATATTCTTTTGTAGTCTTTTGTTTAGTATTTTTTAATTCTATCCAGGTTTTAAGTAAATATAAATAAAACGGTGAAATTTTAATGTGTTTTGTATATTAAGAATTTAATGAATCAATATTCATATCGAATATTAACAAACTGTCTCCAATCTGGTTTAAAAATATCAAAGGTATTTTTCCAATTCGCATTTTCATCTTGCTTGAGAAAATTAAAACACTTTATTATCATTGTTTTTGCAAAATATTCGAAACTTGGCATATCTAAGCCACCATTGAATTTATTACCTATAACTGTTTGTCGTTTTATTTTATCTTTTTCCGCTCCATAAGAAATCAAACACCAATGGCATTTATTGAATTTATAACAGATTTTGGAGGAACTATACTTTGTAATAAATATGTTAGCTTAGGCAAGAAGAGTGGCTTAGGCAAGAAGAGTGGCTTAGGCAAGAAGAGTGATTTCAGAACAACAACTTTACCAAACAAAGTAAGTTTTCTTTTTCCCCATGATATTAGTACGTTTTTTGCTTTTTCAATTTTTTGTTCCAGTTGAGTGATTGACATTGTACAAAATAGTTTCCAAAGTATACGGCTAGTGTTTTTAATGTTTCTGTAGATAGCTTAATGTTGTGATTATTTTCTCTTTTTTCTGATTTTGATTTTCCTATCAACATTCCCTGTGTTTTTGAAATGTTTAATTCCAGACCTGAATGTCTATCAAAATGTTTAATAATGGACAGAACCGTTAGTATTTCAGGAGAGTCTTTTAGAAAAAGAGTTGTATCGTCAGCTAGTTGTGTTAATTTGAAGGTTTATCTTTGATAGTTATACCTTGATAATCTTGACTTTGTCTAACTTTATTTGCCAATATTTCTGCGACTAGAGTGAACAGAAGAGCAGAAAGTGGACAGCCTTGACGGATGCCACGAGATATTCCAAATGTTTCAGAAATCCAGCCATTATAAGATATTCGAGAGGAAGCGTTTGTATATAATGTTTTAATCCATTGAACAAAAGAATACTTAAAACCAAAATGTTCCAAAGTAGAACACATAAATGGCAATTCGACAGTATCAAATGCTTTTTTAAATTCTAAAAATAAAATAATACCTTTCATATTATAGATATTTGCGTAGTCAATCAAATCTTGAATCTGTCTTTATTATAATAAAATATAAATTATATTAGAACTGCTTGTAGACGTATTGAGAGAACTCTTGCAGCTAATTTATAATCTATATTAAGAAGTGATATTGGCCTCCAGTTTTCAATTTTTTCTGGGTCCCTTTTTTATATGTTGAAGACAAAATACTTTGTTTTTGTGAATATAACATTTCACCGTTCCTGTAACCTGCATTTAAAGACTCAGTAACAATATTACCTAAAATATACCAAAATGTCTTATAAAATTCAACAGTAAGTCCATCAATACCGGGACTTTTTTGTTTACGTCCCTTTTAAGCGCATTGAAAACTTCCTCTACTGTAAATAGACCTTCACATGATGCGGCCATCTTTTCATTTAATGTTTTATCACGCCTTATATCGTTAAAATATGTTTCTATTGATTCTCCCGATATGTTACTTGACATATATAGTTGCTTATAAAAATTCACTTCCGCTGTTAGTATTTTGTTACTTGATATAATTGTTTTATCGCCTTCCTTGAGAGATTAATAGCTTCTGTATTTGTGCTTCAATATGTTTAATTTTTGTGGAGTTTTAATTTTTAGAGAGATAGCCATGTGGTCTGTGCTTTGGATAACTGCAGGTCTTATGCCTAATGAATAAATTTGGGGTATGAGATGTTTTTCTACAAGCCAAAAATCAATTCTACTTTTCTCAATGCCATTCTTTCTTCTCCATGTATTCTGTGATCTATCTTTATTAAGTGTTCTCCAAACAATATCTAGACATTGAATTTTTATCACTTTTTAAAACTATTGACTGGTATTTGCCTATTACATGATGCATTGGAAATTCTGTCATTATCATTTAAGATATCATTATGATCCCCTGCTATTATTTTCATTCCTTGACAAGTATTAGCAACTACATCAGAGATTTTTTTATAGATTTAGATCTAGATTTAATATCATTTGGGGCATATACATTTACTAAGGTGTATATATTTTCAGTTTTTTAAAACAAGAAGACCGTTAACATACTGTGTTGATCAATAATTGTTTTATTTATCTTCTTTGATATAAAAATTGAGCATCCTTTGCTATCGTCTTGTCCAAAAGAATGGAAAATCTCCCAATCGAGAAATTCAAAAGTTAGAGTAGTAACAAGATTTGGTGTGATGTGAGTTTCTTGTATAAAGACAATATCAGCCTTTTAATGTTTAAGCCATTCTTTGAAACTTAATCGTTTGTGCTTATCCCTTAATCCCTGGGCGTTTAATGATATTAAATGGACTTGCTGTTTCATAAAAGAATTCATATATTAACAAAACAAAAATCAATATTCAATTTGTGATCAATTATGTACATGTACTTATGAAATGAGAGCTAAAGTTGAGTCATGCACTATAACAGATTGACTTACGCAATGCGTGTATTAAGCGAAATATAAGTTATGCAAAAGGCAACAAACAAGTAAAATTACACCAAATATTTAAAACTTCAGTGAAGTGAAATTCATAATATACGCATTAATTCGGTATAATAATGTGGAAAGCAGAAGCATTCTTATTTAGCGAAACAAAATAGAAGTTATGCAAAAGGCAACAAAACAAATAATATACATTAAATATAAGAGCTATTGAAATAAATATACGTAGAGATAACATAACCATATATGTAAAATGGAATGATGAATGAAGAAGAGAATTTCGTATGCATAAGAAAAAGTTTTGAATGTATATTTGTACCACTTTGTGATTTATATAAACATATATATCACACATATATTATGCATATGTGTGTGTGTGTGTGTGTGTGATCATTAAAAATAAAAGTGTATTTATTTTTCATATGTGTTTCCGCTGTGCAAGAAATTAAGGTGATTTGTTGGTATGAAATTGACACACCCTGGTCCCCTGGATAGTTCATCTTACATTCACCAATATTGCCACAGTCCATGTATATGTTTACTTAGCTTGTAAGGGATAAAACTCGGACAGCAAGTACATAATGGATGGACAGAAGAACGGATAGTGGCGTGTGGGTGGACGGATACATCGTAGATGATCGAGACGCTCAGCGTGACACGCGCGTGTAAGTGTTGCTCATGTTATGCCATTCGCTGGGAATATACTAACTTTAAATGTTAAATGTTAGCTAGCAATAGTGTTTAGTTGGATGGGCTCACAATGACTGGAAGGGCAAAATGAAACCTCGTGAACGTACTGACTATGCAGTATATAATCCGTTTAATATCAAATTCTAAAGATTGAGGTTCTAAATGAAAACACATGTAAACATCTAACTAACAAACGAATCCCAATAACCGATTGGCATTGGCATTGTCCGGATTTTTCTATATGGCGGTTAATGTTGTATATCTTATTCTTCCTGATCCGATATTTTTTATATATATTTTTATTTCAATGTTTTTTATTCGTTTCTTCATATTTTGAAATATATTCTTTGATTAGAATGTGCTCTGATATATCTTAAGTTTCGATTGCCCCTCTTATGAATGATATTGTCCCGGAGTGGGCTTTGATGTTGTTGTAATAACTTGAAAATACATTTTTTTTTTAATTTAAATCCTCAAATCTGCTATTTGACGATAGGCATAAAATACGAAGTTTAAATCCAGTACCAAATTACATGTTTGTATAAGATACAACAATAAATATGAATAGCTAACTTAAATAAGTATATGAATAATTTAATTCGAAATAAATTCCTGACAGCCAGACTTATTCTAAGATATAATTTAGAGCTTATACAGCTTCTGGAATTAATAAGGGTCTGGCTATGTACTTCGGGTAAGATTCTTAGTATGTGTTCAAAATCATTTTTCAAAGCAATATAAAACTATGTATTACTTATTAAGTACATTAATTATTAACAACATCAAAAATTGCTTGAATTTAAAAGGATATCTTTTCAACATACGCTGTGTCATTTAACAAAGGAAAAGAAAGGAAAATATCCAAACAGAGGTTGTAAATTATAAAATATAAAAATATATTGACATTTGTGGATTCATAAGAGATTATGTCTTTGTTTCTTAGGAATTCGATTGCTTTCAGATTGTTATAGGACATGCTAAGATGATTTTAATGCCCATGAAGCATTCAATGATCTGAAGTTATAGGCTCTTTTTGGTCAAAGTCTATAAATGCTTACATTTTAAAGCAATTTATTGATGGATGGATTACCTTAAAATATTTTCTGATACCTTATATTTTAAGGATAAAACTTTTAAAATATTACTCTATGATTTTGTTTTAGTGACTAAATATTAATTAGATAACATTTCAGATGAACTATTCCGACATAAAAATGTTTTATAAAATAAGTATAATTTATGCAGCTCAAAGCTATAGGTTTTACACGAAAAATTCTCTCAATATTTTTTTCAGAGGAATGAGAAGGGAATACTGTCCTCCTGAAATGCAAAATGCTTTCAGTTTAATATAGAATTTCTTTTAAGCAAAATGGAGTAAAATGTTGCTTTGAACGGTAAAAGTTATTTTTCCAAAGATGAGTTTTATTTACCATAGTACGAAAGCCTATTGAGCTCATTTTGGTTGGAAAAAAATATATTTTTCGCGAAAAAAACGCGATACTTTGAAAAAAAATTTCGCGAATAAACGCGATATTTTCGCGTTATAACGCGAAACTTTCTCGAATTAACGCGATACTTTCGCGAATAAACGCGAAACTTTCGCGAATTAACGCGATATTTTCGCGAATTATCGCGAAACGTTCGCGAATAAACGCGATAATTTCGCGAATAAACGCGTAACTTTCGCGAACTAATTTTCTTTGTCGATCTGGGTCGTAGATCGTAGCTCAACCATTGAAATAAACCAAAATAAATGGTTGAGCTGGATCGTAGATCGTAGCTCAACCATTGAAAAAGTTCACGGAATGGTTGAGCTGGGTCGTAGATTGTAGCTCAACCATTGAAATAAACCAATATAGTTGGTTGAGCTGGATCGTAGATCGTAGCTCAACCATTGAAAATGTTGATGGAATGGTTGAGCTGGATCGTAGATCGTAGCTCGACCATTGAAATTAACCAAAGTAAATGGTTGACCTGGTCCGTAGATCGTAGCTCAACCATTGAAAATGTTGATGGAATGGTTTAGCTGGGTCGTAGATCGTAGCTCGACCATTGAAAATGTTCATGGAATGGTTGAGCTGGGTCGTAGATCGTAGCTCAACCATTGAAATAAACCAAGATTAATGGTTGATCTGGATCGTAGATCGTATTTTAGTCGTCGTCGGTAATTTTGTACTCGTTTGGAAAAATGAACTTGTCAAATTATTTGAAATTTTCTTTAAAATTTTATTCGAAAGAGTTTCCTTCGAAAATATTTGTACTTGTCGGGAATATCTCATTCGTCGGAAAAGTTTCCGTCGGGAAATTTTCTGTTCGTCGAGAAAAATTATATGGGTTTAAAATTTTTTTTTAACATTTTTTTCGTGGGATAAAAAAGTCGCGTAATCTTTTTCGTCGGGAAGTTTGTCCTTCTATAAAAGTTGTGGGTGATTGTTCTTGTCGGAAAAAATTGCATGCATCTCGAAAAGTGCTTCCGTCGGGAAATTTTGTAGTCGTCGGGAATCTCATTCGTCGGAAAAAATTCCGTCGGAAAATTTTTGTTCGCGGGATCTACGTCCCAGCTCAACCATTCCATGAAAATTTTCAGTGGTCGAGCTACGATCTACGATCCAGCTCAACCATTTATTTTGGTTTATGTCAATTGTTGAGCTACGATCTACGATCCAGGTCAATCATTTATTTTGGTTTATTTGAATGGTTGAGCTACGATCTACAACCCAGCTCAACCATTTATTTTGGTTTATTTGAATGGTTGAGCTACGATCTTGGATCCAGCTCAACCATTTATTTTGGTTTATTTGAATGGTTGAGCTACGATCTACGACCCAGGTCGACAAAGAAAATTAGTTATAGTGTTGATTTACGATCTTCGATCTACGCGCTAACTTCACACACCTGAAAATTTCGCGTTTATTCGCGAAAGTTTCGCGTTATAACGCGAAAATATCGCGTTAATTCGCGAAAGTTTCGCGTTATAACGCGAAAATATCGCGTTTATTCGCGAAAGTTTCGCGTTAATTCGCGAAAGTATCGCGTTAATTTGCGAAAGTTTCGCGTTATAACGCGAAAATATCGCGTTAATTCGCGGAAGTTTCGCGTTATAACGCGAAAATATCGCGTTTATTCGCGAAAAAATATTTTTTTTTTTCCAACCAAAATGAGCTCAAAAGGCTTTCGTACCATAGTTATTAAAGATCTAAAAGATTTAAAAAAGTAAGCTCCTCTAATTTCCATTTAATGATGACATGAGAAAGATATATTAGACTTGATTAATATCTTGTATGTCTTCTTTCATTAGGTGTCCACTGCTTTATAAACAGTAAATGGAACAAACCCCCATTTACGTAATACTGAAATCATGATTTCCTCCTTTTAGGCGGTCATCTGTATTAAGCCGTCAATTTGCAATTAGTGATTTTTTTTCAATACTACCAAACTAGCGTTTTGTTATATGTTTAACTTCTATTTATCGGCCACCTCTGTTATGTGGTCATATTCTCTTGTTCCCTTGACTTGACTATTTGAGTTTACCGTCGCTTCGACAGTATTTCAGTCATATAGCGACGTCCAGCTAATTACAGGTGGAGGAAGACCCCGAATGCACGGAGGCATCCAAGTAGAACCACCGACCTACCGCAAGCCAGCTGGAAGGCTTCCTCACATGAAAATCCGAATGACCCTGCCGGGATTCGAACCCACGCGGTGAGGGGCTGAGTGAGTGTTAAAGTCAGCGACTTTACCCTCTCGGCCACGGAGGCCCCCTCACACCTTTTATTTATTATTATCAATACTTCCTATTTAGTTTTCTATGTATTTGAAGTGACTGCATGTATAAATATGTATCTAGAAGTAGTGTAATATGTTATAGACGATCTCTCTCTCTCTCTCTCTCTCTTATTCAATCATTGAATTGATATCTTGAATACATTAATTTATACACTCCACATGGCGTTACTCTATTCTATGACATGGTATAAAGTCAAAGATCTGCTATGTTCAATTCAACTTTATTCAGACTATTTACAGCGAACTCATATACTTAATTATGATTTTATTTGGGATTGTTATTTACATTATGACGATAAATTAACTAATATTGCACTCTTTCCTGTATGTTTCTTATTTGTGTTTCAATCTATATAAAATATAAATGAATAATTTAGAGCATGTGTAACAGGGTTGAGTAAATTGGTGTTATATGACCTTTGGAGTTATTTCCCTTTGGTTGAGCTTTGTTTGACAAGAGTGACTTCCCTTTTATACTTTCCCGCTTTGGAGTCATTCTGCACGATTTTTTACAAGAAGCAGGACGCTACTCTTTGTGCTGCTGAGATAATTAAATTGTATTGTTCATTACTGGTCATTGGTTTGGTAAGTTTTATTCATTTGTTATTCATAATCTATTCTTATTTATTGTTCTTTCTGGTAATTGCAATGGGCAGTGCTTGTGTTATTTTGCAAATATTTCCTTATAGTAATTTGGAGTAAACTTACAAGTTCTATGCTTTGTTTAAAAGCCTACATCTCAAGATGGTAGCATTTATGTTCAAAACCATATTAATAACCAGGCATGGAATGTTATATTGATTGCTAATATTACAGAGTAATCCACTGCATGAGGCATCTACACCTATACATTACCTGCCAGTAATACCCGAAAGGGGAGTTTGTGCAGTATATATAGATAGATAGAGAGAAGTTAGAAAGGCACTCAGTCCAAAGTTGGTAAGTCCTGTCAATGTATTGTTTCTGTTGTCTGTGTATGTTAAGCAACCTGCTGCAGATGTATTGTAGAGATCTGTAAGATGGAAACTGATAATGTCTAATGTGTATTCTATGATATTGTATGCTATGGTTTGTACTGATGCTCTTAACATTCTTTTAACTGTGTTATATGTTTAATATCGTCTTAGGGCCACTGGACACACAATTACTCATTAATATATATTATTCATAAGGAAAGTTAAAGCAGTAGAAACATTTGCCAATTTGTATTGTTTGTTTATTTCAGAGTGTTTCTGCTCTACCAGGATTAGGAAGCCTACTGGAATATTGAGAACATTGTGATGATGTGATAGTGGATATATTTATGATAATAAATGTGTGAACATGTTCTTCAGCCTCAGTTTAATTGTACTGTAGGAACCCGACACTACCCACATATATTACACATGTTTAATAGTATTTTGAAAACGTATGTATATTGGCTCCATGTAAATGTATGTATTTATAACAGATTAAACACATTATATGTGAAAGGGGAACTTTCCCCATGATCTCTCTATCTCTCTCTCTCTCCCTCTCTCTTTACAATCATCACCCACCGAACGGATATTTTGAATTTGTTTTTGTATTTCACTCATTGTTACTTTTGTAACTTGTGAATTGAATAAAGAACTGAATTGAAAAAAATGAATATTGTCTGTATTATAAGGAGTAAGTTCTCTTAAATTTCTCTTTCAGTTCTCTCTTTTATTATGAGTAAATCCACAACCTCTCTCTCTCTCTCTCTCTCTTTCACACGCACACACACACACACACACACACGGGAAATATTAACAACAGCTGATAGACATGAAATTGTACAAACATTTTCTTTACACAGGTCATGAAAATGCCAATAAGCACGTGCTTTTCATGAAAGAAATCCGTTGATACGAAACAACAACAACAAAACAGGGAAACCTTCTAAAGGTATTTCACCTGAAGATAATGTCTGACAAAACTTGTTCTCTTTATTCACAGAGAGGGAGAGAGAGATCGGTGAATATTCAGTCTAAGGCACCGACCACATTAAATAACAAAATCGCAGCCGGATTCCCCTATATCAAGAACTGTCACACATGTCTTATGTGCATGAAAAATAGTGAAACCAAACAACATCAACACGCTTTCGGCGAGCTGAAATAATCAATTAGGATTTATAACGAACAGCTCAGTTGGAAATATCCCCTCATCATTATCATCGGCAAGAGTGCAGTGGTCGGGTGGTAACGCAACTGACTGCGCATCCGAAGCTTCGAATCCCGTTTGGGTCAGGGATTGTTCATGAACTTCCCAGGCGCTAAGTACTGGACCAACCCTGGAACTTTCGAGTGGTATTACTGTATATTGTAAGTACTTGTTTCTCTATCGTCGTAAAATTAATAAGTTTAAACTAAACTAACAGTAGCACCGCCATTATAATTATCAGCACAAGTATCAAGATTCACATGTATTTAGAAACCTCACCTTTATGAAGGCAGCACGTTCAGTTTTCTCTAATTGTGCAGAAATGTGTCAATGTTAATCGCCTGATTAAAGCGAGTAAGCTAAGGGAAAATGTTATCAAATACCACGATCAGCACGTGCAGAACTGGTCATTTGTCATTGGTCATTTCTCACTCATTGTTACAGGGTGAGCCTTATTCTTGTGCAGGACGCGTCAGGTATCACTTGCAGGGAAACATCTACATCATAAGTTGACGCAGTCACATTTGACTGTTATGCAACGTGCCATGTAGGCTTTGGTCTTGGGGTCTCCGTTGCTGAGTCTGAGAGTTCTGCGAGATTTCTTCTGCAAAGATCATAGAACTGGATTTTATGTGCAGTGGTAAATCATTGATGAAGGCAAGAAATAAGGTCGGGCTAAGGACATTTCCCTGTGGGATGCCGCTAGTCACGGGTGCAGATTCGAATGTAGCTCCATCAAAGTTGACATACATGCTGGGTTCTATTCGAAAGACAGGCTTGGATCAAGGTCAAGGTGTTCACTCTGATATCGTAGTGGTTGAGCTTGGATAGCAGTCGATTGTGTGGAACTTTGACATTGAGGTTTATATATAGTGCATATATCTAAGCACAGAGCTCTGATGAAAGGGAAAAAAAGTTCATGTTACGATCTGAAGGATAGTTCATATATAGCTACACAGTGGTAAGTTTTGAATATTTTCAATTTTATTACATTTTAAAAATCAGCATTTGCTGGACTGTCCTGCCAGATATAGCTAAAACCCCAACTATCCACCATGGGTTAGACAGACAGCTCACGTAGAGTAAAATTGATTCTAAATTGACTTGGACCGTCCCCAGTGGCCGAGTGTTTAGAGCGTCCGCCTCGGAAGCGGGGTCGTGGATTCGATCCACGGCCTCGACTTACCAAAGGTATCAAAGGTATCCTGCCTACGGCGTGATACTGCGATGTGGCAGCACTATATCTGTCTCAAGTAGACATAGTCTCTAAATGACTGAAATACTGTCGATGGGACGTTAAAATCAATGAACAAACAAACATTAATTTCTGACATTAATTTGCATACATTTCACATTAAAAAATGTATAATTGCTTTCTTTGATTAAAGGACTTATTTACACAAATGTTTATTCAATGGTGTTGCACATTAATATAAATGAAAACACACAATGCTAAAACTTTACATATATAGGAGTCAAAAGAATCTGTCCTACGCATGAAACAACATACACATAGACTCAAAGTCCCATATATATAATGTTTAAAGAGTTTTCTTGAATATTTCAAATGATTTAGAATTTATCACATGTATTGGACTGTTCGTTTAACAATCAAGAAAAGGGCGGAATCCCCCTACGCTTTCAACATCTAGGTTGGACCTATACCGGATCCGCGGACTAGACCGCGGCAACTTAGCTATAGATAGTTTGTAGAATGTTGTTGTTGTTGTTGCTGCTGGTGATGATGATGATGATTGATTGATTTTTATATCATGCAGGCACCTTCACACGATTGCAAAACCAGATTAAGATGAAAGCGAAATTAATGACATCAATTTTATGTAAGGGAGACTGTCTCGGGAAAGGGTCTTTGTATTCATAGGTATGAGGTGATTTTGTATCGTACATTTGTCTTATTTTAGTTCGGGTTTGAAATAGAATTATTCCTTTTTGTAATATACGCTTGATTTAGTCGCGTAGGAAATAACTGTATTTATCGAGAAAAAAAAAGATAATTTAGTCTATCGTTTAGTCCCATACATTTACTTGCATATTTTTGGGTTTATGGCTAACACGGGGAGAATGTTAAAGGGAGGCAACGGACTTGATCTCACAGATTGATATGTATTGTGTTCGGAAGTTTACTGTAAAATGCGTGTAAATTGTATTATTTTTATGTACATTTTATATCGTAAGTCAGTCATTTATTCCATTGTTAAAACTGATTTGTTTTGGTACAACACACTTTCATTTTACCTTTGATGAGCCAAGACGAATTATATTGACAGTTTTAGCAACTGATTTAAAACCTGATCAGTCTGCAAGTTACAGACTGTTCCGAAATTATACTGGTGGTTTAAGCTCTTTCTTAATCTCTATAACATATTGATGACTGAGTGTTGAAATTATGAGTATTGAAATATGGCTGTTATTGATATAATTTTTATTTCAGGGATTGGCAAAACATTTGGTGTCATATATCTCATGCAGCGTCCATTCTGTCATCAGAAAGCAGTGTTTACAATGTCAGAGAACAGCCTTCATCATTGAGTCTCAGAGAGATCTTTTGGTTTGAGCACTTCATGCAATTCATGCAATGGTAGTATTCGTATGCACATTATATAAATTTTAAGTCAGTCATTTATTTTATTGTTCAGACTGATTTGGTTTTGTACAAAACACTTTCAATTTACCTTTGATAAGCTATGACGAGTGATGATGAAAACTTAAGCAACTGATATAAAACCTGATCAGCTGGAAAGTTATGATGATTTTTGTCCGGAGCATTATTCAAAAATTGTAAAAGGTATTAACTTGAATCTAAAAATATAGATAAAATAAGTCTGGTGACAAGAAGAGAAGAGAAGTGACCAATAACCATAGCTCTACTTTAAACTATTTTAGCTCGACTATTCGAAGAATATGAGGGCTATTGTAGACACATTGCGTCGGCGTTGCAGCTCTTGGTTAAAGTTTTGAGTGCAAGTTACTATCAACCTTATATCTCAATAACTACTTATGATATTGACTTGAAAGTTTATGAGTATGTTCAGGGGCATCAGATAACCAAGTTAAATAACTCTTGACAGAATTTGATATGAATTATGGTCCCTTTTTAACATAGAAATTTTGGTTAAAGTTTTGCATGCAATATACTTTCATGCGTATATCTCAGTATCCAGGCATGCGACATATTAAATATGTTAGGGGTATCATACTAACAAGGAAGATAGCACTTGATGTTGAATATATTACAAATTATGGCCCCCTTTTTAACTTAGAAATTTGGTTAAAGTTTTGCATGCAAAGAATTTCATGCTTATATTTCAGTAAGCAAGCATGTGGTTGATCTGAAAAAAAGTCCATGGTGTCATACTATAATGACAGATAGTTTTTTGACTGAATATAATGCAGATCAGGGCCACTTTTTGACTTAGACTTTTTTGATTAAAGTTTTGTATGCAAGCTACCATCCTGCTTATATCTCAGAAATTGGATATGGTACTGACTAGAGAGTTTAGGAGCAGTTCAGGGGAACCTGAAAACCAAGGAGGATAACTTCTGTACTGAATTTTATACAAATTGTTGCCCTTTTCTAACTTGGATACTAAGTTAAAGTTTATCATGCACAGTGTAATTATGCTTATGTCTCAGTAACTAGACATGGGATTGGTTTTAGACTTCATAAACATATTTAGGGGTTTCAGACAATCAACGTTTATCATTTCTGACTATTATTATATACAGGATATGTGAAGGACAAGACAAGAATTGAAATATATTTGATTTACCAACAATTTGAATAGTCGAGCGTGCTGTCTTCTGACAGCTCTTGTTGGCATTTACAATACTATACGGGAAAAATATTATGATACTATGATTATGTTGAAATTGTAAAGAAGATGAATATGCAGATAAGGATTCAATAATGCAGTCAATGCGCTAGAGGAGTCGACCGTGCTGTCCCTAGACAGCCCTTTTTTACAATCACAGAATGTTGCAATATGGGACCATGTCTCTGTAAATGGGTATTGATAAACGTAATACATAAACATATTTAAAAAAAAAATAATGCTTAGCTAATGATCATTTGTGAACGTGCTGCTTTAAAGACCATCAGAGCTTTTTATTTTTACATCTCTATTCACAGTTGGTCGAGGATCAAGCGAGATGGTTCAATTACACAAATGACCCTAATGCCGTTCAAATCAGCTTGATTGGTTTTAAGATGGTACCATGCACTACTACCAGAATGGTACAGATGAAAGTGTGGCCTGCTGTAATATGCACATGTAAGATTGTTTTTATTTATTACTACCGTGTCAAACGAAAGACGTAAAAATTGGTACCAGATGCAACCTTTGCTGGCAATCGGCAAAATGGGTCTGCTGTGGTACTGGTTCTACCGAGAAATATTTCATCCGTGTATCGGTGCTATACACCGGGCACGTAAAAGAACCAAGGGGTCTATTCGCTAAGAGCTAGGGTATCGCACCCGGACTCCCTTGTATCCGACTACTGTCTCTTCCGATGCTGTCTCTTCAGCAAAAATAAGGAAGTATGTCAAAATTAGTTATAGTGTAGTTGTATAATATTTTTGGGGTCTTCATTCGTAGTGAATGATATAGTCCAGTTTATCCCCTATTTCTCACTACTTATGAAGTTGAGCAAAATTTGTTAAAGTCTAGTTATAATCTTACAGCGTTTGGAGCTTCATACGTAGTTATGGAAATAGTCTAGCTCATCCCCTATTTCTTACTACTTATGAAGTAGGGCAAAATTTGTTAAAGTCTAGTTATAACATGTATTCTAATATGTTTGGGTCTTCATACGTAGTTACTGATATAGTCTAGCTCATCCCCTATTATTTACTACTTATGAAGTTGGGCAAAATTTGTTTAAGTGTAGTTATAATCTCATAGCGTTTGGAGCTTCATACGTAGTTACTGAAATAGTCTAGCTCATCCCCTATTTCTCACTACTTATGAAGTAGAGCAAAATTTGTTTAAGTCTAGTTATAACATGTATTCTAATATGTTTGGATCTTCATACGTAGTTCTTACGACTTATGAAGTAGTTATAATCTCACAGCGTTTGGATCTCCATACGTAGTTACTGAAATAGTCTAGCTCATCCCCTATTTCTTACGACTTTTGAAGTTGGGCAAAATTAGTTTAAGTGTAGTTATAATCTCACAGCTTTTGGGTCTTCATACGTAGTTACTGAAATAGTCTAGGGAAAATTTTAATTAATTTAAAGCTCATCCCCTATTTCTTACTACTTTTGAAGTAGGGCAAAATTTGTTCATTGATTTTTGGTTATTTCTTTTTTTCCCTTTTTTTCCTTTGGCGGTTCTTCTTTTTGCTTTGGCTTGTTTTTCTTTTTTTTTTCTAAATCTTTTTTAACGGTTCTCTCTTTTGTTTCGGCTTGTTTTTATTTTTTTTCTAAAACTTTTTTTTCTCTTATAGTTTTTTCATTGTCTTTCAATATTTTTCTTTGTTGGTGTTGTCTCATAATAATATATATTTTGTTTCCTCTTCAGCTTATTCATAGACCTGTCAATGTCTTAAAAAATGGCACGACTCGACCCGTCATTGTTTTAAAAAGTGACACACAAATGTTCAGAAATAAAAGTTCAAGAGTACTCTGTGTTTGGGGTTCACAGATATCAATTTCGATTGATAACGTCCCCCAGTTTCTGGGCTATTGTGTGTGTGTCAAAATGGGCCATGTGACGCGTCTGGTGTGGTGTGCTTTAGCATCCACCGCTGGCTAGCCAGTTTCTGGCGAAAAGGGAACATCAGTCTCCCCTGCCAGTATATAGACTCTCCATGGTCAAGCCCTATACAGTGCCTGCTCGTGGCGACACACGTCAACTGAGGACTTTTGTGTCCTCAGGCTGAACTGTAGGGGACGATCTACAAAAACTATATGGTTAACATTTAAGTCTTTTAATCTTGGATGAGATATCAACTTTAAAGAGGCGTTTGGCAAGATTGTTAAACTATTTAAGATGTTTACAAACTATCTCAAACTACATCGCGAAACAATTTGAAAATAATAGAATTCAAGTGATGATAAAATGGTAAAAACATTCTTCTTAAACCATATTGAAAGCCCTATAAAATATTAAACGGAGCTGGTTTCCTTTCATTAAACCGAGCTGGTTCCTTTCAGCGTATATAATAATATCCAAAAAACATCTACTCCTAAAATGGCTTTTGCTAATAACAATGAACTATTATATCAGTTAAGAATTCTTTATTATCCTTCAAGAAAAATAATTAGAAGAAAACATTTGCTTTACCTTATATAATATATCTATTGCAGTGTCACAGTGTCTATTACTATGTCACTTAAGTTGTTTATTTTATTTTTTTGTTCACCCCTCCATAACAATAAAACATATTCACTTAAAACTTGGTGTACCAAGTTTTGTTTTCTTTCAAAGAAGAAACCCATTTCATAAGGGTAGGTAACTCTAAATACCTTCTTTTTTTTTTTTTTAAAGTCTTGGCTCAATGTCCTTTGTTACATGGTTTATATTAACACTGAAAAAATAAAATAGTAACAGGTAATATTATATTATCCAGCACTCAAAAAAGAGGCTTGCACTGTCTTTGGACATCCTTTGATTTATGTTGGATGGCAATAAGAAAAAAAGAAAGGAATTTACTTCATTAAATGTACAAACATTGTTGTCTTAAGCTTACAGACATGTATCCATTAAAACATAATGGGTAAACATATTAAGGCCATAAGGTTGTGGGGAATTGAAAATATAACTATTTGTAGAAAAATGAACAGATTTATCTTTAAAATTATGTATATACACGAAAGTTGGTTTATGCTACTATTGATCAGATATTTTTTTCCATTGACATTTTAAAACACTGCTTCACATAGGAATCAGCACAATCCTGTCCTCAGCAACGGTAAACCCCAATACAACAACAACAATCCTGTCCTGTCCTACTCACGTGAAGACAAGTTAGGGTGCGGGAATCGGGGTTTAATCGCCTTAAGTTCTATCTAATTAATTTCTGTACCAATTAAAACAGGTGGTCTTTTTAATTTTAATCAAATTGAGTCTAAGGATGAAGGATATCAGATTATAGGTTTAATGGAACCTTTTGATGTTCTACCAAGAGGATTTGGTTCAGCTCCCAAGAAACCATATGCTATCCTACGTCTTAATAAATCATCACTTATATTTTTTATTTATCCCCAAAAAACATATCCTATCCTACGTCCTAATAAATCATCACTTATATTTTTTTTTTTTTTTTTTTTTTTTATTATTTCCTTGAATTAACATGACGCCAAAACGCCCTGAAATGAATATTCATATCGGTTTAACCAGTGAAAAGCTGTACAAACATCCGACTACCAAATGCACGTTAATCTTGCTTTCAATAGTTTCCTTAGTTCAACGACCTCCGACAAACATTTGGGGCGGCCTAGGCTCGAATCCACAGCTTCCCGCTTACGAGGAGAAATGTCAATGTTTTAAAAGAAACGCAGTCATTTTAATGAATACTTTTAGCTAATTTACTGTAAAAATATCTTTTAAATCTATGTTTATGTTATAAATAATGTCGTTAACGAACAGTATAAAGAGCAGAGGCGTTAACCCCCCCCCCCCCCCCCCCCACACACACACACACAAAACAAACAAACAAGAAATATCTTTAAAAAAGATATTCGGCGTAGGATGAAAGAAAAACGAGATTTTCATTCATGCATAAATATACTTTAATTAATTAAGAAACTTATAAATGGAAATATATGCAAAACACATTTCAAAGACTCTAATGTTATGATAGGTTATAAAAACATTGTTGTAAATAATTGTAAAAAAACATGTCTAATTTTGGTAGTGAACAATGATGAATGGCAATGTTTTTAACAAGGTTTATTTTGCAAATAAGAAAATAGTCCACGAGATGTGTACAACAACGGGAATGTAGCAAAGAAAAAATACAATTTTAAAATAATGTCTATATATATTCAAAACAAAATGTACAGTAAAGAATGACTAGACTATTATACAAAAGACACGACTGACCATTATCGTAAACAGGCTTACCTGCACCATAAAAAATTGTAAAATGATTAAAATCAGAATATGAAATGATTTGATATAACAAATATTTCAGAGTACCTCCAAATGTTCTTATTTAAAAGCAGTGTAATGTTATAAATTATCCTATGAACTATAAAAAAATCTATGAAAATCCGCTGCATAAAACCTAATTTAGTTGTAGACGTTTTTCCGCTTCGTAAATATTATTCTTCCAGTCTTCTAGAACATTCCGAGGAAAAGCGCGCGAAAGACCGACGCACAACAAATTTAGTACGCTCTAGAAATAGTTCAGTATTTGTTCTATGAAATGTACTTATTTATAGACGGTAATACAAAAAATTATATCTGTAAACAGGCTTGTTTGATATTTGTTCATATCATTATTGCATATGACAATTATGATATAAAAGCGTTATTAGTTGTTTTGGTTTTGGCGAATTAATTTTCAATGAGAGCATCTCGGCAGGCTGGAAGAATTCAATATACATAGTAATTAAGGGGTTTCATGTCATAACACGGTGGATTCTTTTTTGTTGTTTTAAATCATTTTCACAAAGTAGCATTCCTCAATTGATGGAAAAGGATTGTATTTAACTTACTGAAATCACTTTCATGTTTACATCAAAAAGAAAAGTAATAACACCAAGCTGAATGATATATACAAGCTGCACCCCTTATTTACAGTAATTTTATAGTCCATAACGATGCGTTAACCAATAACAGGTTAACAGGTTATTTAGCTTAGAATTATTTACCGCTGTTAGCGTACATTTGATTGATTTAAGAGTTGAAATCGAAATTATACAGCTACGCCGAAAAAAAAACAGCAGAGCAGAGGTGAGCTGGAATCTCCTTGCTTCAAGCCGATGTGTTATTCAAACATGTCGAACATTGTTGTCTGGTACCTGACACATGATTTAACAGTATTATACATACATTGTTTAGCTGCTACAAATATACAGCTTAATCGTTCAGGCAAATTTGACTGATATCCTGAGTGCCAGAAGATACACCGTGACGTTTAATATATCGAGGAATTATTGGTTTAGGATAAAATAGTTCAAATTGACCATTCCAGTGTTGTGTTCCATGATTATGCATCCAAAATTACTCACACGTAATCAATTAACTACAATGAAAACAAAGTAGTCAATGATTGACCTGGTTTTCACAAAAGAACACATAATTTGTTTGTGAAAATTTATCAGTTGACCTAGGTAGGAATAAGAAAGAAAAAATAGATTGTTTTTTTTCCAGCGACATCGCAGAATTAAATGGGTCGGTAGGTCGTAAAAAATGTTTCTATTGTTTTTTATTATCATTTTCTTTATTTCTAGCATGTGACGTAAAAACACAACAACAACAGCGCTTGCAACCGTTATGATACAAATGCTAGGATAATCGGTTTTGGATCGGTACGAAAAATAAATGGATCGGTCGGAATAAACTGTAAAAGGTAACCTTGTTTATTAGAAGAGCAAAGCTATCTTTCACTGCTTAACTCATTGTGCATATAATCAACAAACAAATGATTTATGACAAAATAACAGGTTCCCTGTTTGATGAGTATATGGAATTGTTTTTCAGATACGGAGTATCCATTCTATGTGTCTGTCCGTCTCAACTGGCAATCAAATCTGATGTTGTATGCTGATGACTGTAACATTTATAAACAACATCTGTACATGACAGATTTGCAAAGTAATTATTTGTTTTCTTGTCTTTTTAGTTTACCCAGCTTATAGAATTATTCAGTAATAAAAAAACATCACGACGTATACAAGAGGCATAATACCACACCCAGTCACATTATCCTGACACTGGGAAAATCAGTCCTGTAACTACACTTTTGTGCTGAGCGCCAAGCAAAAGGGTGAATTACCATGCAGTAGAATTTTTCTTACGACTTCGGTATGTCGCGGCCATGGAAATTAAATATTATATAACCATTTGTACAATCACTTACACATGTTTGTCAACGACAATGTTCATGTAATTAGAAATTAGTACCAGAGTATCGTTTTCTTAATTAATATGTCCTTCCCTAAACATCTATGTGAATAAAGTGATGATGGCATGTTACCAGTTGCTGTAATTGAACGGTGTGGTACCAAGCAGATACCACTGAGTATAAAACTAATGTGTGTTATACCATCTGATATAATAAATGAATTTGTGAATACCACATAAACCTTTTCAGGATACCCTTTATCTAATAAGAAGTATTATCACAGACACTGAAAGATCTACAGAATTTCTAAAAGAAAGAGAAAAAAACACTTCTTGAATATTAGACTAAAATGCACTTATCATATTGATGCCTTGACTAACTTGTTATGAGGAATACCTTATTATTGTTTAGACATGGAACCACGGAACACTTATGGTACAACTACATCCATTGACCTTTGGCCTTTGGCCTTTCTGACCATGTTACCGATCACAGCAGTCGTAGTTTTACTTTTCTTAAGTCGGAGGGAAAGGTACATGCTTAGTTATGATACTTTGTCATATCTTAAATGGAGTTCCAATATTTGTCTTAAAATTAAAGATTCTTAAGATAGCAAGTTTTTTAAGATATTATTCGAAGTTTTAATGAGAAGCAGTTCAATGATTTTTAAACATACAGGAAAAAATATCAAATAATAAAGTTATATTTTCTTACAAAACATATCTCCAAGTAAATGAAAAAACAAAAGTTAAACAAGCTGATTGATGAAATGGCGACTTGGAAAAAACTTGTATAATATCAAAGATAAATTAAAGTTCGAATTCAGACATGTTGAAAAGAATTGTTGAGTCTTATGAAAAACTCATATAAAATTCCTTAAGGTATAATGAAGCTTTTTTTTTTTTTTTTTGCAATTAACTGTGAATTCTCATCTTGTTGAAAACTTGTTGAACACACACATAAATGACCACAGATTTTTCAAAAGTATTTAAACAATTATGATGCATTTGATCTACCTTCATTTCGAAATATTAAAAAAATAAAAAACATGGCGGTCTGTTAGATAACGAGATCACAATTGTGCAATAAAATTACCAATAAACGCGTAAAAATATGTAATACACGTGTTAATAAAATGTAATTAAAAATATAGGCGTAAAAAAGAAAATTTTTTTAATTTTTAATTAAATGAGTAATAAACGATAATAAATTGTTATGCACTTGTGATAAAATGTATAATATATGTGTACTTAAATGTGTACTCAAACGTTTAATAAATTTGTAATGGCTGTTTAAAACAGGTGACCGCCATCTCAGTTTATAAACATTTATAATCATAAGCCTACATATGCAATTAGATTAAGGTAAAATTGTTTTAAATCCCTGTGGAATATTTGAGATTTTTTTTAATTTTATTTTAAAGATTAACATGGTATCAAAAACGTTTAGTCTAACGCGACTTTAACTTCATTTCACAGGAACCGCAATGTAACAAGCAGCCCAGCTATTGAGGAGGACCATTACAACGTGATTTATCCTGACGACACAGAACATGTTGAAGCATATGAGCTGGACAATACGCCTGTCCCAATCCCTTTGAGACAACAGGAAGATGGCTATGACGTCACTAGGTCTTTACAACGACCAAAACCGAGGTATGCTGAATATGATTCGTGCCAAAGTTGCGCTGCATTTCCGGGAAAAGCCGGATATGACACTGTGCGCAGCGCCTCCACCGCGAAAGGTCACGTGACAGATCCTACGCATGTGTACGGAATGAAAATTTAGGAAAAAATCTTAAAAGAATGAAAGATTTTTTTAATCCTTACTTTCTATAATACTTTAAACAAAATTTGAAAACATGATGCTGCCACGTTTTTATCTAGCCACATATCAGAAGAGTATTGCATGTTCATTTCTTCATCTTGAAAGCCATTGAACTCTTCCTTTGCCAGAGTTACCCCACTTCCCGCCTAAAAAAATATCTACCTACCTACCGACCTAAAAAGGTCTGGGTTGAAGCATAGCAAACAAACATATTTTCATGATGGCCGTAGTACCTCAGCTAGTCTGGGTTCTTCACGAGTGAGGAGGCCTATTTTCCCTTACATCTGTAACTGTGACCATACCTGATAAGTACAACATAAATAAAAAATCTAATTAACCTAATCTTCACTTGATATGTTTTACAGAATTACGAACATGAAGCGCAAATTCATCGCGTTTTGAATACCATCTTTCACAGTGTTACGTTCTTATATAAAACAGCGGAATGTCTCCTATTTTAAGTACTAGTCACGCTTCAGTGATCAGACCAGTGACGCGAGATCGGGCGATTGAAGCCCACAGTAAATTTTAGAGCTTAGAGTCAAATGGTGCGTGTAAACAAAGCCTATATTGACGACGATGACAACCACACCGGAAATCTACAGGTAACATTATGTCCAGTTAGAATAATCAAACGATTGCATACGACTTTCCTTGAGTTTAAGATTTGTATTTATTGTATAGATGTGTCTTTCATATGACATTATGCTTAAACAGCCGTTTCCGGTTTCGTATACATGTTAATGACTTATAAGCCGAACTATGTCACTTCGCGTCACGCGTGTATATATGTGTGTGTGTGTGTGTGTGTGTGTGTGTGTGTAAAAACCTTAAAAAAAATGAACAATATATTTTGCTTTTGACAATTTAGAATTGAAGTTGAACTTTTCCATTTAAGACAACATCAAATTTATATCCTAGTAATTTGAATTGTGTATCTCCCAAAGTTAAGATCCATCTTGTTTTTATAGAACGTGTACTATATTTTAACCAATCCAAACTACTTTCGTTTTATCAGAATATGCTCTTAATCCAGGCAACTAAAAGAATTCATTAAGTAGATCTAAAACTGAATTTTAGAGTATTTTTCTGTACCATCTGACTGATAATAAATAATTATGTTTCATCTGAAAAAAATGAAAGTTTATATTCATATCAGACAAAAAAAAAATTTGAACACTTGTTTCAGTATTGTATAAAAACATGCTAATCCATTTGCGAAATGACTCACCAAAGTTAAAGAACGTTAAAGTTTGTTCAGTGAATTTAAATGAAACTAAATCAAAATCCTTTTTAAGGTAAATAAACATTACTAATCCAGGTATAAGTCCTTAGTGTTTATCATGACATCATACAGTGATCTTGTGTTGTCACCTACTTATCGACTTTTTTTATAAATTCTGTTTGTTCTGTAGATAAAAATGAGCGTAAGCATTTTTACAATACTAAGCTATTGTACCTGGGCAAATTTATAAAATACATTCAGAAGAGTTATTGGTCTTAAGTGTTACTTTCTTTGCAAGTAATGATTCCCATTTTAATACTGTTTGAGAACGATTATGATTTAAAAACATCATTTAATATTCGAACTACAAAATGTCAAAATAGATTCCAGAAAACCTTAAAAAATGAATTGAAACCACCAGGTCCAGATTTTTTGTGATGAAATTTATCGGACATTTCTTTATATGTTAAACATCCTTCTAGAATCTCAGCCTCATCACTATTAAGTTCACTGACATCTACTCCTTACATTGCATTTTGTATATTGAAACATTTAACTTTATTTGCAACTATATAAATGTTAATAGAAAATTTGATTTCTTTCAGATTTCTTTGCAATCAGATATAAGTGTACTATCATTCTTTTCAATAAATATTAATGTTTAGTTTTCGTTATATACTTTTTTCTAAATTACAGAAGTAGCTAGTGACTTTTTCTGCATGTTCAATATACTGTGCTCGCTCTAAACCTAATGAGTGAGCTCGTAATTAAGCTCATTTTGTAAACATACTTGTTTATTTTTATTTTCAACAGTTTACAATTTGACTCTAATTTCAGTATCTTTTTCTTTATTTTTTATTTCTTTTGCTTTGAAACTTGAATATGTTGCTTTCTACGTAATTCTATTAATAATGTTTCTAATAATAATAATTCATTTATCACATATTCCATGTGTTTTTATCATTATATTCAATATTATCAAAGTTGTAAACACTACTTTTGTATAACTTCATCAATCATTTTTAACCTTTTTCCCTCATATAGACTCTTTTTGACGCACTCAATAGGTACCACATAAAGCATGATCTGCAGAAAGCCAAACTCAAACCTTACCAAATTTAATTGTAAAATCCTCATTACCAGACCACTGAGGAGCAGCGAACAGTATAAAACCTGATCAGCCTGCGAGTTACTCGCAGGCTGATCTGGTTTTATGCTGTTCGCATAGGTCTTTTCATGGTGTCCTCTATGAGGGAAAGGGTTAATACAATTAATATAGTTGAAATCGTGTAATAAGGCAGTGTTAAATTTCGACAAACCTTTTCCATGACTGACTAAAGAGAAGCACAATTCCATATATATTGTCAAATGATCTGTTTTATAATTTATGTCAATGTCACAGTTTTTAAATTAGTCATCATATTATGTTACTAGAAACAAATCTTAATTTCCTTGTAATGGTTTGAGTCTCCGCCATGTATATTTTTGACATGTATTATGATGTTCCCTAAATGGATCTTTTAAATTTCTATCTGTACTGAACGATAACAATTTATTACTTGCTTTAGTATTATGATTTGTTGTTTTAAATTTCTATGGTCTATTTTTTTATTCAATATACTATTAAAATCTCCAACTAGAATGTATGAGTTTTGTCTCAAAATCATAAAGCATTGTAAATATATTTTCAAAAAGCAATGGAATATCTTTATTTAAAGCATATACATTTATCAGTATAAATTTAACATCACTGAATGATAATTTTAGGATTAATTAGTCACCATTGTAATCCTTTTTTTCTCTTCATATAATATTTTAATGCCTTTTTTCTAAATAAGATAGATATTCATCTTGTATTAGACATTCCAAGACTTTATTTTCCTTTTTCGTAAAATGTGTTTCTTTCAGAGTTTCCATTTTTTTTTAAATTAAAATTATTCTCTTTTGTTTTCCAAAAATTGTAAGAAAATATTTCAATTAGTCATTTGTTTTTTTTTTCATGAGAAGAGAATAATCTATGATGACACTTATTTTGGTACAGAATTCATATTCAGTTGTAGTAAAACAGTTATAGCTGCTTATCTTATTTCGTTTAAAATGTAATATATTGTATTGAATAAACGATTAAAACAAGTAAGAAATGATATGCAATGGAACTGGATGCCAATGTATAAAACAAACAGACATGCAAAAACAATCTCTGAGTATTCACCTTTTTGAATAAAACAAACTATAGTACATCTTATGGGCTTCTCCTGAAACAGATATAGAAAAAGAACGTTCAATGATATATAAATATATAACATACCCATATCTTTACAGTGAAATAGTTCTTTTCAAAGAGGAAAATTCCTACACATGTATTTCTAGAAAAAAAATAAAGGAAGAAGCAGCATAAAGCTCTTTATATATATAGACTGAGTCAAATTAAATATATATATAGACTGAGTCAAATTAAATATATATATAGACTGAGTCAAATTAAATATAATTTTTGGACAATCTTGACTGCAGATAGAAATAATATATAGATATATATAAATTGTATCCTATCTATAGATATCTGGTTATTTCGACTGTGAAATAACAAAAGTAAACAAATCATGAAGCAATGGAAATACATAAAAGTTGACCAACATATTCAACAATGATGAAATAGCATTATTTACACGATTGCAGTTTTCACTCAAACAACCACGCAACTCAAAGTGTTTGGATTCTACAGTTATACCACTGACAAGCTTATTTTATAATATATATCATGTTCTTTTAAGTTTTCAGTTAATGTGTAAATAAAGAAAAATCTTTCTTTTGGAATATTTAAGAGCACAATATAAACCATTCAGGAAGTGAAATCAACAGTGTTCGATAATTTAATTATTAAAGAGTAAACTTGTCTTAAATAAATCTTTGCCTTTCAGCTCTTATGGATCTTCGACTAGAATATATGGTGATTAATATTCTTTCATTAATACCGTATCCAAGTTTGTTTTGATTTTAGAGTGATAACAGACTGATTATTTACGAATAAGCTCAGTCTTACATCTTCCTTGTCAGATAGCTAGGATGGAAAGCTGTAAAAGTTGGATGCCTTTTGTCTAATACAAATGATGCACGGCTCAAATGACAAGCGTGGTAATAATATATATCTTTAAAGATCCGTAGAATTTAATTATGAAACACAAATATGAAATTCTTGTCAATAATTGTTAATCTTTGAATTTCTTGTACCGGGGCAAGTACTTAAACAAAATCAGTTGGTGGTTACGCAACATATGCTTTGGTTATACCGGCTAATGATAAACTGGACAATTCATGTGAGGAAGCCTTCCAGCTGGCTTGCGGTAGGTCGCTGGTTCTACCCGGGTATCTCTGTGTACTCGGGGTCTTCCTCCGCCTGTAATTAGCTGGACGTCGCTATATGATTGAAATACTATCGCAGCGACGGTAAACCCCAATACAACAATACAACAAAAACTGGACAATCATATACTTCAAAATAAAGTTGATTTCTATGTCAGATAGCGTACTTTCCGGCTCCAAATAGATTGCGAGTCTAAAGTTCTGAAAATTTATCCATAACCTCCGATAACTCTATTCAATTGATATTAAAATATATTATTTTAAGTTTGATAACAACTGTGTAGCTGAAAAAAAATATGATGCATCTGATGTGATTGGAATTTTTGTTTCATTATGGCCTTGTCGCTTTGGCGTCGGTTTGTTTACTTCTCAGAGAGAGAGTGGTGCTTGATAACTGTGTAAAGACTGGAAGTCAATAATGAGACGAACGGTTTTTATCAGTGATCTGAACGACTTTGCAATATGCTGTATAAGAAATCAGTCAGACCGGACATGAGTGATGTTAACCTTCTTTATAAAGAATACTGCCGAAAGCTGCGGGGCGATATGAGGTTAAGTGCAAATCTTTAGTCTTGTTTTTAGTCTTGTATACATCTTTGAGATCTGCGGTCAAATGTAGACGGCATTGGGGAAGTACTAGTCAGACCGACTGAATATGTAAAATTAACATTGATGTTTTACATACGAATTGACGAATGGCTACAACAAATTGTAGCATTATTTACACAAGTGCAATTACCACTCACGCATTTTGCAAATCACGGTGTTTGGATCTGTTAGACTGGCAAACTTGTTTTATAAATTAGATATAAATTAAGCCCTTATGATAAAATAATAAATGTGAATTATATTTCTTTATTAGTTTCAGTTAGGTAGTTTAAAAAAAAAGTGAAACGTATGTTGTTAGGAAATTCGACGACCATAATTTTCTAATGGCGATAGTTCATTAGTGTATAATAATGTAAATATTAGAGAAAGAAACGTCTTCTTTTGTATTGTCGTATATAATTCCATATTGGGAAAGGTTTTATGGAAATTAATAGTGTTTCTAATGATACTGTTTCCAAGTTTGATCTTTTTTTTTTTTCTTTTTTTTTTTCTCTTGCTGGAATGATTACATACTTTTTCTTTACGGATAACTGAGATCCTATTAGCTCACTCTTACATCTTCGTGTGCAGATCAGGGTTTGAAGATGAATGGGTCGAATCACATCGTATATTAGTACCATTAAAAAAAGGAAGCGTGGACACTGTTTTGAGACTAAATGTGGGATAATCGCGTTTTAACACAACTTTGACATTGTAAAGGGAGCAATTTGTGTTTAAAAGGAAAATAAAATTCCTAAACGTTATTGTGACGAGCTTTCTATTAAAATGATAATATCGTAGTTTTAATGTTCCAATCGAGTTTGACAGCTGCCGAGACTGGTTGCAACCGGTTTCATTCGCAATGAATATAAAGGTAGGTTTTCATTGGTCAATCAGAATACATAAACAAAACTCATTCTTCTCCGGGATAAGGTATTTACAACAAATATAATAAAGGAAATATTTACCATGACACTTGATCTGCCCTTTTATCCAGGTTTTGAATGTTCTGCTGTAATTACAAAATTCAGTATAAATAGCCATTGACAAATGAAACTTATTCCGGAAGTATTCAGTCCCGGTACAATAAAGCTCAATCAGAACACTAAAAACACATGTAATCATGTTTAAGAGAAACAAGAAATATCTTTAAAAAAGATATTCGGCGTAGGATGAAAGAATAGCGAGATTTTCATTCATGCATAAATATACTTTAATTAAGAAACTTATAAATGGAAATATATGCAAAACACATTTCAAAGACTCTAATGTTATGATAGGTTATAAAAACATTGTTGTAAATAATTGTAAAAAAACATGTCTAATTTTGGTAGTGAACAATGATGAATGGCAATGTTTTTAACAAGGTTTATTTTGCAAATAAGAAAATAGTCCACGAGATGTGTACAACAACAGGAATGTAGCAAAAAAAGGTACAATTTTAAAATAATGTCTATATATATTCAAAACAAAATGTACAGTAAAGAATGACTAGACTATTATACAAAAGACACGACTGACCATTATCGTAAACAGGCTTACCTGCACCATAAAAAATTGTAAAATGATTAAAATCAGAATATGAAATGATTTGATATAACAAATATTTCAGAGTACCTCCAAATGTTCTTATTTAAAAGCAGTGTAATGTTATAAATTATCCTATGAACTATAAAAAAAATCTATGATAATCCGCTGCATAAAACCTAATTTAGTTCCAGGCTGATCATGTAATGAGCAGTTATTTGCTCGTTGTAGTTAGGACATACAATTTTTTCTTCACCTTTATTTTATTTCTTACTGACAAAAGCTTGTTCAGGTCTGATTTTATCAGTTGTAAACTGTATCAAAATAGTTTATACAGGCATATACATTAATGATCAGCACCTTAAAGCATAGATTCATTGATAAAGGGAGTTACAATAAACAAGATAGCCATGATGACCCTGAATGACTCGCCTGGGTATCACGCTTACAATTTTATTTTCATTTTTTTTATATAAAAAATAGACAATAATTCTAGTATAACTTAAAAATATTTTACCCCTGATGCAGTGGTGCGAAATTTTATCACCTGAAGTACATGGTTTCATCAATAAACTAAATACCTAAGATCTAGACATAGTTTCAAAAAAGAAGAATGTGAATGTTTATCCAATATATGTCTATGTAAAATAACTGTCCCCTGGGTTGTGGCCGTTTATCTTTCGATATGTTCCATTAGACAATGCTACATGCCAAATATTTAAGCTGTAGCCTTTCTGGTGTTACAGAAGATTTTTTAAGTGATCCCATTTTAATTTGGAAAAATAAGTGACTCATTTTTTTTAAAATTGCCAGTGTATGTGTAATTTTTGAGAAGAGTGTTTTAAGTTTTACCCATAGGCTATTCATTTAGACTATAATGCAAGTAAGCCTCACCCACTAGCAGGCATGCCTTTTATATTTATGACACTAAATGTTAGAATAAAAGCTTAATAAAGAAGAACCTTTAATAAGCGTTTTGTTAGGACGCTAAAAACACAGCAAAACAAAAAATCACAACTATCAACATGTGGTAAGAAAGTAAAAGATGTGAATTAACCAGTCGCCAAAACTGGTATAACCATGCCCCGAATGTTTGTCGGAGGTAATTGTACATAAGAAATTAATAGAAACAAGATTCACATGCATTTGTTTGTCGGAGCCTTGTCCAACCTGCCATTGGCTAAACCAATACACATATTCAGTTTAAGGCGGTCTGGCGACTGGTCAATTGAAACACGGAATGTTTATGGGTAACCTTAAAATAATTTAAAAAAAACACTTTACCTTCTTACAAATATTAAATGTTGATTTCATAAAATTGTAAATTACTGTTCAATGGGGAATGTTGTTTCCTATTTGTATATTAAGAACTTATGCATTCTATGACAAAAGTAAGCAATTTTTGTTAACTTTCACCCAAGTATTATCATTGCCAAGTTTAATCAATTTTGGTCTAATGGATTCAGGAGATATGTTAGGGAAAAAAAACAAATTACCACAATGGATAAATGGTTACAATAGCCTTCTTGAGGACATTGGGCTCAGATAAACCAAAAATGAACAAGAAATATTTGTTAAACACGATTTCACTGCCATGTTCTATCTCTATAAAATAAAGTGGTCCCATAAAAGATAAACAAAAACCATTGACTCTTATTAGTAAACAACGTCTTTTTCAAAGTCTTCCAGTCTTCTAGAACATTCCGAGGAAAAGCGCGCGAAAGACCGACGCACAACAAATTTAGTACGCTCTAGAAATAGTTCAGTATTTTTTCTATGAAATATAAAAAAATTAAAGGTTTTTTTTTTTTTTAAAATTATGAAAAGGAAAATTAATATACATATAATTAAGGGTTTCTTGTATAACACGGTGGATTCTTTTTTGTTGTTTTAAATCATTTTCACAAAGTAGCATTCCTCAATTGATGGAAAAGGATTGTATTTAACTTACTGAAATCACTTTCATGTTTACATCAAAAAGAAAAGTAATAACACCAAGCTGAATGATATATACAAGCTGCACCCCTTATTTACAGTAATTTTATAGTCCATAACGATGCGTTAACCAATAACAGGAGTCCTTTTATTCAGCTTAGAATTATTTACCGCTGTTAGCGTACATTTGATTGGTTTAAGATGCGAGTTGAAATCGAAATTATACAGCTACGCCGAAAAACATCACGGGAACAGTCAATATTCTTTATTTTAATTCATTTTAAAAGTAAATGAACCACATTACTGGGCGAAATTTCCACGAAAATGCGATATTAAAAATGCCGAAAACAGTGTCCTCCCTTTCTGTTTTCAATGTTACCACTAAATACGATATAATTCGACCCATTTGACTACGAGCCCTTGTGGGTCAGATTAGCTAGAAAGGAAAGTTGAAATAGTAGTTAATGTCGTTTGTGTCATAATTCGTACCACCTTCATGCTATGTTTTCGATATTTTTTGCAGATCGAATTTTCAGGAAACTTTTGCCAGGAATTCGTACAAAGTCTACATCCATCACCCTACGCTTTCAATAAAGTTTGTTTTATGAGAAAATTAATTTAGAACTACTCAGAATGCAGACATGTACTAATCAGATTATACGTATATGTCTTCAAGTACAAGTTTCAAGTAATTTCAATAAGGAAATTGCGGTATGAAATGTGTCTTTTTCCTACCTGTTGACGACGGACGGGTTTTTTATTCGAACAAAATATTAATGAGACTTCTTGATTTGAGCAGACACAATACAGATTGTAAGATCTCTTTTGTTCGAAATTGAATTTCTACAACCGAGATATACCGATGTTTATTCGTTTACTTCTCGGGTAGTTCAGTAATGATAATAAATATACAGTACGAGTAGAAATTTTTATACTAATGCATCAAGTCACCGGAGAAGTTTTGTATGCATGTCATTATTTTTAGTGCTAAGTTACGGTTTGACAGACTGAATAAGAGTTATAGTCCTTGATGGGAAGATAGCCCGTGTGATATCATAGTAAACAAGTATGTTCAGTAAGAATGTGATGACAGGCGTCTTAATAGTTAACAAGTTATGGTCATGGCTTAAGGTTTTTACTGTAATTTTAAAGAGAGATAAATTTGGTCAAAATGGACGAGAGAGTCATGGCCCGTGAATGAAGATTAAATAGTTTAGAAGTTATAGCCAAGGCTAAAGTTCTTCACGACGACTACGCTGCCGACGACGTCACCAGAATGATGACAAAACCTCGCATTTTTTCTTGCAAAACAGACGAGCTTTAAATCTATATTATTATTAGATACATGTATAAAGAATTATTTTGAGGCTGTGTGAAGTTGGCTCGTCATACGGCATACAACATACGACATTCAACTCTCACTATTCACGACATTGGACATTCAGATTTTGAATGTCGCGGCATCTGAATGTCCAATGTCGTGAATGTCGCACGCGACATTCAAAATCTGAATGTCCAATGTCGTGAATGTCGTGCCGCGACATTCAAAATCTGAATGTACAATGCCGTAAATGTCGCGTGCGACATTCAAAATCTGAATGTCCAATGTCGTGAATGTCGTGCCGCGACATTCAAAATCTGAATGTCCAATGTCGTGAATGTCGCGTGCGACATTCAAAATCTGAATGTCCAATGTCGTGCCGCGACATTCAAAATCTGAATGTCTAATGTCGTGAATGTCGCGTGCGACATTCAAAATCTGAATGTCCAATGTCGTGAATAGTGAGAGTTGAATGTTGTATGTTGTATGTCGTATGTCGAGCCAACTTCACACAGCCTTTTCTTGAACATAGGTGGTGAAATAAAACTTAGATATGTTGTGTTATTAATTCAACCCCAGTCATTCTAACATTTGATGAGCAATGTAATCAAAACGCTAATTTATAGCGCTGAGAGAAAAGAGTTTTTAATATGATGATATCGCATTTCTTTAAAGTAAAATAAATAAACGAGGATCAAATTTTCGAGCGATGCAAACAAACCAAGTTTTAAACATTGCGTGAGCACGGTACATTTGCGTAAATAGACTGTTTACAATAAGCATATCGCAACTCTTTTTCTTACTGTTTCTCTTGTCTACAGTTTATAAAATTAATATTAATCTGAGGAAGTAAATCTAAAACAATAAACTTTCTATCATTATTTAGTTTATGTGAGGTATCTTACCCACTGTACCAATGGGCCAATATTCTTTTACAGACGGATATTTGTCATATATTTGTTACCGGGCGCTGGAAATTCCAGTCAGTTATGGTTCAAAATATCTCTGAATGCTTGCGCATTTTCTTTTATCATTACAGTTCAAACACATTTTAATTCAGTTACAACTTCCATAACACAATCGTGAAATAAACATGAAAATTATCACCACTTAGTGATAACGTAGAAAACAAAATTCGGATTAAAAAGGATTGAAATACATGTATAGATGTCTAAATATAATCCCGAAATGTTGTCCGATGCAGAAATGTGTGCTACCATAGAACATCGTTGCAAAAACAGAAGGCAGATGCATTGTTAGGTCAAAACTAAAAAAAAAAGCGAATTATGGAAACGCCAAAACGGCAAAGCGGTATCATGGGATTTTCACGTGACTTTTAGACTGGCAGTAACCGTAAATCAAGAGCAGGCATCGCTGATTTGCATAATTACCACAGCCATTTTCACCGTTTTGTATCCCACCGTGCTCAGTAACGTATCAATTAAATTTGTTTACATCAGGTTAGTAAAGTCACGACCTCCATATGTATGCATACGCAAGATCGTAATGAAACAAAGCAAAGTGCTCAGTTAAGGCACTGAGAGACAGCTTCCGGGTTTATCATAAATCCAAGAGCGAGTTCATGACTTACTATTAGTAATCCTAGTTACAGGAGATGTGCCATATGGCGTCACATTACCTTTGTCTCTATCAAGATCAGATCTGATTAAACGCTTCAGTTAGAATTACAAGTCTAGCTAGTTCAGCATGTCAATCCTGCCGACAGTCTTCACCGCATTATGCACTTTGATTTAACGTTCCAGTGAAAATTTAAGGGGGAGATTTTACAGCATTTCAGAAATATTTAAAAATGATAATAATCTAAAAACGTAATTGCAAGTGCAATACTCATTACCTTATTTTGTATCTATAATTTAATAATACAGCACTAGTTTACAATGGAAATGGATTAAGTAGTTGTTTTTTTTCTTTTTAATTATTGCTTGTCCCAAGGATCCCTTCTTAACGTATTTTTTAAGATTATTTTTCTTGATAGGAACTAAACATACAATAATAGTTTTCATTAAACAATAGGAGTCACATTTAGGCTTTTTGTGGTGAGGAAAGAATTAAACTGTTTTGTGCCTTATCCATTAGTTTACATTTTAACATTTCACTTACTTTTCCTACATAGACCAAATCTTAAATCGAAACAAATATAGTCGCCAGTTTCTATTGGCGATTAATAAATAATCATGCAATGTTTTTAGATAAACAATCCCTATCACATATCAATTGATATAGAGTATGCTAATTTTAAATAAATATATCTAGCTGTGGCTAAAAAACTATTTCTCAAAGGAGAATTTATTTTCATTTGTCTCCTTGCTTATTATGTAATTTATTTTATTGCCTTCCCCTTTTTTA
>CM037780.1:63211038-63227968 GCA_021229015.1 Solen grandis | reverse complement strand
AAAACACGAAAAACAAGAATCGCTAAGAAACTCATTTTTCCCAGTGCCACTTCATTTGGTCCACCAACATTGTTCCATTTTTTTTTGGAGAGGAGGAGGGGGGGGAGCTCTGTGGCCAAGAGGGTAAAGTAGCTGACTTTAACACTCACTCAGCCCTCACCGCGTGGGTTCGAATCCCGGCAGGGTCATTCGGATTTTCATGTAAGGAAGCCTTTCAGCTGGCTTGCGGTAGGTCGGTGGTTCTACCTGGATGCCTCCGTGCATTCGGGATCTTCCTCCACCTGTAATTAGCTATATGCCTGAAATACTGTCGAAGCGACGGTAAACTCAAATAGTCAAGTCAACTTTTTTTCTGTTACATTTTAGTTATAATGTGATGTTGTGATTTGTTTAAAGACCCTATGCTCACCTTAAATTCAGCAAAGAATATCTAGGAAAAAACAACTGTTTTGTAGGAAAGAGACATTTTTCCATGTAAAGAGGACTAGTGGTAGTTTACTGCCTTGTGGTATACCCATTTTGAGAATAATTGAGGTTCATTTGAAAGAGGCTTCCAAAAGAGCCAGCATCATGAAATTGTAACCGGAAGCAAGCTCCGTAGTTTGATTGCATTGATTTCCATTTTCATATGACATCATTTGACGTCAAATATTTAATCTGCTATCAGATCATCTTTCAATTCTGCATGGATTTTCTTCTTTTTTTCTGTCTTAAACAGATAGTGTATTTCAAGATAAGTAATGAACATGGTAAAATTTGATATGGTTTGCAGAGCAAAAAGCCTTATTGTTTGTTTGAACAAACTAAAATAGTTATTGTTATTCTTCCTTTTTTTTTTAAATATGTCAACAATTCTTTGATGTATATGCTGTATGTACATGTATATGTTTATTTATATGCTGATAACTTAACATTGCTTAACTTGCAATTACTGATATAATTATCTTTTAACATATTCATAATTTCATCATATTTAGGTGAACTGTAGAAATTTCCTTTTTTAGTTCTGTTATATTTTTTTTCAGAGAAAAAATACAAGAACTTTGACTTTACTTGGCCCTATGGTTGAATTATTTCCCTCCATTATTTTTATTAGCATCACTGTGTTCCTCAATTGCGTCCTTAATATATATATATAATTTCTGGTCCTTCTTTTAATTTGAATCTTGAAGTTGCACACAAACCTCAGGTGACGACACTCTTTGGATTTACCTAAAGAAAGTGAGCCCCAACTAAAAATGATAATTCGTCCTAAGGACTGAGTATAAGCATAAATTATAGTTATTCTAAGGGTTTCATCAAGCTGCAGCCTGTCATACCCTCATTCATTTGAGACACACACAACTTCATTGCCTTCAAAGCTTTGATTTTGTTTTTTTTTTATCTTATTGTAATTAATCAAATTAACCTATGGTATGTCGTTAATAAACAATAAATTGAAAATTAATAAAAGTAAAATGTAAGTTCCTCTAACATTTTGTTGAAAAACAGCATGTTGTGTTTTGCAAAATTTTTCATTCTAAAAGTAGAGAAAGATTTTGAGATTATTGATAATGAAGTAGAATGCAGGACATCTAGGGGTGTTCCAATGTTGGATGGGGACATCTAGGGTGTTCCAATGTTGGATGGGGACATCTAGGGTGTTCCAATGTTGGATGAGGACATCTGGGGGTGTTCCAATGTTTGGATGAGGACATCTAGGGGATGTTCCAAATGTTGGATAGGGGACATCTAGGGTGTTCCAATGTTGGATGAGGACATCTAGGGGTTTCCAATGTTGGATGAGGACACTAGGGATGTTCCCAATGTTGGATGAGGACATCTAGGGTGTTCCAATGTTTGATGAGGACATCTGGGGTGTTCCAATGTTGGATGAGGACATCTAGGGGTGTTCCAATGTTGGATGAGGACATCTAGGGGTTTTCCAATGTTGGATGGGAAAGACGGTGGAAGAAATACGATGGTATTGCTAAAAGAAGACATATTGCTTACAGTTTATAAACAAATATTGATTTAAAACCTTGAAGATGATTGACACCCCTTTAAAGATACAATGCTGTTAAAAAACCCCATGGGATATGTCACTGATATAATATTTACATTGATTAAGTTTGCCTTTTTGGATTTAACATACCGACAACAATATTTCAGTCATTTTGATAATATGTCTATTTTTTTTTCTTCTTTTTTTTTTCAGTCACTCAGAGGTGACCCATTTATTTCCTCCGTCATAGATATAAGGGGGTCGGGAGAGCCATCCCCCAGATACCTTATAAACATTTTGTTAAAAAAGGATATTAGCAAAAAAAAATATATACGATGTATGTTATACATATTGTAGATAAACGACTTCACAAAAGCGGTATTTATATTTTTTCATTATAGAATGATTTAAGAACAATTAAATCTAAGTGTAATTAATCAAAAATGTTAAATTTGCTCCTCCTTTCACTAATGAAATAAGTTCGATATATGCAATATCAAATTTGACACAGAATAATATTTATTAAGTTTATTCACATGAATCTATTTTATAGCCTACAATAATGTTTTCCAAAGTATTCATTGGTTTATTAATGTCACAATCTTTTAATATTTTTTTTGTTAATTGTATACCAGAAACTGGTTAAGATATCGGCATGAAATGAAGAAATGGTCATACTCTTCTATTTTCTTACAAAAATACAAAGTGAAAATCTCTCATATTCCAGTTAAATGATTAAGATTTGTTGAAGCGAAATTGTGAAGAGCTTTATACTTAAACTGTTAAACTATGTTATCAGGAATTACTTTATGTAGAATGAAATACCATGATTTCCAATGAACTGTTTTATTAAGTTGTCTCTCCCAATCTTTATGTACGTATTGTTTAATAATTTTTTTATTTATATAATTTTCATAGATATCCCTATTACTCATTTCCAGAAATGTTTGCACTTTGAGAGCCACAGAAGATCTTGTATGAATTTTGGTATTTACTGATTCTTCCTTTTTCATTATCACTAACCAATGTTTTGGAATAGCGTTTACCAATATTGACAGTTCTGAAAGCCAGTTATTCTTTATTTTTTTTAATTTTTGTAGTATTGTATTTGCTTTGATTTTTAGCTCACCTGAGCATAGCTCAGGGTGAGCTTTTGGGATACTTGATTGTCCGTCGGCCGTCGTCCGTCGTCAGTCGTCCGTCGTCCGTCAACAATTTTGATGTTTACACACTAGAGGCCACAGTTTTGATCCAATCTTCCTCAAAATTGGTCAAATGTTTGTCTTGATGATATCTGAACCCTTTCGAAATGGGTCAGGTTGGATCAAAAAGTAGGTCAGTAGGTCAAATCTTAGAAAAATCTTGTCGTCCCATCAACAATTTGATGTTTACACACTAAGGCCACAATTTTAATCCAATCTTCCTCAAACTTGGTCAGAATGTTTGTCTTGATGATATCTTGAACCCTTTCGAAAATGGGTCAGGTTGGATCAAAAAGTAGGTCAGTAGGTCAAATCTTAGAAAAAATCTTGTTTACACACTAGAGGCCACAATTTTGATCCAATCTTCCTCAAACTTGGTCAGAATGTTTGTCTTGATGATATCTTGAACCCTTCGAAAATGGGTCAGGTTGGATCAAAAAGTAGGTCAGTAGGTCAAATCTTAGAAAAATCTTGTTTACACACTAGAGGGCCCCAATTTTGATCCAATCTTCCTCAAATTGGTCAGAATGTTTGTCTTGATAATATCTTGAACCCTTTCGAAAATGGGTCAGGTTGGATCAAAAAGTAGGTCAGTAGGTAAATCTTAAAAAATCTTGTTTACACACTAGAGGCTACAATTTTAATCCAATCTTCCTCAAACGTGGTCAGAATGTTTGTCTTGATGATATCTTGAGCCCTTTCGAAAATGGGGAGGGCCGGACCGAAAAGTAGGTCAATAGTCAAATTAGAAAATCTTGTTTACACACTAAAGGCCACAGTTTTGATGCAATCTTCCTCAAACTTGGTCAGATTGTTTGTCATGATGATATCTCGAACCAGTTTGAAAATGGTGGGGCTGGATAGAAATGTAGGTCAGTAGGTCAAATCTTAGAAAAATCTTGTTTATACTCTGAGGGCAACATTTTTGGTCCAATCATCCTCAAAATTTGGCAGAATGTTTGTCATATGATATCTTTTGTGGATAGGGTCAGAAAATTCCTGAACATTGTTTCACCCTCATCTTAATTCTGAAGCAATCTGTTTTGTACAGGCAATGAATGATACTTTTCTCAGGTGAGCGATCTAGGGCCATCTTGGCCCCCCTTTTTTCCTTTGCTAATATTATATATTTATAAAGATAGCTCTGATTTTCCAGTGTGTAAATAATAAACATTTATCTTTTGCTTGATTTAATTTATTTCCCATATAAATTTAGTTTCTAACCGTGTGAAAATTATATTCTTTTGTAGTCTTTTGTTTAGTATTTTTTTAATTCTAATCCAGGTTTTAAGTAAATATTAATAAAACGGTGAAATTTTAATGTGTTTTGTATATTAAGAAATTTTAAAGAATCAATATTCATATCGAATATTAACAAACTGTCTCCAATCTGGTTTAAAAAATATTTAAAGGTATTTTTCCAATTCGCATTTTCATCTTGCTTGAGAAAATTTAAAACACTTTATTATCATTGTTTTTGCAAAATATTCGAAACTTGGCATATCTAAGCCACCATTGATTTTATTACCTATAACTGTTTGTCGTTTTTATTTTATCTTTTTCCGCTCCATAAGAAATCAAACATAATGGCATTTATTGAATTTATAACAGATTTTGGAGGAACTATACTTTGTAATAAATATGTTAGCTTAGGCAAGAAGAGTGGCTTAGGCAAGAAGAGTGGCTTAGGCAAGAAGAGTGATTTCAGAACAACAACTTTACCAAACAAAGTAAGTTTTCTTTTTCCCCCCTGATATTAGTACGTTTTTGCTTTTTCAATTTTTTGTTCCAGTTGAGTGATTGACATTGTACAAAATAGTTTCCAAAGTATACGGCTAGTGTTTTTAATGTTTCTGTAGATAGCTTAATGTTGTGATTATTTTCTCTTTTTTCTGATTTTGATTTTCCTATCAACATTCCCTGTGTTTTTGAAATGTTTAATTCCAGACCTGAATGTCTATCAAAATGTTTAATAATGGACAGAACCGTTAGTATTTCAGGAGAGTCTTTTAGAAAAAGAGTTGTATCGTCAGCTAGTTGTGTTAATTTGAAGGTTTATCTTTGATAGTTATACCTTGATAATCTTGACTTTGTCTAACTTTATTTGCCAATATTTCTGCGACTAGAGTGAACAGAAGAGCAGAAAGTGGACAGCCTTGACGGATGCCACGAGATATTCCAAATGTTCAGAAATCCAGCCATTATAAGATATTCAGAGGAAGCTTTTGTTATAATGTTTTAATCCATTGAACAAAAGAATACTTAAACCAAAATGTTCCAAAGTAGAACACATAAATGGCAATTCGACAGTATCAAATGCTTTTTTAAATTCTAAAAATAAAATAATACCTTTCATATTATAGATATTTGCGTAGTCAATCAAATCTTGAATCTGTCTGATATTGAAACTTGTATTTCTATTTTTGATTTAGCCTTTTTGAGCATGATTTATAATATATTGTAGGACTGCTTGTATTGAGAGAACTCTTGCAGCTAATTTATAATCTATATTAAGAAGTGATTTTGGCCTCCAGTTTTCAATTTTTTTCTGGGTCCCTTTTTATATGTTGAAGACAAAATACTTTGTTTTTGTGAATATAACTTTCACCGTTCCTGTAACCTGCATTTAAAGACTCAGTAACAATATTACCTAAAATATACCAAAATGTCTTATAAAAATTCAACAGTAAGTCCATTCAATCCCGGGGACTTTTTTGTTTACGTCCTTTTAAGCGCATTGAAAACTTCCTCTACTGTAAATAGACCTTCACATGATGCGGCCATCTTTTCATTTAATGTTTTTTCACGCCTTATATCGTTAAAATATGTTTCTATTGATTCTCCCGATATGTTACTTGACATATATAGTTGCTTATAAAAATTCACTTCCGCTGTTAGTATTTTGTTACTTGATATAATTGTTTTATCGCCTTCCTTGAGAGATTAATAGCTTTTGTATTTTGTCTCGATTTTTCAATATTTAGAAATTATTTTGTATTCTTTTTATTTTCTTCAATTAAGTGAACTCTCGCCCTTATATGCGCCCCTTAAGATTTGATATTATAAATGTTCTGTATTTGTGCTTCAATATGTTTAATTTTTGTGGAGTTTTAATTTTTAGAGAGATAGCCATGTGGTCTGTGCTTTGGATAACTGCAGGTCTTATGCCTAATGAATAAATTTGGGGTATGAGATGTTTTTCTACAAGCCAAAAATCAATTTTTACTTTTCTCAATGCCATTCTTTCTTCTCCATGTATTCTGTGATCTATCTTTATTAAGTGTTCTCCAAACAATAATCTAGACATTGAATTTTTATCACTTTTTTTAAAAATATTGATGGTATTTGCCTATTACATGATGCATTGGAAATTCTGTCATTATCATTTAAGATATCATTATGATCCCCTGCTATTATTTTCATTCCTTGACAAGTATTAGCAACTACATCAGAGATTTTTTTATAGATTTAGATCTAGATTTAATATCATTTGGGGCATATACATTTACTAAGGTGTATATATTTTCAGAGATTTCTATATTTAAAACAATGTAACGACCGTTAACATCACTGTGTTGATCAATAATTGTTTTATTTATCTTCTTTGATATAAAAATTGAGCATCCTTTGCTATCGTCTTGTCCAAAGAATGGAAAATCTCCCAATCGAGAAATTCAAAAGTTTAGAGTAAATAACAAGATTTGGTGTGATGTGAGTTTCTTGTAAAAGACAATATCAGCCTTTTAATGTTTAAGCCATTCTTTGAAACTTAAACGTTTGTGCTTATCCCTTAACCCTGGGCGTTTAATGATATTAAATGGACTTGCTGTTTCATAAAAGAATTCATATATTAACAAAACAAAATCATATTCAATTTGTGATCAATTATGTACATGTACTTATGAAATGAGAGCTAAAGTTGAGTCATGCACTATAACAGATTGACTTACGCAATGCGTGTATTAAGCGAAATATAAGTTATGCAAAAGGCAACAAACAAGTAAAATTACACCAAATATTTAAAACTTCAGTGAAGTGAAATTCATAATATACGCATATATTCAATACATGTATTCAGAACTTCGGTATAATAATGTGGAAAGCAGAAGCATTCTTATTTAGCGAAACAAAATAGAAGTTATGCAAAAGGCAACAAAACAAATAATATACATTAAATATAAGAGCTATTGAAATAAATATACGTAGAGATAACATAACCATATATGTAAAATGGAATGATGAATGAAGAAGAGAATTTCGTATGCATAAGAAAAAGTTTTGAATGTATATTTGTACCACTTTGTGATTTATATAAACATATATATCACACATATATTATGCATATGTGTGTGTGTGTGTGTGTGTGTGTGTGTGTGTGTGTGATCATTAAAAATAAAAGTGTATTTATTTTTCATATGTGTTTCCGCTGTGCAAGAAATTAAGGTGATTTGTTGGTATGAAATTGACACACCCTGGTCCCCTGGATAGTTCATCTTACATTCACCAATATTGCCACAGTCCATGTATATGTTTATCTCCACATCTTTACTTAGCTTGTAAGGGATAAAACTCGGACAGCAAGTACATAATGGATGGACAGAAGAACGGATAGTGGCGTGTGGGTGGACGGATACATCGTAGATGATCGAGACGCTCAGCGTGACACGCGCGTGTAAATGTTGCTCATGTTATGCCATTCGCTGGGAATATACTAACTTTAAATGTTAAATGTTAGCTAGCAATAGTGTTTAGTTGGATGGGCTCACAATGACTGGAAGGGCAAAATGAAACCTCGTGAACGTACTGACTATGCAGTATATAATCCGTTTAATATCAAATTCTAAAGATTGAGGTTCTAAATGAAAACACATGTAAACATCTAACTAACAAACGAATCCCAATAACCGATTGGCATTGGCATTGTCCGGATTTTTCTATATGGCGGTTAATGTTGTATATCTTATTCTTCCTGATCCGATATTTTTTATATATATTTTTATTTCAATGTTTTTTATTCGTTTCTTCATATTTTGAAATATATTCTTTGATTAGAATGTGCTCTGATATATCTTAAGTTTCGATTGCCCCTCTTATGAATGATATTGTCCCGGAGTGGGCTTTGATGTTGTTGTAATAACTTGAAAATACATTTTTTTTTAATTTAAATCCTCAAATCTGCTATTTGACGATAGGCATAAAATACGAAGTTTAAATCCAGTACCAAATTACATGTTTGTATAAGATACAACAATAAATATGAATAGCTAACTTAAATAAGTATATGAATAATTTAATTCGAAATAAATTCCTGACAGCCAGACTTATTCTAAGATATAATTTAGAGCTATACAGCTTCTGGAATTAATAAGGGTCTGGCTATGTACTTCGGGTAAGATTCTTAGTATGTGTTCAAAATCATTTTTCAAAGCAATATAAAACTATGTATTACTTATTAAGTACATTAAATATTAACAACATCAAAAATTGCTTGAATTTAAAAGGATATCTTTTCAACATACGCTGTGTCATTTAACAAAGGAAAAGAAAGGAAAATACCAAACAGAGGTTGTAAATTATAAAATATAAAAATATATTGACATTTGTGGATTCATAAGAGATTATGTCTTTGTTTCTTAGGAATTCGATTGCTTTCAGATTGTTATAGGACATGCTAAGATGATTTTAATGCCCATGAAGCATTCAATGATCTGAAGTTATAGGCTCTTTTTGGTCAAAGTCTATAAATGCTTACATTTTAAAGCAATTTATTGATGGATGGATTACCTTAAAATATTTTCTGATACCTTATATTTTAAGGATAAAACTTTTAAAATATTACTCTATGATTTTGTTTTAGTGACTAAATATTAATTAGATAACATTTCAGATGAACTATTCCGACATAAAAATGTTTTATAAAATCAAGTATAATTTATGCAGCTCATAAGCTGATCAGGTTTTACACCGAAAAATTCTCATCAATACTTTTTTTCACGAGGAGATGAGAAGGGAATACTGTCCTCCTGAAATGCAAAATGCTTTCAGTTTAATATAGAATTTCTTTTAAGCAAAATGGAGTAAAATGTTGCTTTGAACGGTAAAAGTTATTTTTCCAAAGATGAGTTTTATTTACCATAGTTATTAAAGATCTAAAAGATTTAAAAAAGTAAGCTCCTCTAATTTCCATTTAATGATGACATGAGAAAGATATATTAGACTTGATTAATATCTTGCATGTCTTCTTTCATTAGGTGTCCACTGCTTAATAAACAGTAAATGGAACAAACCCCCATTTACGTAATACTGAAATCATGATTTCCTCCTTTTAGGCGGTCATCTGTATTAAGCCGTCAATTTGCAATTAGTGATTTTTTTTCAATACTACCAAACTAGCGCTTTGTTATATGTTTAACTTCTATTTATCGGCCACCTCTGTTATGTGGTCATATTCTCTTGTTCCCTTGACTTGACTATTTGAGTTTACCGTCGCTTCGACAGTATTTCAGTCATATAGCGACGTCCAGCTAATTACAGGTGGAGGAAGACCCCGAATGCACGGAGGCATCCAGGTAGAACCACCGACCTACCGCAAGCCAGCTGGAAGGCTTCCTCACATGAAAATCCGAATGACCCTGCCGGGATTCGAACCCACGCGGTGAGGGGCTGAGTGAGTGTTAAAGTCAGCGACTTTACCCTCTCGGCCACGGAGGCCCCCTCACACCTTTTATTTATTATTATCAATACTTCCTATTTAGTTTTCTATGTATTTGAAGTGACTGCATGTATAAATATGTATCTAGAAGTAGTGTAATATGTTATAGACGATCTCTCTCTCTCTCTCTCTCTCTCTCTTATTCAATCATTGAATTGATATCTTGAATACATTAATTTATACACTCCACATGGCGTTACTCTATTCTATGACATGGTATAAAGTCAAAGATCTGCTATGTTCAATTCAACTTTATTCAGACTATTTACAGCGAACTCATATACTTAATTATGATTTTATTTGGGATTGTTATTTACATTATGACGATAAATTAACTAAATATTGCACTCTTTCCTGTATGTTTCTTATTTGTGTTTCAATCTATATAAAATATAAATGAATAATTTAGAGCATGTGTAACAGGGTTGAGTAAATTGGTGTTATATGACCTTTGGAGTTATTTCCCTTTGGTTGAGCTTTGTTTGACAAGAGTGACTTCCCTTTTATACTTTCCCGCTTTGGAGTCATTCTGCACGATTTTTTACAAGAAGCAGGACGCTACTCTTTGTGCTGCTGAGATAATTAAATTGTATTGTTCATTACTGGTCATTGGTTTGGTAAGTTTTATTCATTTGTTATTCATAATCTATTCTTATTTATTGTTCTTTCTGGTAATTGCAACCTTATAGTAATTTGGAGTAAACTTACAAGTTCTATGCTTTGTTTAAAAGCCTACATCTCAAGATGGTAGCATTTATGTTCAAAACCATATTAATAACCAGGCATGGAATGTTATATTGATTGCTAATATTACAGAGTAATCCACTGCATGAGGCATCTACACCTATACAGTACTGAGAGAGAGAAGTTAGAAAGGCACTCAGTCCAAAGTTGGTAAGTCCTGTCAATGTATTGTTTCTGTTGTCTTGTTAAGCAACCTTCAGATGTATTTAGAGATCTGTAAGATGGAAATTGGTAATGTCTAATGTTTATTCTATGATATTGTTTGTATTGATGCTCTTAACATTCTTTTAACTGTGTTATATGTTTAATATCGTCTAAGGGCCACTGGACACACAATTACTCATTAATATATATTATTCATAAGGAAAGTTAAAGCAGTAGAAACATTTGCCAATTTGTATTGTTTGTTTATTTCAGAGTGTTTTTATTTTTATTTATGATAATAAATGTGTGAACATGTTCTTCAGCCTCAGTTTTAATTGTACTGTAGGAACCCGACACTACCCACATATATTACCATGTTTAATAGTATTTTGAAAACGTATGTATATTGGCTCCATGTAAATGTATGTATTTATAACAGATTAAACACATTATATGTGAAAGGGGAACTTTCCCCATGATCTCTCTATCTCTCTCTCTCTCCCTCTCTCTTTACAATCATCACCCACCGAACGGATATTTTGAATTTGTTTTTGTATTTCACTCATTGTTACTTTTGTAACTTGTGAATTGAATAAAGAACTGAATTGAAAAAAATGAATATTGTCTGTATTATAAGGAGTAAGTTCTCTTAAATTTCTCTTTCAGTTCTCTCTTTTATTATGAGTAAATCCACAACCTCTCTCTCTCTCTCTCTCTCTCTCTTTCACACGCACACACACACACACACACACACGGGAAATATTAACAACAGCTGATAGACATGAAATTGTACAAACATTTTCTTTACACAGGTCATGAAAATGCCAATAAGCACGTGCTTTTCATGAAAGAAATCCGTTGATACGAAACAACAACAACAAAACAGGGAAACCTTCTAAAGGTATTTCACCTGATGGAACATAAAGATAATGTCTGACAAAACTTGTTCTCTTTATTCACAGAGAGGGAGAGAGAGATCGGTGAATATTCAGTCTAAGGCACCGACCACATTAAATAACAAAATCGCAGCCGGATTCCCCTATATCAAGAATTGTCACACATGTCTTATGTGCATGAAAAATAGTGAAACCAAACAACATCAACACGCTTTCGGCGAGCTGAAATAATCAATTAGGATTTATAACGAACAGCTCAGTTGGAAATATCCCCTCATCATTATCATCGGCAAGAGTGCAGTGGTCGGGTGGTAACGCAACTGACTGCGCATCCGAAGCTTCGAATCCCGTTTGGGTCAGGGATTGTTCATGAACTTCCCAGGCGCTAAGTACTGGACCAACCCTGGAACTTTCGAGTGGTATTACTGTATATTGTAAGTACTTGTTTCTCTATCGTCGTAAAATTAATAAGTTTAAACTAAACTAACAGTAGCACCGCCATTATAATTATCAGCACAAGTATCAAGATTCACATGTATTTAGAAACCTCACCTTTATGAAGGCAGCACGTTCAGTTTTCTCTAATTGTGCAGAAATGTGTCAATGTTTAATCGCCTGATTAAAGCGAGTAAGCTAAGGGAAAATGTTATCAAATACCACGACCAGCACGTGCAGAACTGGTCATTTGTCATTGATCATTTCTCACTCATTCTTACAGGGTGAGCCTAAAACTTGTGCAGGACGCGTCAGCTCTCACTTACAGGGAAACATCTACATCATAAGTTGACGAAGTCACATTTGACTATTATGCAACGTGCCATGTAGGCTATAGTCTTCGTTGCTGAGTCTGAAATTTCTGCGAGATTTCTTCCGCAAAGATCATAGAACTGGATCTTATGTGCAGTGGTAAATCATTGATGAAGGCAAGAATAAAGTCGGGCCAATGACATTTCCCTGTGGGATGCCGCTAGTAACGGGTGCAGGTTCGAATGTAGCTACATCAAGGATGGCATGCATGCTGGGTTCTATTCGAAAGAAAGGCTTGGATCAAGGTCAAGGTGTTCACTCTGATATCGTAGTGGTTGAGCTTGGATAGCAGTCGATTGTGTGGAACTTTGACATTGAGGTTTATATATAGTGCATATATCTAAGCACAGAGCTCTGATGAAAGGGAAAAAAATTCATTGGAAATTTTAAAAATCAGCATTTGCTGGACTGTCCTGCCAGATATAGCTAAAACCCCAACTATCCACCATGGGTTAGACAGACAGCTCACGTAGAGTAAAATTGATTCTAAATTGACTTGGACCGTCCCCAGTGGCCGAGTGTTTAGAGCGTCCGCCTCGGAAGCGGGGTCGTGGATTCGATCCACGGCCTCGACTTAACAAAGGTATCAAAGGTATCCTGCCTACGGCGTGATACTGCGATGTGGCAGCACTATATCTGTCTCAAGTAGACATAGTCTCTAAATGACTGAAACACAAATGTTTATTCAATGGTGTTGCACATTAATATAAATGAAAACACACAATGCTAAAACTTTACATATATAGGAGTCAAAAGAATCTGTCCTACGCATGAAACAACATACACATAGACTCAAAGTCCCATATATATAATGTTTAAAGAGTTTTCTTGAATATTTCAAATGATTTAGAATTTATCACATGTAGTGGACTGTTCGTTTAACAATCAAGAAAAGGGCGGAATCCCCCTACGCTTTCAACATCTAGGTTGGACCTATACCGGATCCGCGGACTAGACCGCGGCAACTTAGCTATAGATAGTTTGTAGAATGTTGTTGTTGTTGTTGCTGCTGGTGATGATGATGATGATTGATTGATTTTTATATCATGCAGGCACCTTCACACGATTGCAAAACCAGATTAAGATGAAAGCGAAATTAATGACATCTATTTTATGTAAGGGAGACTGTCTCGGGAAAGAGATTTTGTATTCATAGGTATGGTGTGATTTTGTATCGTACATTTGCCTTATTTTAGTTCGTGATTGAAATAGAATTATTCTTATTTTTTAATATACGCTTGATTTAGTCGCGTAGGAAATAACTGTATTTATCGAGAAAAAAAAAAGATAATTTAGTCTATCGTTTAGTCCCATACATTTACTTGCATATTTTTGGGTTTATGGCTAACACGGGGAGAATGTTAAAGGGAGGCAACGGACTTGATCTCACAGATTGATATGTTTTGTGTTCGGAAGTTTACTGTAAAATGCGTGTAAATTGTATTATTTTTATGTACATTTTATATCGTAAGTCAGTCATTTATTCCATTGTTAAAACTGATTTGTTTTGGTACAACACACTTTCATTTTACCTTTGATGAGCCAAGACGAATTATATTGACAGTTTTTAGCAACTGATTTAAAACCTGATCATCTGCAAGTTACAGACTGTTCCGAAATTATACTGGTGGTTTAAGCTCTTTCTTAATCTCTATAACATATTGATGACTGAGTGTTGAAATTATGAGTATTGAAATATGGCTGTTATTGATATAATTTTTATTTCAGGGATTGGCAAAACATTTGGTGTCATATATCTCATGCAGCGTCCATTCTGTCATCAGAAAGCAGTGTTTACAATGTCAGAGAACAACCTTCATCATTGAGTCTCAGAGAGATCTTTTGGTTTGAGCACTTCATGCAATTCATGCAATGGTAGTATTCGTATGCACATTATATAAATTTTAAGTCAGTCATTTATTTTATTGTTCAGACTGATTTGGTTTTGTACAAAACACTTTCAATTTACCTTTGATAAGCTATGACGAGTGATGATGAAAACTTAAGCAACTGATATAAAACTTGATCAGCTGGAAAGTTATGATGATTTTTGTCCGGAGCATTATTCAAAAATTGTAAAAGGTATTAACTTGAATCTAAAAATATAGATAAAATAAGTCTAGTGACAAGAAGAGAAGAGAAGTGACCAATAACCATAGCTCTACTTTAAACTATTTTAGCTCGACTATTCGAAGAATATGAGGGCTATTGTAGACACATTGCGTCGGCGTTGCAGCTCTTGGTTAAAGTTTTGAGTGCAAGTTACTATCAACCTTATATCTCAATAACTACTTATGATATTGACTTGAAAGTTTATGAGTATGTTCAGGGGCATCAGATAACCAGTTAAATAACTCTTGACAGAATTTGATATGAATTATGGTCCCTTTTTAACATAGAAATTTTGGTTAAAGTTTTGCATGCAATATACTTTCATGCGTATATCTCAGTATCCAGGCATGCGACATCTTAAATATGCTAGGGGTATCATACTAACAAGGAAGATAACTCTTGATGTGGAATATATTACAAATTATGGCCCCCTTTTTAAAGGTGGCATACTAATGACAGATAGTTTTTTGACTGATTATAATGCAGATTAGGGCCACTTTTTGACTTAGACTTTTTTTGGTTAAAGTTTTGTATGCAAGCTACCATCCTGCTTATATCTCAGAAATTGGATATGGTACTGACTAGAGAGTTTAGGAGCAGTTCAGGGAACCTGAAAACCAAGGAAGATAACTTCTTGACTGAATTTTATACAAATTGTTGCCCTTTTCTAACCTGGATACTAAGTTAAAGTTTATCATGCACAGTGTAATTATGCTTATGTCTCAGTAACTAGACATGGGATTGGTTTTAGACTTCATAAACATATTTAGGGGTTTCAGACAATCAACGTTTATCATTTCTGACTATTATTATATACAGGATATGTGAAGGACAAGACAAGAATTGAAATATATTTGATTTACCAACAATTTGAATAGTCGAGCGTGCTGTCTTCTGACAGCTCTTGTTGGCATTTACAATACTATACGGGAAAAATATTATGATACTATGATTATGTTGAAATTGTAAAGAAGATGAATATGCAGATAAGGATTCAATAATGCAGTCAATGCGCTAGAGGAGTCGACCGTGCTGTCCCTAGACAGCCTTTTTTTACAATCACAGAATGTTGCAATATGGGACCATGTCTCTGTAAATGGGTATTGATAAACGTAATACATAAACATATTTAAAAAAAAAATAATGCTTAGCTAATGATCATTTGTGAACGTGCTGCTTTAAAGACCATCAGAGCTTTTTATTTTTACATCTCTATTCACAGTTGGTCGAGGATCAAGCGAGATGGTTCAATTACACAAATGACCCTAATGCCGTTCAAATCAGCTTGATTGGTTTTAAGATGGTACCATGCACTACTACCAGAATGGTACAGATGAAAGTGTGGCCTGCTGTAATATGCACATGTAAGATTGTTCTTATTTATTACTACCGTGTCAAACGAAAGACGTAAAAATTGGTACCAGATGCAACCTTTGCTGGCAATCGGCAAAATGGGTCTGCTGTGGTACTGGTTCTACCGAGAAATATTTCATCCGTGTATCGGTGCTATACACCGGGCACGTAAAAGAACCAAGGGGTCTATTCGCTAAGAGCTAGGGTATCGCACCCGGACTCCCTTGTATCCGACTACTGTCTCTTCCGATGCTGTCTCTTCAGCAAAAATAAGGAAGTATGTCAAAATTAGTTATATAGTGTAGTTGTATAATATTTTTGGGATTTTCATACGTAGTTACTGATATAGTCTAGCTCATCCCCTATTTTTACTACTTATGAGTTGGCAAAATTTTTTAAGTTAGTTATAATCTCAAGCTTTTGGGCTTCATACGTAGTTACTGAAATAGTCAGCCATCCCCTATTTCTTACACTTATGAAGTAAAATTTTTTAATTATATCTATAGTTTGGGTCTCCATACGTAGTTACTGAAATAGTCTAGCTCATCCCCTATTTCTTACGACTTTTGAAGTTGGGCAAAATTAGTTTAAGTGTAGTTATAATATATAATATATTTGGGGTCTTCATACGTAGTTACTGAAATAGTCCAGCCAATCCCCTATTTCTTACTATTCATGAAGTAGGGCAAAATTTGTTAAAGACTAGTTATAACCTCACAGCTTTTGGGTCTTCATACGTAGTTACTGAAATAGTCCAGCCCATCCACTATTTCTTACTACACATGAAGTAGGGCAAAATTTGTTCATTGATTTTTGGTTATTTCTTTTTTTCCCTTTTTTTCCTTTGGCGGTTCTTCTTTTTGCTTTGGCTTGTTTTTCTTTTTTTTTTCTAAATCTTTTTTAACGGTTCTCTCTTTTGTTTCGGCTTGTTTTTCTTTTTTTTCTAAAACTTTTTTTTCTCTTATAGTTTTTTCAT
>CM037780.1:63163329-63210938 GCA_021229015.1 Solen grandis | reverse complement strand
AAAACATTAATAAATTGCCCTCAATTATGGGATTAATAATTGTTTCTGATTTCATACCAGAAGACTCGAGTTGGAAAAAGTCAAGAATTCTTTTGGCTGGCCATATTCTTTAATTTTGCAGCGGACAGTTTTGTTCAACGATGTACACGAGTGTAACCGAAGATTCTGAATAATATTGGTAAGGGCAAGTAACGCACATGAACCGCCAAATCAGTAGTACCCATAGCTTGGTACTCAACCGCTTACAATTAATAAATAAGCTTTAAACACTTAACAGAGAAGTGGAAATGTTTACATAGAAATGAACATGAAAGTGGCAATGTTTGAACTATATAATGTTTCTACGCTTGTTAGGCTTGCATGACTTGTAGGCGGTACTTATCATGCGCATTTAAACCCCTCACTTTTGAAAGTTTACACGTATCTGCTGATGCTTCATGCGTATTTTACGCGGTTACGCATTTTATCTGGCCCTCTGCGCGCATTGTATAGAATATATGTACGGAAGTTAGATTACGGGAGCGACCGTTATCGGTATTTATCATGCGTATTTAAACTCCTCGCTAACGTTTCTGCTGATGCTTCATGCGTATTTTACGTGGATAGGCATGTTATCTGGCCATCTGGCATTGTACAAAATGCAAGTACGGAACCAACTCGCAACCGTTAGATTACGGGAGCGACCGTTAGCGGTTACTGAACGCTACAGGGAAAAGAAAACAAAGATAGCTAAAAAACATTAAAGATCCTATTGTAATAGTAATAATGTTGTATAGTACTACATATACCTAAATTTGTTGTAAGAAAAACATATTACTGCATATAATGCCAATTTAGAAATTATTGACAGAAAGGATTTGTTTCATCTACAAAACACGAAATTACTTTCCTATTTTCTATTTCTACATATTATCTGCTTGAAATCACTATTAAGTTCATTTTCTTTAACATATGCAACGTGCAAAATATTTGTTTAAATTTGATATTCGGGTTTAACTTCATTTTTAAGTGTAAATATATCATCTACTATTAGAATGTAGGCTCAATATTATTGGAACTGCAAGATGCATTATTTGTTATAAGATAGTAAACGAGTAATCTGTATCTAGGCTATTTATTGACATCAATGCAGACATGTTGATAAACATGTATTGCTTCAATTTGTAAGAAGGACGTTATAAAAAGAAATCTGTAATATTATTGATCACGATAGATTAATAGAATAGAAAAACTTTAGCAAGTCAACAAATTTAGATGAGGGCCACGTAATTAATACCTTTCAAAAAACATTTTGTCATAATATATCAAGGCTGTATAAATTCCTATACGCCGGTAATATTACCGAGGCTATAAACACTTCTACAAACCAGAACATTTAACCGAGGCAGTAAACATTCCTACAAACCAGAACATATTATCGAAGTTTTATACACTCCTACAAACCAGTGCAAATTATCGAGGCTGTAAACACTCCTACAAACCAGAACATATTATCGAGACTGTATATACTGCTACAAACCAGAACATATTATCGAGACTGTATATACTGCTACAAACCAGAACATATTATCGAAACTGTATATACTGCTACAAACCAGAACATATTATCGAAACTGTATATACTGCTACAAACCAGAACATATTATCGAGACTGTATATACTGCTACAAACCAGAACATATTATCGAAACTGTATATACTGCTACAAACCAGAACATATTATCGAGACTGTATATATTGCTACAAACCAGAACATATTATCGAAACTGTATATACTGCTACAAACAAGAACATATTATCGAAACTGTATATACTGTTACAAACCAGAACATATTATCGAGACTGTATATACTGCTACAAACAAGAACATATTATCGAGACTGCTTATACTGCTACAAACCAGAACATATCATCGAAACTGTATATACTGCTACAAACCAGAACATATTATCAAAACTGTATATACTGCTACAAACCAGAACATATCATCGAAACTGTATATACTGCTACAAACCAGAACATATTATCAAAACTGTATATACTGCTACAAACCAGAACATATTATCGAAGCTGTAAGCACTCCTACAAACCAGAACATATATCGAGGCTGTATACACTCCTACAAACAAGAAGATATTATCTAAGCTGTAAACATTCTAAGAAACCGGTGCATATTTTGTATACACTCATACAAACCAGAATATATTATCGAGGCTGTAAACACTCCTACAATCGAGAACATATTATCGAAGCTGTAAACACTCCTTCAAACAAGTACATATTACCGAGGTTGTAAACACTCCTAAAGCATTCATATTTATCATAAAACCATACAATATTATCGAGTCTGTAAACACTCATACAACAAGAAAACATTATCGAGGATTTATAGACTCCTACAAACAAGAACATATTATGTAGGCTGTAAGCATTCCTAGAAACCGGTACATATATCGAAGCTGTAACACTCCTACAAAGCCGTACATGTTATCGAGGCTGTATTCACTCCAACAAACAGGCATATATAGCTGTAACCCCCAAAGCAGTACATATTATAAAGGCTGTAAACACTCCTACAAAGCAGTACATATTATCGAGGCTGTAAACACTCCTACAAACAAAAACATATTATCGAGGCTGCAATAACTCCTACAAACAGGTATATATTATCGAGGCTGTATACAATACTACAAACCAGAACATATTAACGAGGCTGTAAAAACTACTTCAAACAAGAATATATTATCGGTGCTGTATATATTGTTACAAACCAGCACATATTTTCGCTATATACACTCCTACAAATCCTAGCATATTGTAAACATTCCAACAAAACAGAACATATAACGAAGCTGTATACACTCCTAAAAGCCAGTATATTTTATTGAGGCTGTTAAAACTCCCACAAACCAGTAGATATTATCGAAACTGTATATACTACTACAAACTAGAACATATCAAAACTGTATTACTGCTACAAACCAATACATATTGTCGGAACTGTATATACATCTACAAACATGCACATATTATGTAGGCTGTATACATTCCTATAAACCAGAACATATTATTGAGGTCATTTATACTGCTTCAAACCAGTACATATGATCGAGGTTGTATACACTCCTACAAACCATAGCATATTATCGAGAATGTATATACTGCTACAAACCAGAACTTATTATCATAACTGCATATACTGCTACAAACCATAGCATATTATCGAGACTGTATATACTGCTACAAACCAGAACATATTATCATAACTGTATATACTGCTACAAACCAGAACTTATTATCGGAACTGTATATACTGCTACAAACCAGAACATATTATCGAAACTGTACATATACTGCTACAAACCAGAACATATTATAGAGACTGTATATACTGCTACAAACCAACACATGTTATCGATACTGTATATACTGCTACAAACCAGAACATATTATCGAGACTGTATATACTGCTACAAACCAGAACATATCAAAACTGTATATACTGCTACAAACCAGAACATATTATCGAGACTGTATATACTGCTACAAACCAGAACATATCGAAACTGTATATACTGCTGCATGTACAAACCAGAACATATTATCGAAACTGTATATACTGTTACATGTACAAACCAGAGGATATTATCGAAACTGTATATATTGCTACATGTACAAACCAGAACATATTATTGAAACTGTATACACTGCTACATGTACAAACAATAACATATTACTTAAGCTATATAGACTCTTACAGTTTGTCAGATTTAATCGTCTAATGAAATACTTTCGTTAAAAATTTGAAAATTATATCGCATAAAATGATCCGTGAGGTATTGATATGATAAAGATAAAAGTCTATACTATCTACGTGGTCTAAGGCAAAATGAGCGGTGCTTGTTGGGGCGGCGGATGATTACGTCATGTTTTGAATGTATTTGTATCATATGGTTCCAATGAAACGGTCTCTGAACCACCATGTGTACTGTCAATCAAGGGCAAGTTGATTCCATAATGCGAGGTCAAAGGCAAAAATGTATTGCGTTCGTGATAAAATGCAAATTTGCAATCGTTTGTATTTTAAATTTCATGGACCTATCGCAGTGCACCGCTTCGTGTCGCTTGCTGTAAATTCCATAAAATTAAAAATAAAAACGATAACTAATATCTAAAAACCAGTACATATTATCGAGACAGTATACACTCCGACAAACCAGTACATATTATCGAGGCTGTTTACACTCCGACAAACCAGTACATATTATTCGAGGCAGTATACATTCCTACAAACCAGTACATATTATCGAGGCTGTATACATCCTACAAACCAGTACATATTATCGAGGCTGTATACACTCCGACAAACCAGTACATACTATCGAGGATGTAAACACTCCTACAAACCATTACATATATTCGAGGCAGTTTACATTCCTACAAACCAGTACAAATCGAGGCTGTAAACACTTCTACAAACCATTACATATATTCGAGGCAGTTTACATTCCTACAAACCAGTACAATTATTTCAGTAGAATGCCAACATTTCAAACGATACATATATACGAAACATATTCCGGCAGCTCAATTGTTGACTAATTTGTAAAGCTTTGTCCTACTTTGTTCATTCTGTTTATAACTTTTGTTTTACTTAATACGTTAGTCGACGCGTAGCGAAAATCGAAATCGATATGTTTGCTAAATATTGAAACATTAAAACTATAAAAATGCACACTTTCTTTTGGAACTGAGTGTATGCTTGTAGTTGAGTTAAGCTTTTCTTGCTAAAGCCAGGCCCGTATTTATTTTGGGTATCATTTAATGGCACTGACTTGCAAACACATGGCCTATGCCTCCCAAAGGAGCAAGATAGCAGCTCTAACAAACCGTTAACCTGGGGTCAATAGTATTTTATGATACTGTCAGAGTACTCCAGAGTAGGGCATGGTAAATAAGCTTCGTTTCTTGCATTATTTATTGTTTACAAATTAATCGAGGCCGTACAAACAATTAGAAGATTGTCAGTGCCTGCATTATTGACTAATTACATAAGACATCCATCCCTTAAAACAAGATGGATTTAAATTTGTGCCAGTGTGACTACCACTTGTGTGTTTGTCGAAATTATGTGATTTACGTGCATTGTATTGTAAATACATGTGATATATCTAACAAGACAAACGTTACTTGAAATAAAAATACTATACCATAAAAACTTTAAGATTCAAGACAGATTGATCATATATTAAGCATGGTCAACTTGCAATATAAACTTAAAGAGATAAATATAATGCAATATTAAAATAAAAAAAATTTTTGATGTAAATACATTAATCAGGTGTTGATCACTTATAGCATGGATATAAGCGACATAAGTTTGATATTTCCCTTTTATGCACCTAGCTGTAGTCTTGTTTCAAACAGAATTTATGCATAGTTTTCTTGAAGAATGTATTTAGAACTATGAAGAGAGACTTATAAACTGCGCAAAAATGAGACGTGGAATAGGGAATCCAAGGAACAAGGGGCGTACTCCAATCGAATATGCCCAATTATGCGACTACCAGTCCTAGCAACATGTACTTCCGGTAGCCTATGAACCAGTCCATATTTCCCAGCGTTCAAAGAAGTTTCCCCAGAGCTTGTTCCCGGCATAATTTGATCTGTTTATCTTTCTGTGACCGACTGAGAAGGAACCTGTTTTTCTATTTCATCAGCGGTACGCGAGTAAAAAGTTGCTTTCTTGCTCGATAGTATAATATCGCCGCCCTAGGCCGGCGATGATTCATTTAAATCAGTTATAACACCAACAAAAACAAGCTTTGTCCTAAATATTTGAAATAAAGAAGCGAAGTTTTGGCATAAAACTTTTGACAACATAATTACAGTGTATAATTCTCCATAATTATCTTAAAGCAGGCTATTAGCATTATCAGCAGGAAAATCTAAATCCCATGAAAAGTTACTTTTTCATTTTTTGCGCATGAGGAAATGCTTCTCCCGTTCGAAAGTTATAAATGATTGTGTTATCGCTTCTAAAAACTGTATATGAGATTATGTTACAAGTTATTCGCAACCACTATTACACTTGGCGAAAATCCAAGAAGATGATAGTGCTCTTCTAACTACATAAATTGTGCTTGTTTATCAAAATCAAATAAGAAGCAGACAAAAATACACTGATTGTACTTCTCGTGAGATTACTTTTCACCTCCGACAGCACTATACAATAGACGGACTTCAATCACGCGGAAGGCTTACCTCACCATTACTTCAGGCAATTCCAAAAAAAAAAAAAATAATGATGATGATAATAATTGCCTTTTGCGAATTGGCTAGCTGTATTCTCGAGACATCAATTATGTGCTTGATACAATAAAACATGTTATTGAGCTTGAATCGGATTATTCTGAGTTACAGGGTGCAGTGACTTCTGTGAGCGTTGCTACCGGTGGGGTTGTATGAATGAAAACAAAGTTGCTCTTTCTTGGTGCTGACTGTCTTTGTGCTGCAGTGCATTTTGACATGGCACTTCCATTTCTAAATTATGACAGGTATGTTTTGCTTCTCTGTTTTTTTTTTTTTTTTTTTTTTTTTTTTTTGTTGTTGTTGTTTTTTGACAACTCAGGTATGTCTTTACTTTGATAAAATGCAATTGTATCTAATGGTGAACCAGGGAAACTTGGGAGCAGTTGTTCTATCCTAACGATGGTCTAGTTTGTGTTGTTTGAGTCAAACTTACTGTTTATAAAATCGAAAACTGGAAGAAATAGCTTTATTTTATGCTTACTGATGAAATACTGTGTTCTATCAGTGAGATAAAGTCCATATCCTACAATGTGATGATATAGCTCACCGGAACTACTTTTTTACTTATAAATGAAATATAGCAGCAGTTAGCATAAAATAAAAAGAAAATTTGTTTGTTTTGAGTGGATATGGGTTATATCTCATCGAGCAGTGATACAATTTTCACATTTTCACGCAAATATCCTCTTTATATGAAGCATCTTGTGTGACATTTGACAATTAAGTGACATCGCGCACTCATTAACAGATCTTGTTTAATTACAGTTTTTGTGATTAAACTGTCTTATCCAAATGACATGCAATACACCTGAATGGCGGCAGTGAAGGAGTCCTATAACGAACACCGATTTATGTTGATCGGATGTAGGTGTCAGACGTTGCACGTAGGCGACAAATAAAAAGCATCCACATAATACCGTCACCCATAATGAAAGCAGCAAGAAAGACTGCTCGGGGTTTTAGTCATTCCTTAAAATGTTTTGGATATCTTAAGATTGTTTAAGTTAAAGACACAATTTACTCAAAGAAAACAATATTTAATCTTGAATTATTTTATTTAAATGATTTCTCTAGAGCCAAAACAGACATTTCAAAACGATCTCTACGGAAATGCTCTGTAATTTCCTTTAGTATTCTTACAAACAATCTTAAATAATGTTTGTTTCCTATATCACAGATTCGGAAAAAAAACTAATTATTGGACGAAATTTTTATCACATTGATGAGTTTCTCGTCAGAGTATGTCATTTGGATCCAGAGAGATTTTGATATTTATCTGAATTGAACTGAATTATAATGTTTCGAGTGTTCATTTAAGATACAATACGCAAGGATTGCGGAGAATGACTAGAATGAATTATGAATGTAAAGTTTATGTAACTGACTAATGTTTCTATGCCCTTGAGTCGCTAGTTCTGTTCTGTCTGTCTGCTGACAATTTAAGGTAAAGTCCCTGTCATGGTCCCGCTATGTCTTGAACCACTTATCCTCTATCAAGATAACCAAGGTACCCTAATGAAACATTAGGAAACCTTGGTTATCTCCGTGAGAGGCCACGAGGTCCGAAATGTAATGGAACCATTACATGGACTTTACCTTAAACCTTCGCCACAACCTGAAAACTATACAAGGTATTGACTTGAAACTTCATATATGAATAGATGGCGGCAAGGAAAGTGCATTACCAAGAACCATAGCTTTTCCTGGTCCATTTATTTTCAGATTATCTCCCTGATAATTATTCTTTTTATCGGAAGCAAAACTCGTTATCTTTACAAGGTAATAGCTTAAAACTGTAAGTGAACAAGAACTATTACTCTACCTGGTCCGCTTTTTTCCATTAAGTCCCTTTATTTTTTGTTGGGAATACAAGATACAAGATAAGATAGTGATTTTAAACTTGAATGAAAAAAAATATGGCGAGTAGGAGCAGGGCTGTGACATACACCTAATTGTTGCCGATCAATATCCACCGACACGCGATCGTCTTCGATAAAATAGATCGTGACAGGCACTTTAACATTAAAGATTAATTCAAGCGCAAGATTTTTTCACTCTCATCCTCTAATGGAAAGTAAAAATCTTAAAATAGATTTATCTATTACAAGGTCGAACTTAAGGATTTTCTCTGCACAGGGAATGACTAGATAGCGTTGTGATATGTCAACTGAGTAGATAAATCAACACACGCCAATTAAACACCGATTGTCTATTTCAGAAAGACTTTCAAGCACTCGTTTATGATTAGGGAGTCAGCCTAAATTTGTGACCAATCAGAAGCTCTAAATATTCAAATTTATTATCGGTCTATTTCAACAGAACACCTTTCTATTTTATCATGTACAAACTAGATAGATCTATTTGACAAAATCGAGTGCCCCAAATTTAGAGTGACTTCTAAGTCTGATATAATCTATTAAGACATTTCTCCAGTCAATAGACGCCTAGCTGGCTTCGACTTTCTAGCATCTGTAGAAAATCTGATAAGAATAGACTCTTTCTGGTACTAAAATTTTAGATTGCAGTCAAAAACTACCCTAAATAAAAGTATCAGACTCTGCATATATACTGAATAGAGTATAGAAATCAATGAAATTCCAATAAGCTTTACTTGTTTGATTGCATTTTGTTTCATGAGGATCGTTTCTTCTCTGATTATTGAAATATGTTGCTGGAATATATAATTTTTATGCACACGTGCAATTTGTAGATAATTTTTTACTTTCTTCAATTATTTATAACGTATGTTCCAACATAATGAGATCAGCATTAAGTGTTTTCTTAAAATCACGCTTGTATTTTTCACATCGACAGTCGATTAAAAAGTGGCATGTGTGTCATCTTAGAGACATGCAGCGGAGGGTTCGATCAAAACTCGTAGGATACTTAAACCGTTAGCATGATAATATTCAAGTAACATTACTATGGGTGACACAGTTAAATGTTGTAGAATCATGTCACTTGTCTACGGTGTGGCACTGTATCTGCCTCTTTTACACAAAGTTCCCGCTGTTGTGCATGATACATATTTCGAATAAAAAAATATCTTAACACAAATAACGTAATAAGCATGGATAAATGTTGTGCCAATATTAAGCCATTATAATGAGAACAAGAAAAGATAAAACAAAATGTTTTAATGGATGGCTTATAATAAGCATACTGTCCGCCTCTCTTTCTCTTTTCTGCTGCTTTGACCTTATAACCTAACCTAACCTGTCTATGCACAGGACCTTCATGTTAAAAATGACTTCTCTTTATATTATTTATATAGAGAGGGGCAGTTGTTATTTTATCATTTTCTCTGCACGAGTCCTGGGACTCTGCTTAAAAAACATAATTCCCAATTCAGATAGTTTGCATCTTCCTTCAATCTAAATAGCATTTTCATATATTTTATGCATCCAGTGGATGCATTGAAATCTATACTTTGCATACACAGCGAAAGCATTACATATAAGATGGAGAATGCATGGGTAAAGAAAAATCACTGGAGTGGTCGATTTGTTTATTTAAATAAGAATTAAATTTGAAAAACAATATCTCTATATTGGATTAAAAAAAAAAAAAAAAAAAAAAAACAAAAAAAACAACAACAAAAAACAAACAAACAAAACTTATCCCACCCATCAAGTAATAATTAAACTACTATGGGATAATTCCTTTTGATGACAGCGTAATTCCAGAGGAAATGTTCCTTCCCTCCAAGTCATTTCCCAAGAAAAGGAAGGAAATAGAAAAACAAACAATTCAGGAACTTCTGTCACAGAAAAATGATTGACACAGAACCTAAAATACAGTCCTCTGAAAAGACAGAAATCAAAGCCCAAAAAGCCCAGAGTTGGTGGGAAATGTATCACACATGAACTTGTTAAAGATATTGAAAAGTATGAGCTCACTAAAAAAATCAACCATCAACAAAATTACCCCCCTAAAACCCAAGCAAAAACTAAATCTCCAAAAGCATCAACTAGTGGAGTAGGTCAAACACAGGTATGTTTCATTGTGAAGAAGACAGTGAATTAGAGTGTGAAGATGATGATGATGATATGATGAAAAGTGCTGTGTTTGCAACTGTTTCTCTCCTCCAGGTCTGAAAGACTGTAATGACATAGGCAGAATGTACAAAATGTGGACACTGGTGTCACCTAAGATTCTGTTCCATGGTTAGAGTGGTCAGAGGACATGGGGAATTCTATTGTCCCCATTGTTGTTAAAAACAACAACCACCAAAAAAAAAAAAAATATGTACAGCCAATTTATGTTTGACATTAACAGTTTAATAAATATATATATATATATATATATATATATATATATATTGTTTGCAAGTATATATACAAGTTTAAAATTGACAAGTTTAATAGTTTTCTGAGACTTTAGTGGTATTCCGAAAACTTACGACTCAAGGAAAATCTAAATAAAAATAAATGCAGTGTGGTTAGTGTTAGAAAAACTTTAAATTATAGTGTCAGTCATCAACATTCAAAAAGAAAATGTATCTACATATACATGAGAGGTGAGTTGAGTTTATTATAAAAAAATATTTGTTCTCCAATGACGTCATCGCACGTTCCAGCTGCTATTTATAGAAATGCCCACGACTTAAGGCAAATACAGCATTCTACTTTTTATAGGGTAGCCTAAGGTTCTTTAAATGACTTATATAGTCATGAATACTAAATCACACACACACACACACACACACACACACACACACAAATGACGGATATAACATCTTCGGATAAAAACATTCATAATCACATAATCATCGTGTATATTTCCCTATTATGTTGTACCCCAATCTCTAATACTGAAAGATTCCAAACAATACAGAGCCAAATTCTTTCAAAGGTCTTTTTATTCGTTTGAAGTAATAGAGTAAATTTTGCCATTCTTTGATTAGTTGTATAAAATCTAGGAATATATGAATTACGAATTGCGCTATACAATGGACATTTAATTACAAAATGAAATTCATCTTCATCCTCGATATCATTTAAATCGCAGTGCGTACATTTCCTATCCTGTCTTTCTATATTATTATGTCTATAATCTGACATTTCGTAAATATTCTTAATAATTCTATATAAAGATAAAGATGAACAACTTTCCATTCCCACCCTCCAATTTGATATATAGATATCTCGTAATCTTCTCCTAAATAAAGGTACAAACATAGATACATTAATAGAGTTCGGGTATTCCCATACATCATTGAAACCTGATTGCTGAAATAAAAATCGTACCTCTGATTTCCAATTCACTGCATTGTCATTTCTAGCCAGATCTTAATATTGGTAATTTAATAATGTCTGAATAATGCAATTTTTGTATTTTTCGTTATGTAATTTAAGAAAATAGTTATTTATTCTAATATGCCGATCTATGTATAGAGGAAATCTCCCTAACTCCCTATATAAAGACAGAATATTGGTTGTTCTCTTTACATTGAAAATCCTTTTGCAAAATCTTTTTTGAACTCGCTCTAGTACCTCATATTTGCCAATACCGTATATCTCTGACCCGTAATTAAGTATGGAGATAACATATGAATCAAAGAGGTTAAACATTATATGCACCGGGACCTTATTTTCTCGTATGAGTGTAATAGAGGATTCATTGCCCGAAGGCCTTTACCCGCTAGTGTATTTACAGCTTGCACCATTGAACCACCGGTTGAAAATACAACCTCAAGATAATTAAAGGAATTTACCCTCTCTATGTCCTGTCCATTATATGTCCATCTTTCATTCAAATCCACTTTCCCGCCCTTTTTGAAGACCATTATTTTTTTGTTTTTTTCGACATTTACTGACAAATTCCATTGGCGGCAGTAAGTATATAAATTATTTAATGTTTCCTGCAGGCCTTCTTTAGTCTCAGATAAAATAGCCGCGTCATCAGCAAATAACAATAAATATATAGTGATTTGATCTATTGTTATACCTGCATTTAGACTTTGAAGCATATGTGATTTTATATCATTCAAGAAGAGAGAGAATAGGATCGACGATGTGATCTAATCAAAAGTTACTTTCAAAAAGTTCTGATAATGAACCTAAATGTTCAACACACATCTTAACTTCATCAAATACAGATCTGAAAATGGCTAAAAGTTTCCCATCTACACCTTGTTTAATTAGCTTGTACCATAGGCGATTCCTGTCAATGCAGTCGTAGGCTTTTCTAAAATCAATGAAACAACAATATAATTTCTTTTTTTGATTGTAGTTGCTTTTGTATAAGAGTGTTAAGAATAAAACTTGAGTCTACTGATATTTTTAAAACCGAACTGAGCATCCATAATTATATACTCCTTTACCCAATATTTCGATCTCTCGTTTATAACAATTGTAAACAATTTGGCAAACAACTTATAAGGATTATACTCCTGTAATTATTGGAATCTGAATGTGCCCCCTTATTATATATAGGAATTACAGCAGCATTTGACCACGACGTAGGAACAGATTCTTTTTCAAGTATTATATTGAAAAATAAATTTAGAGATTTCAATAATATAGGTGCACTACTCTTAAAATATTCATATGAAATACAATATACAGAACAAGCCTTGTTATTCCCTTATTTACTTATAGCTTTGAAGATTTCTGAGTCACTTATTGGTTTATCCAAGGATTCAAATTTTGGCAGATATGTTTTATTATTATCAAATTCAGTAACGAAATCTGAAATTAAGTCATTTTCTTCAAACATCAGACTATTAAAATAATCTTTAAAATCATCATTTGGGATACTGTCACCAGCTTGAGTTTGCGATTTAGCCCTGAAAATTCTCCAAAATTCTCTTGGCGATTTTTTCCCGAAGTTCATTCATTTATTTACATTTACTATTCTGAAAAAAGTTTTTGCCTTGCGACATTGGTATTTATAATCTTTTTTGGCCTTCATGCCCTATCTCTGATTCAGCGTCTATCGAAATGTTAAAATCAGATAGTGTCTATTTATATACGGTTAATTTGCGTTTACATTCATATCGGTCACTGAAATTATGACAATCACAGCTATAAATTCTGACTGCAATACCAATTTGCACATGCGCAAGGGCAACGAAAGTGAAAACCCATCTTAACTGGACACATAACTTACTAGCAGTAATATATTTACAGTACTGAATACCGTCCAGAAAAATATGTGCCATATGGAAATATTATCAATTTATTTGAGTTAAAAGGTTAAGAAAACGGCCAAGTCTACGGCAACCATCTTAATCTGGTTTTATATCGTGACATCGATATCTGGCTGATCGCTGTTAAGCGACCATTAAACCTTAAGTGGGATCGTAAAGTGGACTGGCACTCAGTATTGGCAATCTCTAGACGTGAACCGAGATATCAGAAATCGTGAAACAAAGTCGCTGGAATCGTACTTAGATTTTTGAAATTTGACATGAACAGAAATAGTACACAGTATTGATTAAAACAGTATTATAGTGTCACTGAGAGTCCCTGTTGTCTAAATGACAATTACACTAGCTATCCATAGTATTATGAATGGGACATTTTTTATTATTATTACTTTTCACGCGCAGCCCTTTTTGTGAATAATTTATGATCATACTTTCAGCGTCAAACAAAATTAACAGGCTCTTACGTTTTGAATTGAGGAGAGATTGTCTGATAAACAAGTTTTCATTTCTTTTCGAATTACAAAATTTTATTTTCTGTACGGTAACCCACGCTAGTCGAGAAATTTTTAATTGTCTTACAGTCATGTCATACAAGCTTCACCCGATTGCCTTCTATTCTTGACAAATATTCAAACGTTACCAAGAAGTTTTTCTGTTCCAAATTGGACGCTGCAATGACTTGATTTGCATCAATTTGAAAGCAAAACTAATGCACTGTTTTAATGTGGAATAAGGGGGGGATTGTGTGTCGTTTGGATTCACCCCAGTGAATCAAGCCGGTTCATTGCACATATTTGTAGCGTACGTCATTTCAAAATATCGTGTCACGTTATTACATTCGCTTCCTCGTAATTTAACCAACCTCTAGTGTATTTACATTTTGATGGTCGGATAACATTAGTAACAATTCAAAAAAACCCATGTGGTCCAGCTGCTGTATACGATATGGTGTGGATCATCCCTTCGGGCATGTCGGTTTTATTTTGGTACGTCGATTTCCATAACCGATGTCTTTTTCTGTCCAATCGTTTTCTTTTTTAAAACACAATAAAAAAAACTTTAAACGATTAAAGTTTTATTTTAGTACTTGGTGTCATTTTTGATGTAGATTTAGAAAATATGATAAAGCTTAATTTTAATGGCAAGTTAGAAAAGGTTAAAAAAATTATATCCTTCTGGAACAGAAGAATTCTTACTCCTTCAATTCAATTCAATTCAATATCTTTATTTCCACCATTGTATGATGATATGCATAAACATGTACAAAGAGAGAAGGAAAAAATCAGGCAAATAAATGCATAATGAGTAGAATCAAAAGAGAGGTAAAAGAGAATAAATATGTAGTATTTAACATTATTTATATTAAAATATTAAGTAGATTCAACTCGTACGTGCATAAAGTCAATAAATTTGACTATTCACGACAGACTAAATATATTACATATTTTACATACCTATTTTCAGCATAGAATTCAACTCGTACAGTACATAAAGTCAATAAATTTGACCTTTCATGACAAACTTAATATTATATTGTCCGACTCAGACACTTGTATAAAAATAAATACGAGAGACGCAGAAAGTCAGTACGCTTGTCATCAGCTAAAACAATGAAACTTCTGGCACCTAAAAGAGTATAAAAGAAATGATGTTTTTCCAGTGAACAAAGCATACATGCAAGTTCTGCATCAATATTTACAATATTCAACATATAAACACATCGTTCTTGACAAAAGGAAGAACATTCATATACTTGATGTATAACCACATTGTCAGTATATTCACTGCATTCATTACATTGGCTTATACTATCGATAAGTACTTTGCACCAGAGTCTTGCAATGAAAAGCCGAACATATTTATACTGATTACAATCAAACACAAAGTATACACTTGCCCCTGTAATGGATTGGTGCAACATATTAAACATTTTGAAGTCGTCATCTGATGATGTCCTTTCTTTCCACCGCCTTTCATCCATCGAGTATACTGAAGCTTTTATAAACCTTTTCCATTGAAGTTTCGATGGAAGAGTATCAGGGCGTAATAATACTGAATTAATAAAGTTATGCAATCCAAGAGTACTCAGAATATGACAAATATCAGGGATAAAACCAAGTTTAACGTTTTTGTAGTTCACATATTGGAAATACCTGTGTAAGAAAATGTTTCTGCTAGTACAGTTGTTGTCTAAGCTTAAAATCAAATGTAAGAATAGAACGGGTGCGTACAGGAAAACCTTGGATTTTCTTTACAATGAAATGCTGCACTTTATTGATAGTACAAATATCAACATTATTGATATTATTCCATAGCTCGCTGCCATATAATATGATTGGAATGATAACCTTTACATAAAGATCACGAGATAAGAGAGGATTGAGCCCATAACCGTGAACACCTTGAGCAGCCAATGCGAAAAATGCATTTTTTCCTTTCTGACAGCGTTTTTGGATCCGTATACTACATTTAAGGTTATAGTCCTGCCTTATTCCCAAGTGGTTAGCGTGATTTGTTTGACTTATTATTTTACTACCGAACATAATCGCTACCTTAGGTGGATCTCTCTGCTTACTAAAAACGATAATGTCTGATTTTTTAACGTTAATATCTATTCTCCATGATATACAATACGTGTAAACAATGTCCATCATCTTTTGTAGGTTAAGGGGGGAGATTGCAACCATTGCTATATCATCAGCATATGATGGGTCACCGGATTTTGTGGACAAAACCGTACAACCTAAATCACTATTTTCTAAGTCCTGTAAAAGCTGGTCAATATATAGGAGATAGAAAAAAGTGGACATAACCCCGCCTTGTCTAACTGATTTCATTACCTTAATTGGTTCTGATGTTTTCCCGTTAAATTTCACCAAACAGTTCAAGCCTTTATACGACGCCTTAATAGTACGCAAAGCCTTCCCTACAATGCCAAATCGCCCTAGTTTCACAAACAGTCCCTCGTGCCACACCGAGTCGAACGCCCCCTTTTGGTCTATCATACTAACATAAACGTTACTGTGTGATTCGATTTGCTGATAAATTGTTTCCTGCAAATTAAATGCTGTAGTAATACAACTCAAGTTCTGTCTGAAGCCTTGCTGTTGCTGACAAGGGAAATTGATTTGTCTCGTTTTAATAAAGTCTGAAATACGGTTTAAAAGCATCTTTTCAAATATCTTGCTTAAACATGGACTAAGCGACACTGGTCTGTAGCTGTTTGGATCAGTCTTATCCTTGCCCTTTCCTTTATAAATCGGTATAAGAATACTACGACTCCATTGTTCAGGTGTCTTTTCGAACGTAAATATTGAGTTGAAAAGTAAAACTAGAGTATCAATCATTATCATACCACCGTTTTTTATATGTTCATTTAAGACATTATCGCACCCCGGACTTTTCCTATCTTTAAGATCCCTTACAAATTTTGTCACTTCGTCTTTTGTTACAGTCTTTGTTATTTCCGCACTCAACTCAGAATTATCTTTACACATATATTTATGAAGTTCGTTGCTGAATAACTTATCAGTCTGATTGTTTGATTCTTTAAATACTGTACTGTAGAAGGATTCAAATCCGTTTATAACATTATCATCTTCGTAACTAACGCTATCTACTTTGAGCAGATTGCATAAAACGGACGGTTTGTTGCTTTGTGTCCGTAAAAGTCGCCAGAAGAGTTTATAGTCAATTTCAGCTGCATTCGCAAGATTATTCATTATCATATCATCGTGTTCTTGTCGTTTACGTCTCTGAATAGCTCGGAAAGTCCGTTTAGCATCTTTATATCTCTTGTATGAGACATACAATTGACCTCTTGGGCGACCTTCACCTATCCATAGTCGTCGATAATATCGCGCTAAGCTATGCGCGGTTTTAATTTCATCACACCAGTATGGTTTAGCTTTCTTGTTAAAGCGACTTATTGGTAATGCCTTGCTTAAGCAATTCACTATCGTGTTATTAATAGTATCAGGGCGCATATCACAATTTTGTGAGAATAGAGAACTCAATTCATGGATTAACACCTGTTGAAAACAATTGTAGTGCACCGGTGTGCATTTATTCCATGCAATACTAACACGGGGAGTTAAACTTGGCCGACTTAGGGTATCAGCTTCAAGTTTTATAACAAGTGGAAGGTGATCCGATGTTATGATTCTAGAGCTGTCAACAATGTCAAAGAAACGAATGTGTCGTAAAAACGATCGCTCAACAAGAACATGATCAATAATATTGTTCGCAGGAACATACGTGCATTTATATTCGCTACATAGTACATGCTGTACAGAGACTAAGCCGTTATTTACTATGAAGTTTGATTTAGCCTTGGCATTACACGTGCTTTGTTCAAAGTCATTGACTTTAATAAAGACCCCATTAAAGTCCCCAGCTAACATCACATTTCCCAATTGAGAATAGTAGGCAGTGATAGCTTGTAGTTCACTTAAAACAGACCTGTAGTATTCTATATCATTATTGGCAGGCATGTATACACAAAAAATATATAGCGGTACTGAATCTTTACATCTCACTTCAATTCCCACATAGCGATGGTTTTCTAGATCAGAAATAACATTAACACAATGTGATAATGATTTTTTAAACATAATGGCAGTGCCCGCCTTACCACACTTGACTGGCCCGTAATCATCTACATTTCTATCAACTTGTAAAACACTATCATAATCAGAATGCAAGCTGTTAAAGAACGGGCTAGATCTTGGTAGCAGTTTATGTTCGCTTATGAGTGCTATATCAGTTTGGAATTCATCTAAGAGGTTAGATAGCGGATATGCAGAAGACATTATTCCTCTGCAGTTCCAGCACAAAATATTCAAATGAGAAGACATTATACAGGTAAAAAATAGAATAATATATGTGTACATATATGCGAATAATAATTTAAGTAGATTTCTACGGCTAATTAATGAGATATTATACTCAATTGCACAAATTTTAATCATCTCAAGTATCATAACCTGAAGCCCACACATTTACGCGCTCATTTTCATCTTGTCCATCGTCGGACTCACATGCTTCATATTCGTATTGCTGACGAATTGAGTCATTTTATTGCCATTTCGTCTATCATCGAAGTTGTGATTCAAATTGTATCTTCTACGAGTAGAAATGTTGTACTTCCGGTGATTCTCAACTCGGTATTTACGGCCATCTTCACAATTTAAAGTCTCGTTGTCCCCCTCGGCTGATAAAGTCTTGACGCCCGTCGCGGTTTAACCAGTAATGTCTTTTATCGGTCTGCTTGTAGGTGCGATAATCAGCGGCCTGAAAACCCCCGCCTCTCGAATATCGATCGTTCTCGTGCTCTTGTCGCATATTTCTGCGGTTCAGATCGCGTTCGCGATCGTGTTCTTGTTTGCTTTTCCATCTTCGGCACGTAATTCCTGCTGGCCAAAACTGATCATTGTTAATAATGCCTTCATGCCCTTCTGAGATGTTTACTTTTGCAGATGACCCATTGCGACCCTTGAAGAGCCGTATATGTGTTACATGTACGTCCCTGTCTTTCATATAGAAGTAAATATCGCCTTCAGTAGCACTAGGATTTATATTTCCTATGTATAAAGATTTATTTCTAGTTTTTTTGGAAGATATGAACCCGGAATCTTCGGTGGCGATCACGTTTTCACAATCATCAGGCACTGACGCGTCGGATGTCTGCTTTTCAGTTGCTTTAATAAGACTGGATGCGGTATTAACTTCTTCTACATTTGGCTGTAAATTCAGTGAAGAGACATCAGTTCTTTGGTCAGGTGTAACACTATTTACTGTTTCTTCTACGGAGTCGACTGTCACATTTTCAACATGTATTATAGGAGAAGCGCCGGATGAGGACAATTGCGGCTCATCGGATTTTACAGTATTAACGTCATTTACCACTTCTGAATATGATCGGCGGCGGCTTTCCGAGTTAGTAGCCTGGTAGTCAACTAGTCGCCGATTTACTGTCGCTATAGCCGATCCAAGCCCTTCGATGTCCTTTTGCAGCTAAGCTACCTTGCCTTCGGCTGTCAATTCGGGAACTCTTGCAAGAACACTCTTGAGAGTCCCGCTTAAAACGCGTTGGCTACTTAGCATATTTGAGATATCTGTTTGCATGCTTTTAAGAAGAGCATAGTCACTAGCTTGTAGCTTGGATATTTTCAAGACTTCGCTGTACAGATTTGATAACAGAGTTAACGCTTCCGGTTTAGATAACTCATCATGAACTTGGTCAATGCCATGTAAGTGTTCTTCTGAGTTTCCAAGCTGGGAGAAGAATTCATTAAAATCTTTCGAGTTCTCACCATTAACGAATGCGTTTATCGTGTAACAATCACTGGCATATTTTCGCTCTTTAGAAGTGTTTACCGAGTTTCTTCTATTCACAAGTCGAGTAAATGGACAACCTGGAAGATCACGCGCCCTCTCCGCCAGTCTATTGCGGTAGCTGATTATCTTCCTGCAGTCACCGTCGCACGCGAATAAAAGCCCTTTGACATAATCATCTTTGGCAAGACCTGATAGCTTTTCATCTAATTCATGATAAAACCGTTGTGGGAAAAAAGACTGAGAGAGATCTTCATCATCAACTATGCCAAAATCACTTCCACAGAAAGAATTGTTAGCTTCATCTACTATAGTCTTTTCCTCTTTTATTCGAAGCAATTTTGCGTTAATGCTGACTTTAGTAGAAAGCGTGACATTAGATTGTTGTGACATATTTTACATGCATACAAAAGTTGATGAACATCAGGCTATTCGAGGCACCGTTATATCTTATCGCCACTTCACAGCTACGGTTCACAGGTACAGTTAATACCAGTTAATACCACCTAATCGTGTAGCGCGCTGGTCATGCGTGACGAATCGACGATCAATAGGTGTTGAGAATAGGTATAGATATTGACCGGGTGGGGTGTGTTCCCGACGACCCCAGGAAACAAAGAAACAAAGAAAAAGTCTGAAAAAGCTTCTTATTCGTTAAATGAACGAAAAAATACCAAAATCGTTAATTCATATGTAAGCGTATATAACTTATCTTCCTATCGTTCACAAATTTATCCAGTTACATCCATATTCAACATTATTCACACATAATTTTTCCCTCGATAAATAAACACAACTTGATTCCACCATGAACCGGAAGTCCATCAAAAAACATTGATAGTGCCTCTTTTTACACATTTGTTTACAATGTTACTTTCACCGCCTATTATATTAATGGAAGAAATAAATAAATTGCTATACCAGTTTATTTGGAGTGGCCCAAATAAGATTAAATGCTCTGTTGCAGTAAAAGACTATGAGGAAGGAGGATTAAAAATGATAGATATAACACAATTTAATAAAAGTATGAAAATTTCATGGATTAGAAGATTTTTAAGATGTAAAGGAAAGTGTTATCTGTTGATAAATTCTGTAATAGACATTCATAAAATGGTTAATTTTGGGAAAGTCTATTGTGAAAGGTTGATGAAAGAGGTAAAAAATAATTTCTGGTATGATGTTCTAAAAAGCTTTATTGGTTATATGGATAAGCTGTCTATAGAATCAGTAGAAGATTTCCTGATGTTGCCATTATTTTTTAACAGCTCATTTAAAGTTGGTAACAAGGGAGTATTTGATAAATGTATGTATGATAGAGGAATAAGATATGTAAGTGATATATTGACAGTTGCAGGTGATTTTGTTGATATTTCATACATAGAAAATTATATTGGTAAAAAGATTAATTTTCTTTTTTATGAAGGTCTTAAAAGAATAAATAACATTAAAATAATTGGTAACTGTAGCTACTGTGGACCTATTATGTCATGTTATTTTTCAAAAGTTGCATACTCTAATAAAGACAGTAAGCATGTACATATGTATATAATACTTATTGCAAATGGGGATACACCAACAAGCCAGGAAAAATGGAACGATCATTTCAATGATATTAACTGGAAATATGCTTATAAAGCAGTTTTTTAACTAACAAGAGATTCCTATCTACAGTGGCTACAGTTACGAATTCTTTATAGAATTATTGGTACAAAATCTTTATTATGTCATATGAATATTGTAAATGATAACATGTGTACCTTTTGTACAGACGAGGAAGAGACGATTTTACATTTGTTCTGGGAGTGTAGGTTTATTCAAAAGTTGATACAACAAGTAAAAATATTTTTAGAATACAAGGAAGTAAACATTCATATATCATGTGAAGAATTTCTTATAGGAAAAAGCAAAAAGGAGTTTGATAAATTTTATGTTTTGTTTTTACATATTAAAAGATACATTTTTGTATGCCAAAGGAAAAAAATAACACCAAATTTTTGTGGTTTAAAGAGTAGCTTAAATTTAGCTTGGCAAATTTACAAAAGCACCAATATCAAAGTTTCAGAAATAGAAAATTGGACAGTTGTAAAGGTACTTATAGACAATCCACATATCTAAATAATAGAAAAATGGTTTCAAAAATAAAAATTGGGCAGTGGTAAAGTACTTATAGACATTATCCACATATCTAAAAAAATAGAAAAATGTTTTTGAGACTAGCTGTGTATGCATGTATATTTTTGTTTTTCTTTCTCTATGTTTCATTGTAAATTTCATTTTATTGTCTTATTCATAAATATGAATGTATGTCTATCGTTATTTTAAGGTGGTCAGTGGGATGGTCCCCCGACCCACTGCTACCTATGTACGGGGACAATAAAATGTTAAAAAAAAATAAACAAAACAACAATAAAAAAAAAACTTTAAACGATTAAAGTTTTATTTCTTTTATATTTTGTGAATATATGTAAATAACTGATTTCTCAATTTTTACAGTTCTAGGGTTTTAAACTTCAACTTGTTCGCCCGTTATGACGAGTTTAAAGGCATTCAGAAACATATCTAAAAGAAAATTTAATGAACATTTTCTGATTATAAAAGAAGGGTGATATATTTAGTGTATGCGCGAATCTGGGGATAAGCAGAAAGTCAAAATCATTTCTTAAGAAGTAAAAGAAAAAAAAGAGGAAAGAAACCGACATTTAATTTCGGGATCTGGCCACCTGCAACACTTCCTTTTCTCTTCATTATCAAGGGATTTTATAAATACCTCTCCAACATTGATCACAACCTCTACGTCACATGAATTCTATGAAGCCAAACCCTGGAATATGCGCATGCGCGTTATTTTTAAATAGGATGGTTCGTTTCAAGAAATAAACAATGAATGTTTCATGGTTTCAGGACTGAATTCTATGTAAAATAGTCGTCTCTACTCTAAAAAACATCAACAACATTGTCTAGTAAGAAGTCTAAGAATATAGGAAACTATCTAACCACATTTTCTCAGAAAACTTAGTGATTTATGCATGACTTAAAGTAACACTGTTTATTTGTACTTTACACTATTTGTCCTTTTGAAAACATTTCGCTATTAACGATATACATTTTGTAGTTCTGTACGCCATATTTACGTAAAAAGTTTAAGTTTGTTGAATGAAGATTCTATAGTGTAGTTATCACTTGCTTATCTTTGACTTTTGATTTACTTTTAAGATTGAAAACGTTTGTTTAAGTCGGAAAGTTCTGCTACAGATCAGGTGTCAGAGCTTTTTTGAGCAACTCGGCTGAGGTTCTATAGAACCGGTGTCACGATGTGATGAAGTCTCCAAGATCTGGGCTCAGATTTTCAACATCTTGTATGTGCTTTATATCACAGGTGTATATGGTATAGAGACTGTCCAGGTAGCTGAGTAGTAAGAGCGTTCGACTCAAAATCGGGAAGTCGCGGGTTCGATCACCGGCCGCGACATACCAAAGTCGTAAAAAAATGGTACTTATAAAGCTCGTTTTACTTACAGCATATAAGGGCAGTTGGCACTGGCACTGGCACTGGCTGGCTCGGTGTCAGGATAATGTGATTGAGTATGGTATCGTGTCACATGTCTACGGCGTGATGCTGCAATGTGGCTGCACTATATCTGTCTCAAGTACACAAAGGCTCCAAATGACTGAAATACCGTCGGCGGGACGTTAACCGTAAACAAACAGACTCGATGGAAACATGAGTCTGTCTAGTCGGCCTAGATTTCGACACGGGCTCAGATTTCCAACCTGAAGTATATTTTAACTATACATAATAGAGATCGAAAGACTATCAGGTAAGTGGGCTGATATTTATACTCAGACTCGCAACCATATCCGAAGTTCCGATTTGTATAGTAAAGATGGGGAAAAATGTCAGCCTGTGTACACGTGGGTTGAGATTTTCACCCGGGCATAGATAAAAGAGTAATATCACATGTATATATGGCAAAGATGGAATGACTGGCCCTATGGAAACATCAGCCCATTTACAAGAAGGCTTAAATCTCCACCCGTGCCCATGTTTCCAACCTGAAATATACGAATAATATCGCCCTTATAATGAGTATCCTGAAATCAACATCTACCGCATGTATACATACCATCTCCCCGCAGCACAATTAAGCGCAGCGTGACGTTATCACTCTAGCCAAGCTGTTTAAAATAGCTCTGGCCACCTTCGGATTAAAGGGATCGCACTCGGCGCGTGCCCCCTCTAAAATTCCTCGACCATACTTTTGTAACGTGTAACCTTGTATTGGTCTGATATGTATTTAACAATTGAATTTTCCTCGGGGCTTTCCTAGCCTATGATTGATAAAACACTTGGGAATATGTACAGATAACCTTGATATTAAAAGGATTCTCGAAAATGATTTGCTTGAACAAAAATTACCAGACTAATTAAGTATAATTTTACATATGAAACAATACATTAACTGTTCTCGAACTAAAATAAAGTCATTCAGGTGGTTCTGAGACCTAGCTCTACCTTGAGCATCAATATGAAATAAAAATCAAAGTCTGCTAAACCCCAAGCAAAACACCTATCAAGAGCTTTGCTTGAACACACAGTGTTCTGAAGCAATCTCAAGCACCCTTGCCTCAGACAATATGTATCCCAAGGTTCAAACAAAACCTTGTTTGAGACCTAGCCCAAGGTTCGAAACAACCTTGCTTAACACGGTCTGGTGAAAACCCCTGGGAATAAACCCAGCAACACACACATATATATAAAGCAACTTTTTACCAAGGCTTCACCCGAAACTCTGAGCAAAGAGCTGCAACTTATCGGGTTACACACCTAAAGGTAAGTTGTTACTATAAAATGTATAATACTATTAAGCTACGATGTGACCACCACCAGCCGTAACAGCAGACTGACTGAAACTGAGCGAAACCGCTGTATTTATACCAAAAACCAACCACGTGACCAATCACGTGACCCCTAAAGATTGAACTCTTCCGGGTAAAACCATTCCCCGAAAATATGAAGAACGAAGGGGCGTAAGCTTCTTGTAAAGCTAATAAACTTGATTAAACAGTATTTAAAGCTCCAAAATCTTATTATTTATTTAAATAACGGAAAATAATGGATGTAAAATAATTAACTTACAAGGAGAAATGTTTCCTCCTGCTTTAAATTTACGATGATCGGCAAAACGGAAACCGGGTGTAGAAACACTTAGGCTTAACTCTACCAATTATAGACAAGGTAAGCTCAACTAAATTATTTTCGTCACACTACCCACGCCTCCGGGTACATGCGTCCCGCATGAAAAATTCAACAAAAACAATTAGATGGAATATCTTTTACTTTTATACACATCCGATGAACGAACAAAAATGAAAAGAAAAGAAAAAAAATGGTTGCTAAAACTGTAATAAATTTTGATGAATTAAAACCCGAGAACATACGTCCTGACACTTAGTTTAGTTCTGTGGGGTATAGTATATCTTCACTGAGAACCTGCCCCCATCTGGTAGAATATCACCTTGTATGGTTATGTCACAAGGCCTAATGACTTTAGCACTGACAAGATCCCCAAGGTTGATCGATGTTCCCGTCAGTTCTTTCTGCTCACACTTACATGCCAATGCTGAGTTGAAAACATCTTCATCCGAGTCCTTCACCGCGATCTCCTGTCTCACTAAAGCCCTGTCTTTCTTTTCTACCTGGTATTTCAGCTCAATTACCCTGTTTACAGCACAACCCTTCTCATTATCCGGCTTTTTATTATGTCTTTCTAATATCTCCGACACTTTAGAAATACTTCCAGTTGAGGATCCGGAGTCGGATGGTTCTGCAATGTGCCTTTTCTTGACTGTCGTGACTAGTACTGGTTCTGTCCTCTTTCGAAACAGGCGACCAAGGGTCACTGGATCCTTTGACCGAATGCTATCATCTTTGTCACTATCATCATGCTCACTTTCAATACACACTTCAGGTTCTTCATCCCAATCACTTTCAGGCTCAATATCTTTTTCTGAAACAGTTTCTACAGGTCTGTTCACTTTGAGCACTTCTCTACTGTTAAGTTTGTGTTGTGTATTAAGATGCCTTTTAAGGTAAACCTCCTTCTTAAATGTGATGTTGCACTTTGGACAAGGTATCCTACTTGCGGAACACTTTTCTACATGGGCGGCAAAGGCCTGCCCAACGACGGACTCCTTGCATACGGGGCAAATTGGATCCATGCTTTGCTTAATCTTTTGCTTTGACATCTCAGATCTGAAAGTAGAACAAACAAAATCTTTGAGCCACTCTGGTGCTTTACGAGATCTTTTCGATCTCCCAAAATCTACCTCAAATTCATTCTCAACCTCTTTCTCATCAACTTTCTCTCCCAAACAAACCTCGCTCTTCTCGTTCTGGCTACCTGTCTCACACACATGTTCACCTTTCAAAACTTGCCCCTTCTTCTGTCTGATTCTGTCTACATGCACGACTTGCACTGTTCCAGACATACCACAATCAACCTTATTCAACACATCCGAAACACGTTCTTGAACTGTGAAAGGACCTCTCCAGTACGACGTGAATTTTGAAGAACAGCCAACTTTCTTGACAGGGAAGTATACATATACTTGATCATTTGGCTGAAACACTTCATATGACAACTGTTTATCATGGTACTTTTTCTGTCTCTCCATACTTGATTCAGTATACTGGCGAACAAAAGAATGGGCTGTCTCCAACCGTTCTTGTAGCTCCCAAACCCATTGGTTGACTGGCAAACCCTTAATACTCGGTGGCATTTCATACAAAATGTCTAGGGGAGTTGTTGTATTTCGCCCAAGCATCAACATGTTTGGACTCAGACCAGTAGTTTCGTGGACGGTGGTCCTATATGCCATCATAACGTATGGCAGCTGATCATCCCAGTCGGTGTGATTTTCAGAGACAAATGCGCTCAGCATGGCGCAGAGCGTACGGTTGAAACGCTCCACCATCCCGTCTGACTGGGGATTGTATGGGTAGTTCGGGTCTTTTCTATCTGTAATAGCCTACACATCTCAAGAAACAGTTTGCTAACAAACTGACGCCCTTGATCGGAATGAATCTTGTTTGGGATGCCAAACCTTGCGATGAATTGCTCAACCATGATCTTGGCTACTGTCTTAGCCTCCATGTTTGGCATCGGGAAACATTCAGTCCACTTTGTGAAATAGTCTGAGATAACTAGGGCATATTTATTTCCATTATCGGTTTCAGGTAATTCCCCAAGGATGTCAACAGCAATTCTTTCCATGGGAAAACCGCTTCTGACAATTTGCATTGGAGCCTGTTTCGTCTTGTTTGGATTCTTCCTCCTCAGACAAGTGTCACACCCCATGACATAAGCTCTAACATCCCCTTGCATCCCTGGCCAGTAGTAATTCTGCCTTACTTTCCCTAGAGTCTTCTTGATCCCTAGATGACCAGATGCCCTTATGTCATGTGAATACTTCAATACTTGTCTTCTCTCAGACAATGGAACAATGTTTTGCCAAGAGTCCATTTCTGACTCCGAATCGACCCATTTCCGAACGAGCATTCCGTCTCTTATGTCCAACAGGCTCCATTGGTTCAGCAGTGACTTCACAAAGTAACTTTGACTTGAAACATTCCGAGAAGGTGGCTTTACCCCATCTATGAGCCATGATTTTACAAGTTTGATGTCTTTGTCGTTGTCCTGTAATGTTTTCAGGGTAGGTTTTTCATCATCAGACCCCTTTTCTTCCTTACCAAAGTCTTCAAACTTCAAAACAGACTTTGCTTGGTACTGAGACTCTTCCTCCTTGCCACACTGCTTACATGGTATTCGGCTGAGACCATCGGCATTCTTGTGAGTTCGCCCTGGACGATGCTCAATGTCCATATCATATGCAGCAAGAATCTCAAGCCATCTTGCAACCTGACCTTCTGGGTTTTTGAAATTCATAAGCCATCTTAGAGACCCATGATCTGTCCTGACAGTAAAACGTTTTCCATAGAGGTAGTGCCTGAAATGTTTCACGAAATTAACAACAGCGAGAAGCTCTTTTCTTGTAACGCAATAACTCTTTTCAGTTTTTGTCAAAATCCGGCTTGCATAGGCGACAACCCTCTCCTTCTCATCAATGACCTGGGAGAGAACAGCTCCTATAGCTTCATTACTCGCATCTGTATCAAGGATGAAAGGTTTAGTGAAATCTGGATAACAGAGAACAGGAGCCTCAACTAACCTTTCTTTCAATGTGTTGAAGGCTGTATCACACTCTTTATTCCATACAAACTTCTGAGCTTTTTCAGTTAATCGATGAAGTGGTTTTGCAGTCGCTGAAAAGTTCTTTATAAACCTCCTAGTGTAACTGCAAAGTCCTAGAAATGATCGTATGTCATGCACATTTCTAGGGACAGGCCAGTTTTTGACAGCTTCTGTTTTCTCAGGGTCAGTTTTGATACCAGCGTTTGAGATGACATGCCCGAGAAAATGGACTTCTTTCGCAAAGAGTCTGCATTTACGGGGTTTTAACTTCAGCCCAGCTTCCTCAAGGCGTTTGAACACCTTTTCAAGATTCGAAACCATGTCTTCGAAAGTCTTTCCATAAACTATTATGTCATCAAGGTATATGAGGCAAATTTCCCAGTTTAGACCAGCTAGAACAGTCTCCATTAGGCGTTCGAAAGTTGCCGGGGCATTACATAGACCAAACGGCATTACGTTGAATTCGAACAACCCTTGTCTGGTGGAAAATGCTGTCTTCGGTTTATCAGCTTCATCAACCTCTATCTGCCAATATCCTGAGTTGAGGTCAAGACAAGAAAACCATTCTGAACCAGAGAGCTGATCGAGTGCCTCGTCAATCCTTGGAAGTGGGTAGGCATCTTTTATTGTCTTTTCATTTATTTTTCTGTAGTCAATACAGAAACGTTTGGTACCGTCTTTCTTTGAAACCATGACTATGCCACTTGACCAAGGACTGCATGATGGTCTGATGACATTCTTCTCAAGCATTTCATTTACATGGCTTTCTACTTCAGAGTTCATGTTTGCTGGGACTCTACGAAGTGGCTGTTTGATTGGATGTGCTGAACCAGTCGGTATTTTGTGCTTGATGATACCAGTTCTCCCCAAATCTGCATCTGCTTCAGAAAAAACTGTGCCATACTTCGTCAGAAGTTTGGCAATTTGTTGCCGTTGCTTTATGGTCATACCCTCTACCGTCCTTTGGTATAAGTCATTCAAATGCTCTGGGACAGTGCTGCTTGGTGATTTGCCATCCATTCTTAGTGGTTTGATTTTGCTTACCTCGGACACTAAACTCAAATTAGCAACATGTGTTCCAGGGTAAAGCATCTGAGGTTCGTCACTCAAATTCATTATCCTAAGAGGTACACTCTCATCGCATTTGACTAATGCTTTAGCAACTATCCCCTTTCCACAGTAAACCATTTTCTCAACCGGTTCAACAAGACTGAGGCTTTGATTTGGTAACATTGGTTCAGTTATTTTCCCCTCTATAATCATTTCTGACATTTTTCGGGACTTCAACTTTCTCAGCCACTGTGATTCGGTAACAGCCTATTTTACCATAGCAGGTAAGCTTGCATGTTTTTCCAAGTAATGTCATGGACTCCTTACAAACATCAATGTGGACTTTGTACTGTTTCATGAAGTCCAGACCAAGTATGACATCAACATCAATATCTGCAACAACTACTGGAGTTATGCAGGACACACCCGAAATTTTGAAACATGCCTCAGTTTTGCCTTCCGTATCAAGGGGCATGCCTGATGCTGACACAATATTGTGCTGGAAACTTTCAAGTGTCTTATCAGCTCCAACTAAGTTCCAAACCTTTGTTGAGACTAGTGTGAGAGTTGCCCCGGTGTCAACGAGACAATCTACTCTGACCCCATCTATCTCTGCCTCGGTGTAAAGGCCAGACCCTATCCGGTTGGATTGCTTAACGCTGTGTTGCTCTGTAGTATCTTTATTAGTCTTAATCGGAACAGTTTTGAGCTTAGGACAATTCCTCCTTAAATGGTTTTGTGACCCACAAAAATAACATTCCTTTCCCCCTTAAAGTTTGGTTTTTCCGGTATGTGCCGAAACAGACGTCTTCCTAGTCCAGCTCTCAAAACTTCGTTTGAGATCTAGCATGGCCTTGCTTAAAGCCTTGATGTCATCCTCACATCGTCTAAGGCCTGAAGTTTCAGAAACATTTGTTGAGAAGGTGATGCCTTGGTTTTCAATTTGCATTTTCTCAGCACGAAAGAAAGCCTCGAGCTCTACAGCATTGCGGACAGCATCATTCAGACTGGTGGGTCGGACTTGCTTGATCCTGAGCCTCATGTCTGAGTTGACCAAAGCATCAATAAACTGTTCCCGAGCCAATGTCTCTCTTACGTCAGTTGGGGCATTGGGATAGGCAAGGTTTGTCAAACGTCTAATGTCTTGTCCCAGCTGAGGAAGTGTTTCAGACGCTCTTTGTCTTCTTTCCCTGAGCTGAACCCTATAAAGTTCTGTCTGGTTCGGTGGTGCAAATCTGTCTTGTAAGGCCCTAACAAGTTCCTCATAATCATGGGTTGCTGAGTCCAGGTTTCCAAATACTCCCTGAGCCTGACCTCTAAGTGACACAGAAAGATAGAGCCCTTTCTCCCTGTCTGTCCAGCCATTGATCTCAGAACAAGCATCAAAATGTGCTTTGTAATCCGTCCACGAGCCAGTACCATCGTAAGTTGCAGGCTTCATGATAGTGCCCCGAGACATGTTATGAGACTTCTGCCTCCTCTTGGTCACATGAGCATCAGCTGGGAGGGACTCGTGCTCAGACTCTTCTGCATGTAACCTCAAACCACTCTTTTCGAATATCTGCCTCTTCAATGCACCATCTCCAGGTGGTGTCGGAAGCAACCGTTTAGGCTTCATGCTGACCCCTGGTTCAGACTTAATGAATGGGGTTGATGCCGAGATGGACATATCATCAAGTTGCTTCTGGAGATAAGTTATTTCACTCTGAATCTGGTATTTTTCATTTTGCATTCGAAGTTCAGCTAATTCCTCATACAACTTTGACATACCCCCGACCCTAGATTGTTCATCCATGATTCAAAATTAAAAGGTATATTCAAAATGAAGTAAATAATGATCATTAACCTGGGATCGTAGTAACGGTCTGTCACTAAACGATCCCACCGCTGCCACCAAATTTGTAACGTGTAACCTTGTATTGGTCTGATATGTATTTAACAATTGAATTTTCCTCGGGGCTTTCCTAGCCTATGATTGATAAAACACTTGGGAATATGTACAGATAACCTTGATATTAAAAGGATTCTCGAAAATGATTTGCTTGAACAAAAATTACCAGACTAATTAAGTATAATTTTACATATGAAACAATACATTAACTGTTCTCGAACTAAAATAAAGTCATTCAGGTGGTTCTGAGACCTAGCTCTACCTTGAGCATCAATATGAAATAAAAATCAAAGTCTGCTAAACCCCAAGCAAAACACCTATCAAGAGCTTTGCTTGAACACACAGTGTTCTGAAGCAATCTCAAGCACCCTTGCCTCAGACAATATGTATCCCAAGGTTCAAACAAAACCTTGTTTGAGACCTAGCCCAAGGTTCGAAACAACCTTGCTTAACACGGTCTGGTGAAAACCCCTGGGAATAAACCCAGCAACACACACATATATATAAAGCAACTTTTTACCAAGGCTTCACCCGAAACTCTGAGCAAAGAGCTGCAACTTATCGGGTTACACACCTAAAGGTAAGTTGTTACTATAAAATGTATAATACTATTAAGCTACGATGTGACCACCACCAGCCGTAACAGCAGACTGACTGAAACTGAGCGAAACCGCTGTATTTATACCAAAAACCAACCACGTGACCAATCACGTGACCCCTAAAGATTGAACTCTTCCGGGTAAAACCATTCCCCGAAAATATGAAGAACGAAGGGGCGTAAGCTTCTTGTAAAGCTAATAAACTTGATTAAACAGTATTTAAAGCTCCAAAATCTTATTATTTATTTAAATAACGGAAAATAATGGATGTAAAATAATTAACTTACAAGGAGAAATGTTTCCTCCTGCTTTAAATTTACGATGATCGGCAAAACGGAAACCGGGTGTAGAAACACTTAGGCTTAACTCTACCAATTATAGACAAGGTAAGCTCAACTAAATTATTTTCGTCACACTTTAATTTAGACACGTAACCCCCTAAACACTCACAAGAATGCACTATTTCACAGCTTTGAATTAAAAAGAAATTCGCAGGGGAGTTTCCTCGGATCCCAAGTCCAACTGGAACTACTCCCTTCTTGGACAAAGCGGCAAGCCGCTTGCATTGTCACTGCTTACATTTTGTCACTGCCTACAGCGCCCACTAACTTGGAACACCTGGATCCGGTTCTGCTACCAGAATACCCGCCAGTTACACTCTTCTTCGCACAAGGACAATTCTCATGTATATGAAGAATTGTTTTCTAATTTTAATTTCACGTGTCTGTTTCTTCTTCAAACATGTTAACAGTTAACCCTTTCTGATTAAAACGAACGTTTTCAATCTGAAATGTGAATATAAAGTAAAAAATAAGCCCATAAAAACTACAGAGTAGAATCTTCATCTAAAAATTCGTAACATACGAACATTATCTTTTTTAACGTCGGTCGTCAAAAGTGTATTTTTAAAGTGACAATTTCAATTTTGAAAATGCAACAAGCATTTTGGTATTGTTATATTTAGTCTGAAAATGCAATAAACTTTCTGCAAATGTAATAAGAGTTTTGAAAATGCAATAATGTTTTATGGAATCCTCAATTAGAGGAAGAAATGAACTGGCGGATATCCCCTCCCATACTGTGTTGATAAATAATATTTCTATTAAGAAACCTGTTATTAACTATAGTACTTCTTAGACAATCTTCAGCCAAAGTGTCTGGGGATCAAGCTGATCAGGATATTATCAACATCTGTTCAGACTGATGAAGCTATTTAAACTCTATCCACGATATGCCGAAAGCAGCTTTTAGTGTAATAGTTAGGAAATACTTTGAGAGACTTGATCAGGTGCGTACCAAAAAAGACTCCAAAGAGACCCTACTGCATATATAATGTGGCTGAAAAACACAGCCAGATGAAACACCAACTAAAGCATAATCGGTGTTTGTAAACCAGTCCCTATTGTAACATCCAAATCAATTCTTTGGTGTGGGAATATATTAGGGAAATAAAACTGACTAGTGACCTCCTTCATGAGCCAACGTCATTCGTTACATATGATAGTTGGTGTTGCGCTTCTGTGTTCTAAGCTTGTTCTAAACATCAAAACCTCTAAGAAACAGTGGATCCCACTGGTTATGGAAAGAAATAGATTAAGAAAAGAACAAGACCTAGACCGCTCAGCAGAATACCATAATCCACAATTCAAACAAACTAGCTCACCTTGAGCTGAGCTCAAAATCACAAGTGGTAAACTATTAACTGAAAATAGAAAAGTAAAACGAAAAGGGAAGTACTTAGCAAATTGGAAATTAGATACACTTGAAAATATGACAAGAACTGTATGCGTTGCAAAATGGCAAAGGGTTGACAACTCACCAAGGTAGAATACATTACTAAGGCGATTTTTTACAAAATTTTAATTTACAAAATTAATTCAAATAAACAATATTTACAAAATAAGAAAATGTTACTTCTATCAATACACAATTCAAAATATTCCGGCTTTACAGTCCTTTTTAAAGCTTCTTCAAATTCACTAATAATGTTTAGTCTGGAAATCTACTACATGTGCACAAATCACAATACTGTATCCACATCAGGAATACATAAAACCATGACCCAATCAATAACTTATCCTAACCTGCATAAAACGTAATAAAACAAGATGTGTTCGAAAAACACTAAGCCCCCGTCTGAGCAGGTCAGATGTCAAATAATTGAGGTCAACTGAAAGCTACTCATGAGTGGATGAAGTCAACTGAAAGCTACTCATGAGTGGAGTAGGTATGTTAAATATATAGACATATATATAGTAATGCTAAAGGTAAATAATAATTATTAAAAAAAAAGGGAGCTAATTTTAAAAAAAAGATAGAACCCCACAGAGTTCTGTTTCATAATAATTACACTTCTGCTGCTATTCATTATTTATTTAAAACCAATACTTCAAATACTTCAGGAGGTATGTTCTTGACAATAATAAATATAAAAAATAAAGGGAGATAATCAGAAAATCTGACCAGACAAAGTTTCTTGGTTATACACTGCTCTTTTGGTAATGAGTTTTGCCCCCCCCCCCCCCAAAAAAAAAAAAAATAAAAAAAAATAAATAAAAAAAAAAATAAAGGGAAACTTGGTAGAGTTATATTTCTCAGTCACTGCACCATTCCTAGTTGTCATTTACTTATATATGAAGTGAAGTTTCAAGTCAATAGCTTGTATAGTTTTCAAGTATAAAGAATATATGTTATTACATGGACAGAAATTCATTGTAAAATTAAATAAAGGGAGATAATTCAAAAACTGGTCTATGCAAAGTTACGGTTCTTGGTTACTGCACTTCCCAATCTCACCATCTATTTATATTTTGAGTTTCAAATCAGTACCTTGTATAGTTTATGAGTTATGCTCCAAACGAAAGTTGAAAAATAAAAAAATAAAAAGGGACATCATTCAAAACGTGGGTCAGGTAGAGTAATGGTTCTTAGTCACTGCACTTCTTGTCACATTGTATTCATGTATGAAGTTTCAAGTCAATACCTTTTATAGTTATGGCCAATATTAAAGTTGCTGACCGCTAAAGACAGGTTTAACTTTAAACAAGAGGGCCATGATGGCCGTAAATCGCTCACCTGGTATCATTAGGCTATGTAAAATCAAGTAACCCCTGGGACAGGGCCTATTTTGACACCGGGGCCATGATTTGAACAAACTTAATAGAGGTCTAACTAGCCCATGTTACATACCAAATATCTAAACTCCTTGTAGTCTCTGAGAAGAAGATTTTTCAAGTTGTTTCCTTTACTAGCTTTTGTTAAATCAAGTGACTCCTGGGGCGGGGTCAATTTTGACCCTTGGCGATGATGTGAACAAACTTTGTAGATGTCAACTAGGCAATGTACGTACCAAATATCTAAGCTCTAGGCCTTGTGGTTCCTGACAGGAATATTTTTCTTTCTCTTTCCTAAATAAGCCTATGTAAAATCAGATGACCCCTGGGGCGGGGCCAATTTTGGCCCTTGAGCGGTGATGTGAACAAACTTGTAGATGTCAACTAGGCCATGTTACGTACCAAATATCTAAACTCCAGGCCTTGTGGTTTCTGACAGGAATATTTTTCTTTATTTCCCCTAAATAACCCTATGTAAAATAGGTGACCACAGGGCCGGGCAATTTTGACCCAGGGTAATGATTTGAACAAACTTAGTGATCTACTAGACAATGCTGCACACCAAATATCTCAACTCCAGACCTTGTGGTTTCTGAGAGGAAGATTGTTCATTTTTTTCCATATATTAGCCTATGTTAAATCAAGTACCCATGGGGCGGGGCCAATTATAACCTCTGGGCCACGATTTGAACAAACTTGGTAGAGGTCTATTAGGACATTTTATACCAAATATCTAAATTCCAGGCCTTGTGGTTTTTGACAAGAACATTTTTCTAGTTCTTCTCATATAAGTCCATGTAAAATAAAGTGACCCTGGGGCGGGTCCAGTTTTCACCCAAGGGTCATGATTTGAACAAACTTGGTAGAGGTCTACTAGACAAAGCCACACACCAAATATCTAAGCTTTAGGTTTTGTGGTTTGAGAGAAGAAGAATTTTTAAGATTTCACTTTTTAAATCTATTTTTAGCTTATGTGACCTAATTATGCAACAGACCGGAACCATTTGAACAATTTTTACAGGGGGTCACCTTAGGAACATTCTTGCAAATTTTGATCAATTTCCCATTAGTAGTTTCAGATTTTTAAGTAAATTGTTGACGACTCTCGACGACGGACGCCGGACAAAGGCTGGTCCCAAAAGCTCACCGTGGCACTTCGTGCCAGGTGAGCTAAAAATTCTACGCACATGGAAGTAACAGAGATAAAAACATGAAACAAAAATAATTTTATTTCCTGATTCGATGTGTTTTATTTTTCTCACGAAAGCCGCGAATAACATTAAAAAGGTGTCCGCCTCGGGTGGGCGAGGTCATTGGTTCGATCCCCGGCCGCGACATACCAATGTCGTAAAAATACTTCCGTTATAGCTCCCTTGCTTGGCACTCAGCATATAAGGGTAGTTTCAGGACTGGCTGGATTGGTGTCATGATATCGTGTTTGGGAGTGGTATCATGCCACATGTCTACGGCGTGATACTGAAGTGTGGCAGCACTATATCTGTCTCAAAGAAGACATCGTCTCGAAATGACTGAAAAATATGTCGCGGATTATAAATATTATCACCAAAGGCAACACATGCAATAAAACACCAGAAAAAACTTAATTTGGTCTACATTGTTTACGAGTTATAGAAAGGCTCCTTCCCATATAAACTAAGAAATAAAATTGGCACAATGGAGCTCTCCTGATTGAATAAGAGATGGGCATAGAAAGCAACTCAGTCCGAACAGCCTCTGAAATCGTTAACGTATCAATCAATCTTAATTCGATCGCTGATCGGCCTCGTAGTGATAACTTGAGCATTACTTGTAGCTATGTTTGCATTTTCAGACACACAATGCATTTACGGTTCTTGTGGTTAATTTGTTTCATGAATATCAATGAAATGCCGGAACGGGCAACGTCAAAGAAGGCATGACGCACACCATGAGTGAGTACACATGCCTAGTATTGCCTTGGGGCCATTCAATTTCATACGAGTCGCTAAGATTATAAGCATACGTTTTCTAGAAACTGGTATAATGTAATCTTGCAATATGAAGATTCGACCATTTGTTGCTCAAACGCATGACAGTGTATCAAGGGCTATGCAAAATGTACATTTTGTAAAAAGTATTAATTTAAATGCACAGGTGTATAGACCTTCTGATACAAACATTGCATGGTCCTAAATATGATTCATGATCGTTGAATACGAGTACACAATGACAGTTGTGATTGGTTAATTTGTGTAATATCTAAGCTCTCAGTAATCTTAGTATTTCGATCTGTGTATGAAATGGTATAAACTAGCTTAGAGCTTATCCCTTCCGTTGAATATCGTTATCAGTAGCTTACAAAGAAAATATTTCAAGCTGAATGCATTTTATTTATTTTAATAACGGCTGCATGCTGTATAATTTTTATTTTGATATGCTGTTTTATAAGTGTGTGATTTGAACATTTATATGTTAATATCTATCAAATGTCGCATATGTATATTTCTATATTTTTAGATATATACTGTAACTAACTGAAACAACGACTATTAACTCACGATATGTTGATAACATGTTTTATTAATTAAGTATCGAAATCGAAAGAAATCCTGTTGCAATTACGCTTTTGTATTTCTTCGATATGAACAAAGTAAGTTTTTTTTGCAATCCTAGTAGAGAAACGCCTGTATAAGGCAAACGTTTTACTCTGCCGTGAGACCATAGTTGAAATTGCTCTGATGTTGTTAAAACAAATGTATATATTTATTATTTAAATATATATTGTTTTAAACTCAGACAACAAAAAAAAAAATATGGCGTAAACATTAATAAATCAACTTATATACTCCATACCTTAGGAGAAAGAGAAAGAGATTTTGATTGAGTTCATACAATATCAATATACAAATTTATTTTTTTATGAGTCTGTGAGTACCCGCTTTCTAATACACATCAAACAGCCCAATTTCTTCGTGATTGTCCAAAACATTTCAAATCAGACACTATGTATGATATAAACAAATTTTGCAAATCGATATTTTTCTCGTTCGCCAGCAAATCGAATAATTTTTTTTGTTTCCTTCATTCATAGCTTTTCAATATTGCGACATTTAAATTTGCTCGCCTTCATTTTCTTTCGACAAGGCACCAACGATTACTGTATCATTTGTGTTTCGTAATTGCAAAATTTGACAAACACCCGCCGACATGTTTCAATTTTGTGTATTTATACAAACATCTTTTCATCTCTGATTATTTCAAATCTTCTAGGATTTCATTAAATGTGTAAATGACGCATTCATCCACGAAAATCACAGAAAGATGGACTCGCATTTAATTTGGTGGAGATTTGATACGTTTGACACTTGTAGGAGATTATGAAGTACATCAATATTAAATTAAACTGCATGTGTTTAAACGAGTGCAACTCGTCTCCTCTAAGTCTGTGGGCACGAAACATAGCACATTGATGGAAGTCTGCATTACAAAGTACTCAAAATTTCTGTTGTAAAGGCAAATACAACAATCAACGTTGGCATGGCAGTCGTGCATTGGACACCGAAGTTAGCGCTTACTTTAAATTCCATAAACAAATGAAAGAAAACGAATTGTTTTGAATCTGGAATTTAACAAAATGCAAAATATAATTCTCAATGACGTATAAATGTTGATTTTGGAAAATGAAAATATGTACATACACCTATTAGTAATTAAAATTGTTTAATCTTTAATCTATTTTATATACACTCCAGCTGCTTGTGATATGAATAACGAAAACTTCCATATAGATTATTTATCATATGACATTATGCTTAAACTGCTGTTTCCGGTTTCGTATAACCATAACATATTTTCTTATATAAACACGTTACATGTAACTTACGGCCGAATTACATCACTCAGCGTCACGCGTGTGTAATATATATATATATATATATATATATATATATATATATATATATATATATATATATGGGAAACATCTTCTGGCTCCAATTTCTACTAGATGAAGCCATGTTCTCCACCCCTTTTCTCTGCACTGTCCATGTAGCTCGGCTTACTTATAGGCCTTACGCTCGTTTGTCTCTCTACAACGAGATTCCCAGGGGACTGTCAGCAAAATCATCGCAAGGCACTTGTCCTTTTGAGACCAGGTCACAATGTCTGTTCTCAGTGTTGTCTGCACGATGTTGGGAAAAACAAACTTTTTTCCCCAAGTTGTCAGTCATCTCCCACTGGTCCGATTGGTCTAGAATTCCTGATGCCACATGAGGTTGCTTTGGCACTGACTGTATTTCTTTGACAAACCGGATCCCTTGAGACTTTCTCTTCTTGGTCCTTTCTCTCTCTAGTGTGTCGGCTAGATCGCGCAGAACGCAATCATGCCTCCACCTATACCTGCCTTAGACGAGGGCTGTCTTGCATGATGACAAGAAATGTTCCATTGTCCCTATCTTGTCACATAGCTGGCATTTTGGGTTGTCCTGTATACCCCATCTATGTAGATTGGCCGGTGGTGGTAATAGGTCATACACAGATCTGAGAAGAAAGCTGAGTCGGAATGGTTCATAGCGCCATATGGTTGGCCATGTCAGTTTTCTCTCAGTTGTTTGCCAGCTAGTCTATGCCCCCTAGCTACCCATGGACACTGCTTTTGCTCTCTGTATATTCTGTAGAACTCAAACAGCTGGATTTAATTTGTTTGATGCAATTAACTTTGATTGAAAAAGATGAGTTATTCATTTGATGCTGAACATGTATGAGAAATACATCTTTATTTTAATATATTATTTAAAACTAACTATTTTCTTGGTGTAAGATTACAAATAGCAATTCGTTCACAGTCCGTTCATTCATGTTTTGATATCGCGGTTTAATGAGTCTAGGTCATCTGATAAAAAATAAGCTGACATGAGATATCATTTCATATCAAAATTTATTAAACTCGTATTAAAATGTATTTAGTTTGCAGAGGTTTGCTTAATAACATTTTCATGAACTCGTTCAGTAAAATTTGATATGAAATATCAATTCATGTTAGATCCTATATATATTATATCAGACCAACTGATCTATTATAAAGTTGTGCATAAATTTCATAATCAAGATAAATAATTCGGATAACACAAGTACATAAAAGCATAGGTTGAAAACCGTGTAATGTAAATGTGTCTATACCATCAAATACACGTGCCGGCCACCTATGCATAAAAGTAAAATACCTGAAAGGCAGCATTGCTGGGCCGTTCTGAGCTTCTGTCGCATAGAGCTCCCAAGAGACTATCAGGTCCCGTGTTCTCGAAAATACTTAATTACGATCTCAGACTCAAATTTGAGTATGATACTCAATTCCATATTGAAACCAATGGGCATAGTTTGAGTTTGAATTTGAAGATCATACTTAAGTATCATTTTTATTTTTGAGAACACGGGGACTAGACTGCGTGTTGACGTACATAGCTACTCGTAGATTATCTAGAGGATATATGTTTTTGAGTGGATATGAAATATATCGCATCGAGAAGTGATACAAATTTGATGTTTTGAAATTGTATCTATTCGAAATGAAATATAATACATATTCACTCAAAACAAATTTTCATGCTAACTGCTGCTACATGCCCTTTCTAAGCAAATAAAAGAAGTTCCGGTAGATTCACTGTGAGGAGCATAAAATAAATAAAAGTACACAACACTTTTAAAATTTCAATGATTTATTTAATATAATCAGTAATACACTTCAAATCGCTGCGGTATCCAAACAATTATCATGATATTTTTTTGCGTTTTGTACAAAAATATTCCACAATTATGCAATTTCTTCCAGAAACGTCTCGGTCGTTTTCACTTCGTGTGTGGCATTGTGTCAACATATGCGTCTCCTTCAGCCTTTCATTCTTTGCCAATTGTGCTTTTTTTGTAAGTTTTCCTCTGCCCATTGCATCGCTTCTTTATTACAAGCCCTAAACATTGCATTGCAGCTAGTGACACAATCACAAATGAGCTATTAGAGGCCTCCGTCAGAATAGCGCAGGGTTCGTAGAAGGTCTGCCCATATACCTGTGGCAAACAAGGCCCATCTGTTTGACACGAGTCAAAGGAAAAAATATTTAGACTAAAGATGATTCTGATGATGATGTTGAATTATGCAAATTTATTGATGAATAGAAAATGATTAATATACCTGCTACACTACCTTTTACTGGTGGCGAACCTCCTGTTAGTGAAGGTGTGTACACAGTTTTCATGTTTCCTCTTATGATTGACAAGATGTTGGACATGATTGGATGTGACGTGTTTGTGTTGTATTCGTTATAAAACATATTTGTGACGTTATCCCTTATCATTTGAGTATATCATATGAAATGTCCAGTAATCTTAATACGTTAAATGAAGTCCAATAACATTTATACCCATTTTTATGCATACCGGTAAGACCCATGCAGAGTTCAGGTTTCTAATATTTATTTAGTATTGGTTTTTAGTTGAGCGATGAATTTAATTCCTTGAGTCTCTCGTGCTAGATTAGTACATGTATTGCCAAATATCTTAAAGATGTATTCGCTCAACATTCAAATAGATCCTGGATATAAAAAATTCTTCACTTTTTGAAACAATAAAGCTGTAAAATGATTTCTGCGTAAATGTACTGGTATAAGACGGCCAGTTACACCAGGATTTTCAAGACACAAAACCTTGTCACGGGGGTTTACGGAAATGCGTCCTCCATTATCGGAAGGATTTGCTGGAAATTAATTATACAATCAGTACCGTTAGTTCACGGGGCAAAACAAATCACCGATAAAACCTGGGTGGACAAAATTTAAATGGCGACATTTGTGTGGCGATGGGAAAATCAGAAAGGAATAAACAGAAAAAACGTTAAAAAGGCTGTAACAGTAGCAGTAGTGACGAAGAGTTGTGGAATACACCTGTGAGAAGGAGAGGCCCGGGAGGGGTAGCAGATAGAGACACTATAGACGTGAGACACTATAGACGTAAGTGAGATTCTTAGTAGAGCAAATGCTATTCTTTATGAAGAAAAGGAAGAAAGTTTATGTTGCGGAATTGTGAATGATTTAGTTGTCACTACTGAAAGTAATGTTATAGACAGAAGAGAATTTGGAGTTACCGAGATTGCGAGTTCAGTTAATTTGACTGTTAAGATGGTTGACGGAAGGAAAAATCCGAAGGTAGTTACATCAGCAAATGCTGACATTGTACTAGATAGATTGACACAAATTCAGAACAGTATCAGTGAAATTAATATTAAGCTGAAAACTCTTGACTCTCTAGAAAGTAAAGTAAGCGAATTTGATAAAGAGTTGAAGAAACTTTGCTTACATGTAGATAAAACGTCCAAGGATATGAATAATAAAGTTGAGAAAGTGAGTGACAGAGTTGACAACTTGGAGATGGCTGATGGATATACTAGAGACAAGATTACACAACTAGAGAAAGATAGAGACAAATTGCAGGATATGATTTCTTATTTGAAATCACAGAGCATGGGAAATAACCTGATATTCTGTAATATCCCCGAAGTACCAGATGAGAAGAGCGAAGATACAGAGGCCATACTCAGGAGGTTCATGACGGAGAAATTGGAGATGGCGGAGAGCGTAGTAAGAGAGATGAAGCTGGAGAGAGAGCATAGAATCGGAGCCAGGAGTCAAGGTGTTGGTTTGCCGCGAAAGATTGTGTGTAAATTTAATCTTTTCCCGGAAAGAGAAATGGTGCGCAAATTGAAATTTAAATTGAACAAAACTGATTTTTTTTATTAACGGGCAATTCCCGCCGGAGATTGTGGCCAAGCGGAAGAAGCTCATTCCGAAGCTAAGGGAGGCCAAGGATAATGGCAAGGCTGCTTGGATTGCGTATGACACGCTATATGTCGACGGCAAGCGGATGGAGACGGATTAGGGATTCGAGGGGGTTGGAATTAATGTAACTGTTTGGAACTGTAATGGACTTTCAGCTTATAAAACTGAAAACTCTGACTTTCTTTCTTCCGTATCAAATAATGATATTATCATATTATTAGAGTCATGGACTGATGAATATTTTGATTTTAAATTAAATGATTATACGTGCTGAAATTATTATCGTAAGTTTAAACATAGACTTGCAAGGAGAAATAGTGGGGGAATTACTATGTATATAAAGGACACATTGAAATCAGGTATAACGATAGTAAGAAATCATTTTGACACAATTATTTGGCTAAAATTTATAATTTATACACGTATTTATAATGTTGACCTATTTGATGTTTTACTTCAGGATATTATCTTTTGACATTAGGTTCATTTTGAGGAGATAGTAACGCAAGAGTAGGTGCTAAACAGGATTAAATTACGAACAACAGATTGATAGATGATTTAGATTTACAGTGTTATGTTCCCGATAAACCCGTTGGTAGGGCCTCACGGGATACAGTTTGCAATGAACGGGGCTTAAGGCTTTTGGATATGTGTAAAGCGGCGAACCTAAGATTAGCCAATGGCAGGTTGTATCACGATTATGGCGTGGGTGAATACACGTTTTATAGTAGCAAAAAGTTGTACCACAATTGACTATCTCTTATTGAAGGAATGTGATTTAAACTTAATTTGTGATTTTAAGGTAGGTGCATTTAATGCCTTCAGTGATCATGCACCACTGTATTTTAAACTTAATACGGCTCAAGTTTTGAATCGAACCTACAATCAGGTAGAGCAAGAGGTAGTTTATACAAGTTATAGATGGTGTGGGATAAGAGAGACGCCTTTAGGCGAGGTATTATTGGCAAGTTACCTGAGTTTAACTAGTTGGTTGGTATTAGGAAAGGTACCTCGCCAGGTGATAAAGAATTATTGGTTTCTCACTTTTCACGTGCAATATCGGAAATAGCTGATGCATTCTGTAAAAAAAAAAACGTTCTGCAGTCATGAACAGTCAGGTTGTGGTAGTAGTAGTAATAATAAAATAAAAAAAATGGTAATAAATAAACATTAAAATTAATTAAAAAAAAAAACTTGAAGAATAAATCCAAAAAATTCTGGAGTTTCTTTAAATCAAAAACTTATAAAACGCAGAACGACATTTCACTTGAAGAATTTAAACAGTACTTCAGTAATATTTATAATGATATAAAAATTACAAAATTAGATGAAGTCAAAGATTTTTGGGAAAATCATAACATGAATGTGGAAAACCCAACTTTCGATGAGTTAAATCAGCCAATATGTATTAATGAAGTTGAAAATGCCATTAAGCAATTAAAACGTAATAAGAGTTCTTGGCCAAGTGATGATTTATTAAATGATTATTTTATTGAGTCTATGGATATATTGTCTGGACATATAACTGATGTTTTTAATATGGTGTTCACCAGTGGACATTTTCCACAATGTTGGTCAGAAGGATATATCGTGCCTTTGCATAAAAGGGGGACAAAAATGATACAAATAAGTATCGTTGAATAACATTAATGAGTAATTTTGGGAAAATATTTGTTAGAGTTTTGAATAATAGAGTTACTAAATGGGATGAAAACAATAATATATTTTCAGATGCTCAATTTGGATTTAGAAAAAAATGTAGCACCGTTGATGCAGTGTATGTCTTACATAATATAGTCTTACACTTCATTAATAATAATAAAAGATTACCATGTGCATTCGTTGACCTCAAAAAAGGCATTTGATTCTATGTATAGGAATGCCCTTTGGTTTAAATTGTTCAATATTCGAATTGATGGCAAGTTTTTTAATATATTCAGATCGATGTATACTACTGTTAAATCTTGTGTGCGGCATGGTAATAATAAGTATTCAGATTTCTTTGAAATAGCTGTTGGCTTAAGGCAGGGCCAAACCAGTTCGCCAGCACTTTTTGCATTATTTTTGAATGATTTAGAATTATTTCTTCAAAAAGGAGCTGATAGTGGATTATCATTTCATGATGTATGTATTATTTTATTATTGTTTGCGGATGACATGGTCATTTTTGGAAATTCTACGGAAGATCTACAAGGTAGTTTGAATTTACTGAAAGAGTATTGCGAGAGGTGGGGACTAGAGGTAAATGTTGCTAAAACCAAGATTGTTGTATTCCGTAAAAGAGGTCCTGTGAAAACATCTGAATTCTGGCTACATAATAATGAACTAATAGAAGTAGTTAATGCCTTTAATTATTTAGGTGTTCTATTTAATTTTACAGGCTCGTTTGTGTTACATAATCAGTATATAATAGGAAAAGCTTTAAGGGTCTCTGGTATTCTTTTAAACAACGTTATTAAATGTGAATTAATCCTAAAATGTCGCTTCAACTTTTCGATGCTTTCGTAGGGTCAATATTATCATATTGTTGTCCGGTCTGGGGTTTTACTAAGTGTAAGGATATAGAGAGAGAGTACAGTTAAAATTTTGCAAATCAATACTAGGAGTGAAAATGGATACAAGTACTATAGCGGTATACGGCGAATAAGGGAGATTTCCGCTTTTTGTTAATAGACTTGCAGCAATAGTTAAGTATTGGTTAAAATTAACATCTACTGATAACATTTTATTAAAAACATTATAAGATAGCAATAAAGGATGTAAAAATTGGGTAACTAATGTCAAAACAGTTCTTAATGAATACGGGTTATTTTATGCTTGGAATAATCCACACAGTTTATGTCAGACTGAGTTTATTTCTTTGTTAAAACAAAGAATAACAGATGGCTTTTTTACAAAACTGGTTTTGTGATTTAGATAAAAGTGTTGTATTGGATTCTTTATATAAGCATATCAAAACTGGGTTTGAAATGGAATCATATTTATATATGTTCTAGAAATATTAGGATAGCAATAGCTAAACTTAGAGTGTCATCACATATGTTAAGAGTTGAATTGGGAAGATATGGGAGAGATAGAGTAAAGAGAGCTGAAAGGAAGTGTGTGAATTGCAACCTGAATGATGTGGAAGATGAGTATCATTTTGTATTGAAGTGTACATTATACAATGACTTAAGAGTAATATACATTAAAATATTATTTTGTAAAATCTTCAATGGCTAAATTTTTGGAGATATTAAGGTATTGTAATAAAAAACAATTATTGAAGTTAGGAAAGTATATTGAACAGGCATTTAAAATGAGAAAATCAAATTTATATATTACATGAGTTTTTACAATAATCATATGTGATTGGTATAGTATATCCTCCTTATTGAAGTTCATGTTTTCTTTTTTTCAGGTATGCCGTTGAATTAGCTATGATATAGATGGGTGAGGTGTCTGGTGAAGTGGTGATGAATGCTGTGAGTGAGTGCATGAGTGAGTGAGTGAGTGAGTGAGTGATGAGTGATAGGAGTTCGTATTAGATAAGTTGTTTGTCACGTGTTCACATTGTAATATTATACTGATTGACGATGTACTATTTGTATAAGTCAAAAATGAAATAAAATGATAAGTATTTAAATGAAAGTTCTATGTTAAGGGAGAAAGGCGGATACATAGGAAAGACATATCGAGGCCAGTAGGGCCGGGGTGTGTGTGTGTTTTTTTAAATGAAATATTGGATACTTTGGAGGTTCTCACAAAACATAATATATGAAATCACAAAATTGGCAATTTGAATTGGAGGCATTTGTGTTTTACTTTGCTGAAGTAATGGACAATACGTAAGAAATAAAGGTACTGGAACACTGCTTAGTTGCCTTAAGTTAACAAGCGTGTTTAATGTCGATGTAATGATGTCACGTATATAATTGGGCAAGAAAAATGTGCAGCCTGTTTCATGCCATATTCATGACGTTCCAAATGGGATCGGATTGTTTCCGATTATTTTAGGTAATCTCGTGTGTGCTCCTCGGTGAAAAAGTCGGCGGTTTTTAAAGATTTTCTTTATGTTCTTATAATTTTGTTTCAATTTCTACTTTTCTGGGAATATAAATATTTCACGCTATATTTTCATACAATGTTTAATAATACAACTTTCTGTCAAGATTGGTAGGGATAGAATTTCGACCAAATTCAACATTAATATAGGGAAAGCAGCTCGTTCACAGATAGTCATTGACTAAGAATTCAATTTGATTTTAAGCTATATGTGTGTATTACGTCTATCAATACCCATCTACAGACGCATGGTCACCCAATGCAACCATCCGTGATAATGAAACAATGAGTGGTTTTACCATCACAGGCAATACCGTCACGAACGGTATTAAAACTGTATTTGGAATGATAAAACTTATATTTAGATTTATTAACTTTTCGCGAATGCGCTAACTTCATAGGCTGAAATCCCTACACTGAACTAGTGAAGACGACATGTGTCACGTTGTACCGCAAGCACCTGCTTCGGGATATCGTATTCTATATTTAACCGATTTCGTCGATTTACGAACATGGTGTTTTCTTGTGTAATGTGACCTACACTTTCAGAAATTATTTGCCAGGAAACAAAGACTTCACTAAGATTAACGAGGGAGAGTAGATTATGTTTTCTACCGATCATCTGTGAACGAGTTGCTTTAAAAGTGAAACTATTCAACATGTCATAGAAAAAGACACTTTTGGCCTTGCTTTGTCTTTTTTCAATAAAAAAAATAAGTCTTTAGGCCTTTTTGCGTATATAATTGATAACAATGGTACTGCTTATGGAACAATTGTGGGTAAAGCCGAACTGAGCTCCAATGGAACAAGGTCTCGGTTGAATGTTTTAATCTTTATCCATCGGGAAATGCCACTGTTCAAAATTGCATCCCATGCAGACAGTTAACAATATGTCTACGTCGATCGAAAGATTGAGGCACGTGGTGTGCAGAGTGCATACTGAATTTCTTCCTTTCCCGATCTGTTTGGAACCTAATTCATAATCTATTGTCGTAAGTTGCAGAATAATGAATTCTTTGTTGTTCTGTCAGATGCAGCCTCATGCGTATAAATATTTT
>CM037780.1:63147706-63163229 GCA_021229015.1 Solen grandis | reverse complement strand
TTTTTTTTATTTTAAAACCTACTTCAAATCTTAGGAGGTATTTCTTGAAAATAATAAATATAAAAAAAAAAGGGGAGATAATCAGAAAATCGAAGACAAAGTTTTTTGGTTATAACTGTTTTCTTTTGGTAATGAGTTTTGCCCCCCCCCCCCCCAAAAAAAAAAAAAATAAAAAAAAAAAAAAAAAAAAAAGGGAAACTTGGAGAGTTTATTTCTCGTCACTGCCCCATTCCTGTTTCATTTATTTATATGAAGAAAAGTTTCAAGTAAATAGTTGTATAGTTTTAAAGTATAAAGAATATATGTTTTTACATGGACAAAAATTTCTTTGAAAAAATTAAATAAAGGGAGATAATTCAAAAATGGTCTTGCAAAGTTACGGTTTTGGTTACTGCACTTCCCAATCTCCCCATCTATTTATATTTTGAGTTTCAAATCAGACCTTGTATATTTATGAGTTATGCTCCAAACGAAAGTTGAAAAAAAAAAAATAAAAAGGGAATCTTTTAAAAACGTGGGTCAGGTAGAGAAGGTTCTTAGTCACTGCACTTCTTGTCACATTGTATTCAGTATAAAGTTTCAAGTCAATACCTTTTATAGTTATGGCCAATTTAAATTTGCTGACCGCTAAAGACTTTTTAATTTAAACAAGAGGCCATGAGGCCGTAAATCGCTCCCCTGGTATCATTAGGCTATGAAAAATCAAGAAACCCCCGGGGACAGGGCCTATTTTGACACCGGGGCCATGTTTAACAAACTTAATGGGGTTTCTACTAGCCATGTTACATAACAAATATCTAAACTCAGGCCTTGTAGCCTGGGAAGATTTTTAAGTTTTTTCCTTTATACTTTTGTTAAAAAAGTGACCCCTGGGGGGGGGTCAATTTTGCCCTTGAGCGGTGATGTGAACAAACTTGGTAGATGTCAACTAGGCCATGTTACGTACCAAATATCTAAACTCCAGGCCTTGTGGTTTCTGACAGGAATATTTTTCTTTATTTCCCCTAAATAACCCTATGTAAAATGATGACCCCTGGGGCGGGGCCAATTTTGGCCCTTGAGCGGTGATGTGAACAAACTTGGTAGATGTCAACTAGGCCATGTTACGTACCAAATATCTAAACTCCAGGCCTTGTGGTTTCTGACAGGAATATTTTTCTTTATTTCCCCTAAATAACCCTATGTAAAATAGGTGACCACAGGGCCGGGCAATTTTGACCCCAGGGTAATGATTTGAACAAACTTAGTGATCTACTAGACAATGCTGCACACCAAATATCTCAACTCCAGACCTTGTGGTTTCTGAGAGGAAGATTGTTCATTTTTTTCCATATATTAGCCTATGTTAAATCAAGTTACCCATGGGGCGGGGCCAATTATAACCTCTGGGCCCGATTTGAACAAATTTGGTAGAGGTCTATTAGGACATTTTATCCCAAATATCTAAATTCCAGGCCTTGGGGTTTTTTGACAAGAACATTTTTCTAGTTCTTCTCATATAAGTCCATGTAAAATAAAGTGACCCTGGGGGGGTCCAGTTTTCCCCCAAGGGTCATGATTTGAACAAACTTGGTAGAGGTCTACTAGACAAAGCCACACACCAAATATCTAAGCTTTAGGTTTTGTGGTTTTAGAGAAGAAGATTTTTTAAGATTTCACTTTTTAATCTATTTTTAGCTTATGTGACCTAATTATGCAACAGACCGGAACCCATTTGAACAATTTTTACAGGGGGTCACCTTAGGAACATTCTTGCAAATTTGATCAATTTCCCATTATAGTTTCAGATTTTTAAGTAAATTGTTGACGACTCTCGACGACGGACGCCGGACAAAGGCTGGTCCCAAAAGTCACCGTGGCACTTCGTGCCAGTGAGCTAAAAATTCTACGCACAATGGAAGTAACAGAGATAAAAACATGAAACAAAAATAATTTTTATTTCCTGATTCGATGTGTTTTATTTTCTCACGAAAAGCCCCGAATAACATTAAAAAGGTGTCCGCCTCGGGTGGGCGAGGTCATTGGTTCGATCCCCGGCCGCGACATACCAATGTCGTAAAAATACTTCCGTTATAGCTCCCCTTGCTTGGCATCAGCATATAAGGGTAGTTTCAGACTGGCGGATTGGTGTCATGATATCGTGTTTGGGAGTGTATCATGCCCACATGTCTACGGCGTGATACTGAAGTGTGGCAGCACTATATCTGTCTCAAAGAAGACATCGTCTCGAATGACTGAAAAATATGTCGCGGATTATAAATATTATCACCAAAGGCAACACAGCAATAAAACACCAGAAAAAACTTAATTTGGTCTACATTGTTTACGAGTTATAGAAAGGCTCCTTCCATATAAACTAAGAAATTAAAATTGGCACAATGGAGCTCTCCTGATTGAATAAGAGATGGGCATAGAAAGCAACTCAGTCCGAACAGCCTCTGAAATCGTTAACGTATCAATCAATCTTAATTCGATCGCTGATCGGCCTCGTAGTGATAACTTGAGCATTACTTGTAGCTATGTTTGTATTATCAGACACACAATGCATTTACGGTAATTGTGGTTAATTTGTTTCATGAATATCAATGAAATGCCGGAACGGGGAACGTCAAAGAAGGCATGACGCACACCATTGATGAGTACACATGCCTAGTATTGCCTTGGGGCATTCCAATTTCATACGAGTCGCTAAGGATTATAAGCATACGTTTTCTAGAAACTGGTATAATGTAATCTTGCAATATGAAGATTCGACCATTTGTTGCTCAAACGCATGACAGTGTATCAAGGGCTATGCAAAATGTACATTTTGTAAAAAGTATTAATTTAAATGCACAGGTGTATAGACCTTCTGATACAAACATTTCATGGTCCTAATAATGATTCATGATCGTTGAATACGAGTACACAATGACAGTTGTGATTGGGTTTAATTTGTGTAATATCTAAGCTCTCAGTAATCTTAGTATTTCGATCTGTGTATGAAATGGTATAAACTAGCTTAGAGCTTATCCCTTCCGTTGAATATCGTTATCAGTAGCTTACAAAGAAAATAATTTCAAGCTGAATGCTTTTATTTATTTTAATAACGGCTGCATGCTGTATAATTTTTATTTTGATATGCTGTTTATAAGTGTGTGTTTGAACATTTATTGTTATATCTATCAAATGTCGCATATGTATAATTTCTATATTTTTAGATTATATACTGTAACTAACTGAAACAACGACTATTAACTCACGATATGTTGATAACATGTTTTATTAATTAAGTATCGAAATCGAAGAAATCCTGTTGCAATTACGCTTTTTATTTCTTCGATATGAACAAAGTAAGTTTTTTTTGCAATCCTAGTAGAGAAACGCCTGTATAAGGCAAACGTTTTACTCTGCCGTGAGACCATAGTTGAAATTGCTCTGATGTTGTTAAAACAAATGTATATATTTATTATTTAAATATATATTGTTTTAAACTCAGACAACAACAAAAAAAACATGGCGTAAACATTAATAAATCAACTTATATACTCCATACCTTAGGAGAAAGAGAAAGAGATTTTGATTGAGTTCATACAATATCAATATACAAATTTATTTTTTTATGAGTCTGTGAATACCCGCTTTCTAATACACATCAAACAGCCTAATTTCTTCGTGATTGTCCAAAACATTTCAAATCAGACACTATGTATGATATAAACAAATTTTGCAAATCGATATTTTTCTCGTTCGCCAGCAAATCGAATAAATTTTTTTGTTTCCTTCATTCATAGCTTTTCAATATTGCGACATTTAAATTTGCTCGCCTTCATTTTCTTTCGACAAGGCACCAACGATTACTGTATCATTTGTGTTTCGTAATTGCAAAATTTGACAAACACCCGCCGACATGTTTCAATTTTGTGTATTTATACAAACATCTTTTCATCTCTGATTATTTCAAATCTTCTAGGATTTCATTAAATGTGTAAATGACGCATTCATCCACGAAAATCACAGAAAGATGGACTCGCATTTAATTTGATGGAGATTTGATATGTTTGACACTTGTAGGAGATTATGAAGTACATCAATATTAAATTAAACTGCATGTGTTTAAACGAGTGCAACTCGTCTCCTCTAAGTCTGTGGGCACGAAACATAGCACATTGATGGAAGTCTGCATTACAAAGTACTCAAAATTTCTGTTGTAAAGGCAAATACAACAATCAACGTTGGCATGGCAGTCGTGCATTGGACACCGAAGTTAGCGCTTACTTTAAATTCCATAAACAAATGAAAGAAAACGAATTGTTTTGAATCTGGAATTTAACAAAATGCAAAATATAATTCTCAATGACGTATAAATGTTGATTTTGGAAAATGAAAATATGTACATACACCTATTAGTAATTAAAATTGTTTAATCTTTAATCTATTTTATATACACTCCAGCTGCTTGTGATATGAATAACGAAAACTTCCATATAGATTATTTATCATATGACATTATGCTTAAACTGCTGTTTCCGGTTTCGTATAACCATAACATATTTTCTTATATAAACACGTTACATGTAACTTACGGCCGAATTACATCACTCAGCGTCACGCGTGTGTATATATATATATGGGAAACATCTTCTGGCTCCAATTTCTACTAGATGAAGCCATGTTCTCCACCCCTTTTCTCTGCACTGTCCATGTAGCTCGGCTTACTTATAGGCCTTACGCTCGTTTGTCTCTCTACAACGAGATTCCCAGGGGACTGTCAGCAAAATCATCGCAAGGCACTTGTCCTTTTGAGACCAGGTCACAATGTCTGTTCTCAGTGTTGTCTGCACGATGTTGGGAAAAACAAACTTTTTTCCCCAAGTTGTCAGTCATCTCCCACTGGTCCGATTGGTCTAGAATTCCTGATGCCACATGAGGTTGCTTTGGCACTGACTGTATTTCTTTGACAAACCGGATCCCTTGAGACTTTCTCTTCTTGGTCCTTTCTCTCTCTAGTGTGTCGGCTAGATCGCGCAGAACGCAATCATGCCTCCACCTATACCTGCCTTAGACGAGGGCTGTCTTGCATGATGACAAGAAATGTTCCATTGTCCCTATCTTGTCACATAGCTGGCATTTTGGGTTGTCCTGTATACCCCATCTATGTAGATTGGCCGGTGGTGGTAATAGGTCATACACAGATCTGAGAAGAAAGCTGAGTCGGAATGGTTCATAGCGCCATATGGTTGGCCATGTCAGTTTTCTCTCAGTTGTTTGCCAGCTAGTCTATGCCCCCTAGCTACCCATGGACACTGCTTTTGCTCTCTGTATATTCTGTAGAACTCAAACAGCTGGATTTAATTTGTTTGATGCAATTAACTTTGATTGAAAAAGATGAGTTATTCATTTGATGCTGAACATGTATGAGAAATACATCTTTATTTTAATATATTATTTAAAACTAACTATTTTCTTGGTGTAAGATTACAAATAGCAATTCGTTCACAGTCCGTTCATTCATGTTTTGATATCGCGGTTTAATGAGTCTAGGTCATCTGATAAAAAATAAGCTGACATGAGATATCATTTCATATCAAAATTTATTAAACTCGTATTAAATGTATTTAGTTTATAACATTTTCATGAACTCGTTCAGTAAAATTTGATATGAAATAACAATTCATGTTAGATCCTATATATATTATATCAGACCAACTGATCTATTATAGAGTTGTGCATAAATTTCATAATCAAGATAAATAATTCGGATAACACAAGTACATAAAAGCATAGGTTGAAAACCGTGTAATGTAAATGTGTCTATACCATCAAATACACGTGCCGGCCACCTATGCATAAAAGTAAAACACCTGAAAGGCAGCATTGCTGGGACGTTCTGAGCTTCTGTCGCATGGAGCTCCCAAGAGACTATCAGGTCCCGTGTTCTCGAAAATACTTAATTACGATCTCAGACTCAAATTTGAGTATGATACACAATTCCATATTGAAACCAATGGGCATAGTTTGAGTTTAAATTTGAAAATCATACTTAAGTATCATTTTTATTTTTGAGAACACGGGGACTAGACTGCGTGTTGACGTACATAGCTACTCGTAGATTATCTAGAGGATATATGTTTTGAGTGGATATGAAATATATCGCATCGAGAAGTGATACAAATTTGATGTTTTGAAATTGTATCTATTCGAAATGAAATATAATACATATTCACTCAAAACAAATTTTCATGCTAACTGCTGCTACATGCCCTTTCTAAGCAAATAAAAGAAGTTCCGGTAGAGCTATATCATTCACACTGTGAGATACAGATTTCATCGCACTAACAGAACACAGTTTTTCATTAGTGAGCATAAAATAAATAAAAGTACACAACACTTTTAAAACAGGATTTCACATGTATTGATTGAGCTACCCAAATGCAATGATTTATTTCAATATAATCAGTAATACACTTCAAATCGCTGTGGTATCCAAACAATTATCATGATATTTTTTTGCGTTTTGTACAAAAATATTCCACAATTATGCAATTTCTTCCAGAAACGTCTCGGTCGTTTTCACTTCGTGTGTGGCATTGTGTCAACATATGCGTCTCCTTCAGCCTTTCATTCTTTGCCAATTGTGCTTTTTTTGTAAGTTTTCCTCTGCCCATTGCATCGCTTCTTTATTACAAGCCCTAAACATTGCATTGCAGCTAGTGACACAATCACAAATGAGCTATTAGAGGCCTCCGTCAGAATAGCGCAGGGTTCGTAGAAGGTCTGCCCATATACCTGTGGCAAACAAGGCCCATCTGTTTGACACGAGTCAAAGGAAAAAATATTTAGACTAAAGATGATTCTGATGATGATGTTGAATTATGCAAATTTATTGATGAATAGAAAATGATTAATATACCTGCTACACTACCTTTTACTGGTGGCGAACCTCCTGTTAGTGAAGGTGTGTACACAGTTTTCATGTTTCCTCTTATGATTGACAAGATGTTGGACATGATTGGATGTGACGTGTTTGTGTTGTATTCGTTATAAAACATATTTGTGACGTTATCCCTTATCATTTGAGTATATCATATGAAATGTCCAGTAATCTTATACGTTAAATGAAGTCCAATAACATTTATACCCATTTTTATGCATACCGGTAAGACCCATGCAGAGTTCAGGTTTCTAATATTTATTTAGTATTGGTTTTTAGTTGAGCGATGAATTTAATTCCTTGAGTCTCTCGTGCTAGATTAGTACATGTATTGCCAAATATCTTAAAGATGTATTCGCTCAACATTCAAATAGATCCTGGATATAAAAAATTCTTCACTTTTTGAAACAATAAAGCTGTAAAATGATTTCTGCGTAAATGTACTGGTATAAGACGGCCAGTTACACCAGGATTTTCAAGACACAAAACCTTGTCACGGGGGTTTACGGAAATGCGTCCTCCATTATCGGAAGGATTTGCTGGAAATTAATTATACAATCAGTACCGTTAGTTCACGGGGCAAAACAAATCACCGATACAACCTAGGTGGACAAAATTTAAATGGCGACATTTGTGTGGCGATGGGAAAATCAGAAAGGAATAAACAGAAAAAACGTAAAAAAGGCTGTAACAGTAGCAGTAGTGACGAAGAGTTGTGGAATACACCTGTGAGAAGGAGAGGCCCGGGAGGGGTAGCAGATAGAGACACTATAGACGTGAGACACTATAGACGTAAGTGAGATTCTTAGTAGAGCAAATGCTATTCTTTATGAAGAAAAGGAAGAAAGTTTATGTTGCGGAATTGTGAATGATTTAGTTGTCACTACTGAAAGTAATGTTATAGACAGAGAAGAAATTGGAGTTACCGAGATTGCGAGTTCAGTTAATTTGACTGTTAAGATGGTTGACGGAAGTGAAAAATCCGAAGGTTAGTTACATCAGCAAATGCTGACATTGTACTAGATAGATTGACACAAATTCAGAACAGTATCAGTGAAATTAATATTAAGCTGAAAACTCTTGACTCTCTAGAAAGTAAAGTAAGCGAATTTGATAAAGAGTTGAAGAAACTTTGCTTACATGTAGATAAAACGTCCAAGGATATGAATAATAAAGTTGAGAAAGTGAGTGACAGAGTTGACAACTTGGAGATGGCTGATGGATATACTAGAGACAAGATTACACAACTAGAGAAAGATAGAGACAAATTGCAGGATACGATTTCTTATTTGAAATCACAGAGCATGGGAAATAACCTGATATTCTGTAATATCCCCGAAGTACCAGATGAGAAGAGCGAAGATACAGAGGCCATACTCAGGAGGTTCATGACGGAGAAATTGGAGATGGCGGAGAGCGTAGTAAGAGAGATGAAGCTGGAGAGAGAGCATAGAATCGGAGTCAGGAGTCAAGGTGTTGGCTTGCCGCGAAAGATTGTGTGTAAATTTAATCTTTTCCCGGAAAGAGAAATGGTGCGCAAATTGAAATTTAAATTGAACAAGACTGATTTTTTTTATTAACGGGCAATTCCCGCCGGAGATTGTGGCCAAGCGGAAGAAGCTCATTCCGAAGCTAAGGGAGGCCAAGGATAATGGCAAGGCTGCTTGGATTGCGTATGACACGCTATATGTCGACGGCAAGCGGATGGAGACGGATTAGGGATTCGAGGGGGTTGGAATTAATGTAACTGTTTGGAACTGTAATGGACTTTCAGCTTATAAAACTGAAAACTCTGACTTTCTTTCTTCCGTATCAAATAATGATATTATCATATTATTAGAGTCATGGACTGATGAATATTTTGATTTTAAATTAAATGATTATACGTGTTGAAATTATTATCGTAAGTTTAAACATAGACTTGCAAGGAGAAATAGTGGGGGAATTACTATGTATATAAAGGACCACATTGAAATCAGGTATAACGATAGTAAGAAATCATTTTGACACAATTATTTGGCTGAAGCTGGATAAAACATTTTTTAATATTAATGATGATATATATTTGTGTGCTATGTATCTATGGCCAGATGATTCTACGGCTACACGTATTTATAATGTTGACCTATTTGATGTTTTACTTCAGGATATATATCATTTTGAATCATTAGGTTCCATTTTGATTACAGGAGATAGTAACGCAAGAGTAGGTGCTAAACAGGATTATATTACGAACGACAGATTGATAGATGATTTAGATTTACAGTGTTATGTTCCCGATAAACCCGTTGGTAGGGCCTCACGGGATACAGTTTGCAATGAACGGGGCTTAAGGCTTTTGGATATGTGTAAAGCGGCGAACCTAAGATTAGCCAATGGCAGGTTGTATCACGATTATGGCGTGGGTGAATACACGTTTTATAGTAGAAATAGTTGTACCACAATTGACTATCTCTTATTGAAGGAATGTGATTTTAACTTAATTTGTGATTTTAAGGTAGGTGCATTTAATGCCTTCAGTGATCATGCACCACTGTATTTTAAACTTAATACGGCTCAAGTTTTGAATCGAACCTACAATCAGGTAGAGCAAGAGGTAGTTTATACAAGTTATAGATGGTGTGGGATAAGAGAGACGCCTTTAGGCGAGGTATTATTGGCAAGTTACCTGAGTTTAACTAGTTGGTTGGTATTAGGAAAGGTACCTCGCCAGGTGATAAAGAATTATTGGTTTCTCACTTTTCACGTGCAATATCGGAAATAGCTGATGCATTATGTAAAAAAAAAACGTTCTGCAGTCATGAACAGTCAGGTTGTGGTAGTAGTAGTAATAATAAAATAAATAATAAATGGTTCGATGATGAATGTGCAAAGGCGTTACGGGTTTATAAATGTGCACTAAAGAAATTTAATTTATGTAAGTCCATACATAATAGAAACGAGCTTTGTAATCATAAAAAAACATTATAAACAATTAATTCATAAGAAAAAGAATATTTATAAAAGAAATCGTGCGGTCGAGTTAAGTAACTTGAAGAATAAATGTCCAAGAAAATTCTGGAGTTTCTTTAAATCAAAAACTTATAAAACGCAGAACGACATTTCACTTGAAGAATTTAAACAGTACTTCAGTAATATTTATAATGATATAAAAATTACAAAATTAGATGAAGTCAAAGATTTTTGGGAAAATCATAACATGAATGTGGAAAACCCAACTTTCGATGAGTTAAATCAGCCAATATGTATTAATGAAGTTGAAAATGCCATTAAGCAATTAAAACGTAATAAGAGTTCTTGGCCAAGTGATGATTTATTAAATGATTATTTTATTGAGTCTATGGATATATTGTCTGGACATATAACTGATGTTTTTAATATGGTGTTCACCAGTGGACATTTTCCACAATGTTGGTCAGAAGGATATATCGTGCCTTTGCATAAAAGGGGGACAAAAATGATACAAATAAGTATCGTTGAATAACATTAATGAGTAATTTTGGGAAAATATTTGTTAGAGTTTTGAATAATAGAGTTACTAAATGGGATGAAAACAATAATATATTTTCAGATGCTCAATTTGGATTTAGAAAAAAATGTAGCACCGTTGATGCAGTGTTTGTCTTACATAATATAGTCTTACACTTCATTAATAATAATAAAAGATTACCATGTGCATTCGTTGACCTCAAAAAAGGCATTTGATTCTATGTATAGGAATGCCCTTTGGTTTAAATTGTTCAATATTCGAATTGATGGCAAGTTTTTTAATATATTCAGATCGATGTATACTACTGTTAAATCTTGTGTGCGGCATAGTAATAATAAGTATTCAGATTTCTTTGAAATAGCTGTTGGCTTAAGGCAGGGCCAAACCAGTTCGCCAGCACTTTTTGCATTATTTTTGAATGATTTAGAATTATTTCTTCAAAAAGGAGCTGATAGTGGATTATCATTTCATGATGTATGTATTATTTTATTATTGTTTGCGGATGACATGGTCATTTTTGGAAATTCTACGGAAGATCTACAAGGTAGTTTGAATTTACTGAAAGAGTATTGCGAGAGGTGGGGACTAGAGGTAAATGTTGCTAAAACCAAGATTGTTGTATTCCGTAAAAGAGGTCCTGTGAAAACATCTGAATTCTGGCTACATAATAATGAACTAATAGAAGTAGTTAATGCCTTTAATTATTTAGGTGTTCTATTTAATTTTACAGGCTCGTTTGTGTTACATAATCAGTATATAATAGGAAAAGCTTTAAGGGTCTCTGGTATTCTTTTAAACAACGTTATTAAATGTGAATTCAATCCTAAAATGTCGCTTCAACTTTTCGATGCTTTCGTAGGGTCAATATTATCATATTGTTGTCCGGTCTGGGGTTTTACTAAGTGTAAGGATATAGAGAGAGAGTACAGTTAAAATTTTGCAAATCAATACTAGGAGTGAAAATGGATACAAGTACTATAGCGGTATACGGCGAATAAGGGAGATTTCCGCTTTTTGTTAATAGACTTGCAGCAATAGTTAAGTATTGGTTAAAATTAACATCTACTGATAACATTTTATTAAAAACATTATATAGTATAGCAATTGAAGATAGCAATAAAGGATGTAAAAATTGGGTAACTAATGTCAAAACAGTTCTTAATGAATACGGGTTATTTTATGCTTGGAATAATCCACACAGTTTATGTCAGACTGAGTTTATTTCTTTGTTAAAACAAAGAATAACAGATGGCTTTTTTACAAAACTGGTTTTGTGATTTAGATAAAAGTGTTGTATTGGATTCTTTATATAAGCATATCAAAACTGGGTTTGAAATGGAATCATATTTATATATGTTCTAGAAATATTAGGATAGCAATAGCTAAACTTAGAGTGTCATCACATATGTTAACAGTTGAATTGGGAAGATATGGGAGAGATAGAGTGAAGAGAGCTGAAAGGAAGTGTGTGAATTGCAAAAGCTTATAAATATAAAATCATTAATAAAAAACAATTTTGAAGGAATTGCAACCTGAATGATGTGGAAGATGAGTATCATTTTGTATTGAAGTGTACATTATACAATGACTTAAGAGTAATATACATTAAAATATTATTTTGTAAAATCTTCAATGGCTACATTTTTGGAGTTATTAAGGTATTGTAATAAAAAAAATTTTAATTGGGTATATTGAACAGGCATTTAAAATGAGAAAATCAAATTTATATATTACATGAGTTTTTACAATAATCATATGTGATTGATATAGTATATCAAGTTTGAAAGTCCATCCTCCTTATTGAAGTTCATGTTTTCTTTTTTTCAGGTATGCCGTTGAATTAGCTATGATATAGATGGGTGAGGTGTCTGGTGAAGTGGTGATGAATGCTGTGAGTGAGTGAATGAGTGAGTGAGTGATGAGTGATAGGAGTTCGTATTAGATAAGTTGTTTGTCACGTGTTCACATTGTAATATTATACTGATTGACGATGTACTATTTGTATAAGTCAAAAATGAAATAAAATGATAAATATTTAAATGAAAGTTCTATGTTAAGGGAGAAAGGCGGATACATAGGAAAGACATATCGAGGCCAGTAGGGCCGGGGTGTGTGTGTGTGTGTTTTAATGAAATATTGGATACTTTGGAGGTTCTCACAAAACATAATATATGAAATCACAAAATAGGCAATTTGAATTGGAGGCATTTGTGTTTTACTTTGCTGAAGTAATGGACAATACGTAAGAAATAAAGGTACTGGAACACTGCTTAGTTGCCTTAAGTTAACAAGCGTGTGTAATGTTGATGTAATGATGTCACGTATATAATTGGGCAAGAAAAATGTGCAGCCTGTTTCATGCCATATTCATGACGTTCCAAATGGGATCGGATTGTTTCCGATTATTTTAGGTAATCTCGTGTGTGCTCCTCGGTGAAAAAGTCGGCGGTTTTTAAAGATGTTCTTTATGTTCTTATAACTTTGTTTCAATTTCTACTTTTCTGGGAATATAAATATTTCACGCTATATTTTCATACAATGTTTAATAATACAACTTTCTGTCAAGATTGGTAGGGATAGATTTTAGACCAAATTCAACATTAATATAGGGAAAGCAGCTCGTTCACAGATAGTCATTGACTAAGAAATCAATTTGATTTTAAGCTATTTGTGTGTATTACGTCTATCAATACCCATCTACAGACGCATGGTCACCCAATGCAACCATCCGTGATAATGAAACAATGAGTGGTTTTACCATCACAGGCAATACCGTCACGAACGGTATTAAAACTGTATTTGGAATGATAAAACTTATATTTAGATTTATTAACTTTTCGCGAATGCGCTAACTTCATAGGCTGAAATCCCTACACTGAACTAGTGAAGACGACATGTGTCACGTTGTACCGCAAGCACCTGCTTCGGGATATCGTATTCTATATTTAACCGATTTCGTCGATTTACGAACATGGTGTTTTCTTGTGTAATGTGACCTACACTTTCAGAAATTATTTGCCAGGAAACAAAGACTTCACTAAGATTAACGAGGGAGAGTAGATTATGTTTTCTACCGATCATCTGTGAACGAGTTGCTTTAAAAGTGAAACTATTCAACATGTCATAGAAAAAGACACTTTTGGCCTTGCTTTGTCTTTTTTCAATAAAAAAAATAAGTCTTTAGGCCTTTTTGCGTATATAATTGATAACAATGGTACTGCTTATGGAACAATTGTGGGTAAAGCCGAACTGAGCTCCAATGGAACAAGGTCTCGGTTGAATGTTTTAATCTTTATCCATCGGGAAATGCCACTGTTCAAAATTGCATCCCATGCAGACAGTTAACAATATGTCTACGTCGATCGAAAGATTGAGGCACGTGGTGTGCAGAGTGCATACTGAATTTCTTCCTTTCCCGATCTGTTTGGAACCTAATTCATAATCTATTGTCGTAAGTTGCAGAATAATGAATTCTTTGTTGTTCTGTCAGATGCAGCCCTCATGCGTATAAATATTTTCAGACCGACCATGAAAAGATGGCATTGATGTTCGCAAATGAATTACGGTCTCTAACAGTAAAGTGGTGTTTCCGATAACATCGGTTATTGACTAAATCTTTTTTGAAAGACATCATCTCTGTCAATGTTTCATAAAATAAATGGTTTTGCTTGTTTATTATAGCGTTTCGATCAATCGGTGACTGTTTTCATACATTTCACGCAGGATAGATCCTTGATTAACAGGTTCTTTCGCTGGTTATTGCAAACTGATTCAGTTCTTTATTCCTACTTACTTCGGATACTAATGTCTATTTAGATAACTTAGAATTGAACGAATATAACCTGTTTATATTCGAAAATATTCTAAAACCGACTGAGCAAGAGAACCCTGCATTCTAAATTTGACAATCAAAATACAAAATGTATTATTAAAGTTGTATTTGAAGTGAATGATGATACGTTTCTTGTTATAAAGAACTGAAAAATTACCTATACTATCTTACGTAAACGATATTTGTCTTATTTAATTGTTCCTAATTTACTTGTACTAAATTACGTGTGAGGCCTTAGTAAGTAATAGGTTTGAAAATGTAAAAATAAAGTCCATTAATGATTTACGTTGTTGTATTATTGCCACGTGCTTGAAAACAAAGATCAAAAGGCTCATTTCAATGTGAAGCGTTTGTGAAAATTATTTGCGCAGATATGAAAGGAAATCGTGTAGGTCAATTCAATTCAAAATCTTTATTTCCACCATTATATGGTGATATGCAGAAATATATACAAAGAGCAAAGAGAAAAACAAACAAACAAACAGACAAACAAGAGGAAAAAAAAGAAAAAAGATAAGCTATACTACATTAACCTTTTCAGCGTCAAATTCGAATCCTTAACAGTCTATATTAAGTCATATCATTTAAGCTATGGAGCCAAACACTGTTCAGAACATTGGCTTTAGGCACTTATATAATTATAAATACAAATACGAGAGCCTCAGGAAGTAAAAAGCTTGTCATCCGAGGGAACAAGATAAAGTTTTGAACCTAGAAGAGTATAGAAAAACTGGTGTCTATCTACTGCACATAGAGCGTACGCAAAGTCAGCATCAAGATTTACAACATCCATTATATAAGACCATCGTTCTCGTTAAAAATAATGTACAGTCATAAATCTGTTGGGTAACCACATTGTCCGTATTCTCTCCGCATTTATTGCATTAGTTAGCACAGTCGCTAAATAATTTGTACCAAAGTCTTGCAATAAACACGTCTAACATGCTTAAAACGTTGGGTGCAGTGTATTAAACATTCTGAAGTCATCATCCGTTCTTTCAATTGTCTCTCATCCTGTGAGTAAACAGTTATTTAATGAAACGCTTCCACTGATATTTAGATGGAAGGGTATCAGCGCGGACTAACACTGAATTAATAAACTGGTGCATTCCAAGACTACTCAAAATTTGACAAATATCAGGGATAAATCCTAGTTTAACATTTTTGTGATACACATACTGGAAATATCTATTTAAGAAAATGTTTCTACAAGTGTAGTTGCTGTCTAAGCTCAAGATCAAATGTAAAAAATAGAAGTTTCCTGATAATAACTGCAGTGTAGAGCTTA
>CM037780.1:63097606-63147606 GCA_021229015.1 Solen grandis | reverse complement strand
TCGTTTCTATGTATATGACCTTAGTACTAAACAACCTTTCATCTATTCCTGAAGTCTCTTTTATAAGCATGTTTTCCCGGAAATAAATGTCTTTTTATCCTTTGTCTTTGTCGGCAATCCAATCGCCATCAACCATTCTCTTTATGCCTTATGCAAATTTGACCATTTCTATCTCGTCTTTCTATTAAGGCAGACTTGTGATCAAATTAGATTTAAAGTTTATGTACAAACACTACCAAAGTCCTACTGGATTAAAGGCCAACGTCAACAATATGGGGACGATTTTGATAGAAAATACTTGTATATATAAATAATTTGTTGTGCTTTAATATAAAGCTAATGAGATTGGAAAATGACGAATATCAAGTCCCTGACAACTTATCTGAGTCTGGTATACCCATCTATATCAAAGTTATGCATTTTTAATCCCCCGCCGCGAAGCGGGAGGGGGGTTATAGGAATGCCCTTCGTCCGTCCGTCCGTCCGTCAGTCCGTCCGTCAGTCCGTCAGTGTGTCCGAAACACTTTCGTGTCCGCTCCATATCTCATGAACGCTTGGACACATTTTCTTCAAACTCGGCTAAAGTGTTAACCTCATTGAGCTGATGTGCAGAAGACATGTGGCGGTCATGCTGGCTCAAGGTCAAGGTCATATTTGAAGGTCAAATGTTATTTTCGTGTCCGCTCCATATCTCATGAACGCTTGGACACATTTTCTTCAAACTCGGCTAAAGTGTTAACCTCATTGAGCTGATGTGCAGAAGGCATGAGGCGGTCACGCTGGCTCAAGGTCAAGGTCATACTTGAAGGTCAAATGTTATTTTCGTGTCCGCTCCATATCTCATGAACGCTTGGACACATTTTCTTCAAACTCAGCTAAAATGTTAACCTCATTGAGCTGATGTGCAGAAGGCATGAGTCGGTCATGCTGGCTCAAGGTCAAGGTCATACTTGCAGGTCAAATGTTATTTTCGTGTCCGCTCCATATCTCATTCAGGAGTGTTCCCCTTGCCTTACACAGACCACTTCTTGACCTGGATTGCACTTCCACAGTGATTTATTGTACTCGGTAAATAATAGTATGTCATGTTCACAATCATACAAATTATTTCATGATATATAAAGTTTTTAATTGAGTTACACATGTACTTTGTGGTTACCTAACACATCCTATACTTTATTGATGTTCACTTTTTGTACTGTTTCCCATGTAAAACTTGTCAGTAAACTTTTAATATATGTGCCTCCGAATTCTGAGATTCATACATAACTCCGGAAAGTTAAATTGTCTTAAACTGATCTTCTATGTCTGCTACAACCATGCCAGGTTAAGGTGAACATAATCCTATGACCAAACAAATTCTAATATTTGGCAAGCGGCGGGGGATATAGCTGTCCTTTGGACTGCCTTGTCTGCATATCTGAAACCTTTATCAACAAAACATTCTGAGACATTGTGTTTAATTCTGTTCAACTTGCTGTAAAAGAAATAATGTTACGGGTGTCTTTGTGACATAAATATTTTTCTTATAAATTCATATATATATATATATATATATATATATATATATATATATATAATACACAACGATGTAATCGAGGGGTAAGAGCGAAAGTAGGCTAAATGATTGAATATTTATATGCACCTAGGCTAGTTTTGCTCTCACCCCTCGAAATATATTTTCAAGGCATTTATATATATTTCAGTATTATTAATTGACTTTGTTGTATTTTGTGTATTGTATTTTTCATTAAAATATTTTCAAGTAATATACATTGTCAATGCATTGCTTTTTCAAAACATCTGTTAATTCAATGGACAGTAACGTAAATATCGTAGCTCCGAAAGGAAGAAGAAAAAGCTGTTACAAACATCTTGAAAATGGAAAATGTTTTAATATTACGATTGATGTTTCTGACAGTATATCTGAGATTGAGAATGTCTTTCGCATGCACCTAGTGGTTTTACATAAAGTCTGAGGGTGCAGAAAGCTATCAAAATATCATCCATATTTTCTCTTGAAAGATGGTGATTTTGGTTAATTTGGTTCGAATTTAACCCTGGGGAGACAATAAAATTCTCTTTCACTACTCTTGATAAACTCTTCCTTCAGTAATTGTCATACTGAGACCAAAAATTTGCCAGGCGTATGTTTGAGGACACATCCCGAGCTTAATAGGCAATATGAAGGAAATAATTGAAAGACATTTAACGCTTAATGGACCTCATTAAAGTTCACAGTCTGGGTTATATATATATATATATTATTCCAACACCTTGTCAACAAGTCCTGGAATTACCTTTATATGTTTAGCTCACATCGTTGGAGTTACCAGTAATATTGACTTCCAGGTCACGGGTCGGACGTTCTATATCTTAATGACAGCCGTTACCTGTCGTATTGTTTTGGTGTGTTTTATTTTTTATCTTTTCGCCAATTTTATAACAATGGTAACTTACTGACTGCTCAAGCTTGTACGACTTGATCAGCGCTCTACTCACTGTCAGTACATGTCAGCCAACTAGTTAACCATAAGGGTATAAAATAATGGCAGTGAATAAGGTAATCCATCTATCCATCATTTAATTTAATTGTGATCATGGTCCATCATGTGATCGTTGTAATTTTATAGTAAATGCAAGCCTCTATAGACTTTGAGCAAAAGAGTATTTAACTTCAAGTCGATTGATGCTTGCGTCTGCATCTTTTTAAGCATCTGAAGGACCGTGATTATAATTTGATGATGGATGAATTGCCTTAATAGTTATGTCATGTGATTTCGAAATAATTGTATTAAATGGGATTCAAGGATAGGTTGACAAGGCGTCGGGATAATGTAAACTGGTGTGGTATCATGCGACTTGTCTGCAAAACATTATCACAGCGAAGCAGCACGGAAAGACAGCGCCTTTGACATCAAATCCAAGTATAAAAGACAATTTAAAAAAACAGATGAAAATATATTGCTTATTTCACGTCTCAGAAATGAAATAATTTGTTATATGTCAGAATACCTAGTATATTTCCATTGTTAGTTAGGTACAAAACGACATAAAAAAAGTTTTAAAAGATATTTTGATAGTTTGAGTAAATTTCGGCAATAAATGATTTACATAAAATAATTATGAATTGTGTATCGCATGACAGATGGACAGGATTAGAATAATTTGTTACTACTTTAACCTAAGACAGTCATGGCTTTCCATATGCAAGCCATCATGGGAGGAAATGGGGAAGAAAGGCAATTTATCAAGGGACAGTTATCAGATATTCATATAAAGGACATTGCGTGTGGACAGCGCCTTTATTCATATCAGGTAACTGTATTTCTTGTCTTTTCTATTAGTTTAAAAGGTTGTATGACGTATTCCATGATGTTCTTAAACTAAACAACAACGCATTTTCAATTGTGTGTGAAATATGTTTTATATTTATGTCATGAATACTATTGTTTTATGCATTTTCAATTTTACTACATTCTTTTGAGATTTCAAGAATAGGCATGTCAAATGATGTATTATCTTTATGCTACAGAAATTTATATCATGAAGAAGTGCACGTTTTCAATAATATTTCACTGTTCAGGTTTTAGACTTTCCTGGATATAATGGGTGTAAGGCTAAGCCAGCTCATATTAATACTGATTTGCGCATGGTCTGACTTTTAACAAGTTAAATTGATTTATCCGTTCTTCCGGTGCGAGCATGCTTTGATTCATTATTGCTGAATAGCACAAAAACGTCCTACAAAATGAAGTTTTGAATTAATTGATTTTGATACTTTATTCCAGTAATAAGATTTCATTCAATACTGTGGATCATTATTTCATAAATTTTCTAACGTCCCCGGTGGCCGAGAGGTTAGAGCGTCAGCCTCGGGAGCTGGAGGTCTTGGGTTCGATCCCCGGCTGCGACATACCAAAGTCGCAAGAAATGGTACTCCCTTGCTTTGTGCTCAGGATATAAGGGTATTTACAGGACTGGTTGGTCCGGTGTCAGGATAATGACGGGGTGTGGTATCATGTCTCATGTCTACGACGTGATAATGCAGTTTAACAGCACTATATCTGTCTTAAGTAGACATCGTCTCCAAATGACTGAAATACTGTCGGTGAGACCTTAAACCCAATAAACAAACAAACAAATTCTACGCCGAAGTATAAGCAAAAATGATCTTTAGTAAAACGTATCTCTTGAGATCGAAATGCCGTCATCGCAAACATTTCTTTTAAGTGCTAATATATTTTCATGCTGTAAATAACTCCTGATGAGAATGTTTAAAAGTTTAAAATTCCATTTTATTCTTAAAAGTTTACTTTACAAGCGTAAGAGAGAGAGAGAGAGATAATGTTCGACTGAATTTATCTGGATTCAATAAAATTCCACGAGTAGCATGAAAATAAATGAAAAATATTTATACGATCAGAATATAACTAAAACAATACAATTAATACTCATAAAAGACAGTTGACATGTAAAACAAATAAAAAAAAATGAATAAGAACATAATATTGGACTTCTAGGTGAACATGATGAGGTATGCGAAAATCTACGTGAGATTCAAATGCTATAGAGGATAACACTATTAATTTATTTCGTTCGCAGACACAAATTTAAAAAGAAAAAGATGTAAATAAAAATGGAAATAAAACAATTGTTGTAACAATTTTATTACGGACGCTCGCGAAGAAAACAGTGGTAGTTCAGAGTTTCAGAAGCTTGAAATGTTTACACGAATAAAATTATGGTTCAGAGACTTTAATTGTTTACAAGAAAACAGTTATGGTTCAGAAGTTTGAAATCCTTACGAGACAAGTGGTGGTTCAGAAGCTCGAAATGCTTACAAGAAAATAGTAGTGGTTCCGAGACTTAAAACGTTTACAAGAAAACAGTGGTGTTCAGAAGCGTGAAATGTTTACAAGAAAACAGTGTAGGTCAGAGACTAGAAATGTTTACCAGAAAACAGTGGTGTTCTGAAGCATGAAATGTTTACAAGAAAACAGTGTAGGTCAGAGACTAGAAATGTTTACCAGAAAACAGTGGTGTTCAGAAGCGTGAAATGTTTACAAGAAAACAGTGTAGGTCAGAACTAGAAATGTTTACCAGAAAACAGTGGTGTTGAAGGTAAATTTTAAAGAAAAAAATAGTCAGAATTGGAAAAAATTTTATCTACTATTGCTTTAAAAGCAATGTATATTCAATACTGAAATACAATGCCATAGAAGAGCACATTAGGAACCAAATTGCATACGTACATTTCTAATGCAAATTAGATAGTTGTAACTTAGCAATTATAAAGGTAATTACAGTCACTGAATATTTTAAGTATTGCTATTTACAGCATTAGAAAAATACTGATGTCGATCCTGTTTGATTAAATAAGAATTAATCTAGTCTGGTTTCATAAAATTATAACCGATTCGTAAATAATATACCTTTTCTAGCATTTAATCCTAGATATCAATTATTAGTTACCTTCTTATTAATATACTACCAAGCAGTTTGATATCGTTGAAAGGTCGCGAGCTTGTAACATACGATTAAAGCGAATCGGTGATGAATCGTCAATTTTTTAAGGAAATTAATTTTATAATTTTTTTCCCGTTTGAGTATGCATGACACTCATGTAAACTGTAATTAGTATACATAATTGCATTATGTACATGTTTGTATATAATCGTATACTGTATTCTGGAACGTCTAAGTATGTGTGTAGCTTTTGTTCAGCATTGGCATTTGAAATATTTACAGTCTGGACCAAATTAGTATGCACTGATTAACCATTTTAAGACAATTTCTATTGTTATTCGGGTAAACTGATTTTCTCCCCTAAGCACTTACTTTTTAGTTAAATTCTTATCCCAAGCTGAAATACGAGGAACATATAAGTGTATCATTTTTCTTCCTTTGATCGCGCACTTTGCAAAAAATGACTTTTGTATTGCCAATGTATATACTGATGTGTAGGTGTACACCTGTGCATATATGCATACGTGTGCTTGTGTGTGTGTGTGTGTGTGTGTGTGTGTGCATGTACACGTACTCTACTTCCGAATATGAAAATGAGCTCTTAAGTATGTATGCATGTGTATACTTGTAATTGTACTTCACATATTGCGTTTTTGAATATGTGTATTGATATGTGCAGTATGTTCATATATATGTATTGGTACCATGTACAACTCCTCCTCAGAATTATTCCCACTCGATTTGATTTTTACACAAGAAACGTTAAATTATCTCGTTATCGTTTAAAAAAAATAAAATAACGCAGGAAATCCTCTCTTGATAGGTCACTACAATATTTACACCAACATGTTTTTCGCTCTCACTGTTTCTTCATTTTCTTACCTGGCATTTGGGGTTTCTTTGTCTTCTTATACTAAAAACTGACTGACATCCAGCTTTACATGATTCTTATCTTTCAAATTACGTAATGTCACCTAACCGCCCAATCATGTCAGTAGTGAATTTCTTATCTTATCACTATTTTTGTCATCTTGATGTCCGCCAAAGTATTGAAATGTCCTATAAATATAGTATCTATTATTACTAGCAAATTACAGGGCTATATGTTATCGACCACCTAGTGATTTCATAGACATGTCACATTACTCTGTCAGAGTCGTAAAGATAATGGGTACGTTCACTATATGCTTGACCTTAATATTAATCTTATTATTAAAATCTCTCAGCCCCTCACCGCTGTGGGTTCGAATCCCGGTAGGGACTTCGGATTTTTCATGTGAGGAAGCCTTCCAGCTGGCTTGTGGTAGGTCGGTGGTTCTACCCGGGTACCTCTGTGTACTCGGGGTCTTCCTCCACCTGTAATTAGCTGGACGTCGCTATATGATTGAAATACTATCGCAGCGACGGTAAACCCCAATACAGCTACAGCTTATTATTAAAAGCTGGCGATGTTCATCCGAAACCAGGGCGACTTTCTTTCAGCAACGTTCAGCAATGAAACATCTGACCACAGCGTCCTTTCTGTCAATTTATCTCATCAATTTTCTTTAATTCACTACAACGTGAAAAGCCTGTTTAACAAATCTGACATTATTCAAGCTGAACTATCCACTTTTGATATTTTAGCTTAATCTGAAACTTGGCTTAGACCAAATATTAGTACCAGTGACATAAAGATTCCCCACTGTCATTCTCCTGAACGTAAAGACCGGGTAACTTGTGGCTGCGGATATGTGATCATCTACATTAAAAATACAATAAACGAAGGGCTGATCTAGAAGTTCTAGGAATCGAGTGCATCTGGGTTGAAATTGCGCTTCCAAAAATAAGAAAATTCTACTTCCAAATTCGATAACTGAAATTCTTAATAGCATTGAGGAATCTAATACAGGAATTCATGATATTGTAAAAACAGGCGATTTCAATTTAAATACGTCTGTCCAAAGTTCTTCTCAAAAGTTAAATTTCCTATGCAATCAGTTTGGCCTTATCCAATGAATCACCAAACCTACTTATTTTACTGAACACTCGTCGTCTATTATTGATCTTATATTTTTACGTAATACAAATTCATTCCTAACTTGAAGAGTCGTTGAACCCATTAACCTATTCTTGAACAAAACATTCGCGTTTACTGTCCAGTTTTTGCCTTTTTTAAGGTCACAAAACCAAAATCTAGCTCTTTCACTCGCCATGTTTGACTTTTTGACAAGGGTAGGTATGAGGAATGTTCCGTTTTTGATTGGAGTAGTCTTTATAATCATAATATTGATATCTGGGTTGACAATATTACTAAAGCGCTATTAAATATATGTAAACGCTATATTCCTAACCGTGTCGTCGTAATTAAACCAAAAGCCGACGAAATAGATTAATTCCCTAATAAAATGTCTCATCCGTCTCTATCGAAGAGCTAAACTACGTAACTCATCAACAGATTGGCAAAGTTTGAAACCGTTACGTTACCAAATTATTAAACTTATACAGACGGCCAAAAAGTTGTTGTTTTTTTCGATGAAGCATAAAACGGACTAATGAAAAATCGCAACTCTCGTTCATGGTGGTCAACAATTAAAACATTTATGAAAACTGATAATGATACAACAATTCCCCCCCCCCCCCCCCCCCCCCCCCCCCGATTGTAAATAACGATACTATTTTTTCAGATCTTGACAAAGCCAATCACTTTAATGCTTTTTTTGTTTCACAGACCAAACTTTGTACTGATAACTTACCAGATCCGTCTCCACCAATTTAAAACTATCAAAAAAAATCTGTCTAGTACTGAATTTACTCCAAATAGTTAAATACCTCTCTAACGGTCACTTCCTGTTTATACATTTTTTAGTAAGCATTGAATTAGCAAATCCACTCTGTCAAATTTTTAACAAATCAATATCTGAAGGTGTATTCCCTTCTACTTGGAAAAGGGCTAATTTCAAAAGACGACGTCACTTTATTGTCTAATTATAGGCCAATATCATTATTAAGTACTATTAGTACGTTTTTGAACGTGCCGTTTATAAACATATTTTCAACCATATGACTTTAAATAACATCATTACCAAGTACCAGTCCGGTTTTCTTCCCGGAGATTCAACAACCAATCAACTGACCTAATTATATCATAATTTCTGTGAAGCTATTGATTCCGGTAAAGAAATACGGATTTTTTTGTGACATATGTAAGGCATTTGACAAGGTTTGGCACTTAGGTCTGATTCTCAAACTAAAATCTGTAGGCATCAATGGTAATCTTCTTAACTGGTTTTTGAGTTATCTCAGAGATAGGGAACAACAAGTTATCTTTAATAGCGTTTCTTAATCTTTAAGAGAAATCGAGGCAGATGTTCCTCAATGTTCAAACCTTGGTCCTTTACTATTTCTCATATATATTAATGACATCGTTAATGATGGTGTATGTAATCATCATTTAGGTAAGATCGATATGTGGGCAAAAAATTGGCTGGTTACTTTTAACCCCCTTAGAACACAATCTTTAACAATATCAACAATATCTATTCATGAAAAACCAAAACATCTCCGAAACAGCTGTTCAAAAACATTTAGGTTTATTCTTATCAAATGATTGTTCTTTGCATATACATATAAATTACATGAAAAAGCGTTGAAGCGAGTGAACTAGATCGCAAATCCTTAGAAACTATATATATACATATTCTTTAAAAGGCCCCTACTTGAGTATGGGGACGTCATTTTTGATAAGTGTAACCAAAGTAAAAAAAAAACGTGTAAAAAGAAATACAGACTGAGGCAGCTAAAATTGTTACTGGTAGTACCAAATTAGTTTCGATATATAAGTTGTACAACGAAACCGGTTGGTTAAGCCTAGAAAACATCAAGTACACAAACTAGTTTTATTTTACAAAATACTTCATCTTTTAACCCCTTCCTATCTCCGATCTATTCTACCAGAAAGAACGAGAACGATACATTATACATTACACATCACGTAAAAGAGATGATATACCAATGTTACAATGTTCATCATCTTTGTTTTATAACTCTTTTTTTCCCGTCCGCCATTAAAGCTTGGAATTCTCTACCTGCACACATAAGGCAGGCTCAAACTCTTAATACGTTTAAAACACATTTATCTTATCTATTCCTAGCCAGAATTGTTACGGACTATTACTACACAGGATCTTGCAAATTTATTTAAACTTACATACCAGGCTTAGAACTGAATGTAGATCCTTAAATAGTCATCTCTTTGTTAAAAACATCGTTCACGCTCTTTATGCCTGTGTGGAGTCGAAGAAACCTTAACACATTATCTTTGACAGTGTCCAAACTATGCAAACGCTCTCAAATGATGGAATCTGTACGTAATATTGCCATGGATACCATTTTAACTTCCCACTTACTTATCTACGGCAGTAAACTCTTTACTGATGATCAAAACAAACGTATATTTTGTGATATTCAGAAATACATTGAGAATACTAAACGATTAAGTTAAAGATTTAACCCACCCCTCGTGTCAGGTAACTATTTCTGATCAAAAGGATTGTTTCATTCATCAGAGTTTCCTTCATTATTACTTGTTGTTGTTGTTGTTTTCTATTCATACTCCGTTTTATTTATTTTTTTAATTCTTTCTAAACAGTACTTGATATTATATTTGTTTGATTGAAATTGATACACTTATATGTTCCTCGTATTTCAGCTTGGGATAAGAATTTAACTAAAAAGTAAGTGCTTAGGGGAAAAAAATCAGTGCTGACACACTGCAGTATCACGCCGTAGACATGTGGCATGATACCACACCCAGTCACATTATCCTCACACCGGGCCAACCAGTCCTGCAACTACCCTTATATGCTGAGCGCCAAGCAAGGGAGCTTTAACAGTACTATTGTTTCACTACTTTGATATATCGCGGTCAGGGATCGAACCCACGACCTCCCGCTACCGAGGCGGACGATCTAACCACTCGGCCACCGGGGACGGTCACTTGATATTATCTTTTGGGCTCGATGACAGTTATGTGTAAAAAATGCATTGTAACATGTATAACACGGGAAAAGGCTTAAATAGGTTTTGGCTTCCAACCCCATCCCAAAACTGCATTGTCAATTGTAAACTTGCTATGTACTTGATTGAATAAATATGTCTAAACCAATCGGACATTCGGATCAGATTATATGACTGCCGGATCTGTGTCAATACACTTTTTCTAATACGGCTTCATAAAACAAAATATTCAAACACGTTGAAAAGTGTATGAACATAAGCATAATTATAATAATTGCGTTCGTTGTAAAAACATTCTTAATCAAAGCGTGCGTTTTAAAAGTCACTTAGTATACAAGTGTTGCCATGACGCGCTCCTAGTCACAAATCAACAGTGAAAACCATACCGAATAACACACGAAGAATGCGTTCCTATCACATAAATCGTCGAAACACAGATTAAATGACCGTCATTGTCCTCTGAACTTGTTTTACAATCATTTCTTACTCATTTGGGTACAGCTGTATGGCGATCTTCTGTAGCATGCCTTGGATCTATGATCGACTGTGATGGTAATTTTGTCTGCATCCGATTCCTTCTGTTTTGAGTGGCGCAAGTTAAGGAGGAAGTGTTTCTGACAGATCACGGATGCCCGTTGGCATTGATTTGGAATTTTAAATGTTGCTGATGCAAGTGTAAACTCATTATAATTATAGTTCTCTCCCCGATACGCATTCATTGCATTACTCCTGTGGTGATTCGGATCAAAAATGATCATGGTTATTAAGGATCTAAAAATTCGATAAATCAAGGTTACCTAAAACTCTAACCTATTCAAAGAGAAAGAAATTTATAGTATTGTCGCATAATGGCCGTACAAACACAGGAGCCTCCTCGGTCTTTATACAATTTGTTCATAATGACGCCCTATCCGAAAGGAGCGCTGACTGTAGGAGCTCCCCAAGACGCATCCTTTCGCTCCGCTCCCCTAGACTTCCTAGGTCTCTCGCTAGGTAGCTCTCTCCTGATCTCTCCCTTGACCCTTGACTGGCCAGCTGTATATACTGGCCAGTAGCCAAACATAAACTATGTTTAATACATAACATTCAACAGAAGATGGGAACTAACAACATTTGGTATTAGCAACAGTCAATAGTTGTGACAGACGTTGCATAACCAGAACAACAGTCATGTTGTAATTAAAGATGGTGTATACCATACATAATCAGACTTAATACAACAATATGGAATCCAATAATATTACACTTATTTTCTTCCCACTTTCATTTGAGAAATACAGGACATCCCATATAATTGCATATAATTAAAATAATAAACACATACAGTCATGCTGGAAGACGAAAGTAATTATCACACTTCAAGATTATAATTAAAGTGGAACCATGTATGTTAATATATTAACATTTGAGTAAACAATAAACGCTCTCTGTAAACTGTCAAAAATAATTACTTAGTGCTATATGAAGTCGAAGCACAGCTAACATTTTTGAATTCTATAAATAAGAATTCAAGATTCGTCAAAGTTTGTAGACAAAGTTGATCATAGGGCAATTTAACACAATAGTCCATTATTCCCGGAAGCATGTAACGTCTTTACTGCATCAATGGTATAATGCCGAAATAGATATTACTCCATATAGAATAAGCGACGGTGATTTCCGTTTTTTTTCTTTTCAGCATCATTCTTGTGTATTTTTGTGTATGACTGATCAATATCGAAAGAGACTACCTTCCTGATTCTTAAAGGTATCTTAAATAAAAAGATTACTAATAATCACATAGAAGCTGGCTTGTATTAAGTAAGTTCTTCAGTGAATATATAAGACCCTTACCGTTTCTGCTTTAGTTGTATTATCATCTTTGTTCGTGACGTGATAATTGTACTTGTACGATCTCGTAGTGTGCTAATCTTTACTAGTTTATACCTTATCAATTTGTAACTTCATACCGATTTCGTTGACTAAATTGGTATCAGCGTCTGCCACATGACCGGCGTCTTAATCGTATTACAAAGTCCCTGAATGCATACAGGTTAAGACATTCAACCAATCCAACAAAATCAAATGGTAAACCAGGGATATCAAACTTCAATAAAACCCTCCGTATTTGTCATCGATCAATGAATAACGATTTTCAAATTTCAATATAACCTTCCGTATTTGTTATCGATCGATTAATAACGATTTTCAAATTTCAATAAAACCCTCCGTATTTGTTATCGATCGATTAATAACGATTTTCAAATTTCAATAAAACCCTCCGTATTTGTTATCGATCGATTAATAACGATTTTCAAACTTCAATAAAACCCTCCGTATTTGTCATCGATCGCGACCCTTAATTATATACGATTTTCAAATTTCAATAAAACCCTCCGTATTTGTCGATAATAAGATTCAATTTTAATAAACGATTTTTTCAATACTTCATTAATAAAACCCTCCGTATTTGTTACGATCGTACCAATTCAATAAAACTCCGATTTGTCAAATTTCAATATAAAACCCTTTTCCCCCCCCCTTTCAAATTTCAGTAAAAACCCTGAGTATTTGCCATCGATCAATGAATTACGATTTTCAAATTTCAAGATTCAATGCTTAACTGATCGATTTTTTCCAATGACACGGAATGAGATGAGGCTGCTGTTCTTCCCACAGGTTGTTTCTCTTTTACTTTTTTTTTTCTTCTTTTTTTTTGCGTTAAAAACCATGAAATGAAAACAAGAAATCGCTGAAATTCTATTATCAAATCATGATTTCCGTGTTACTCTTCCCATTGATAAAAGAAAATAGTAGTTGTGTGTGAAATTAGCACATATTGCCTATGTTGTGTATATGCTACAAAATTCAGTCCATTTATCCCATTTTCCCAATCTAACTTTAAAAGGCTATATCAATTAGCCCATTTAGCCTAATTAGCCTATGCATGAAAAAGGCTATGCAAATTAGCCTAATATTATATCCTGTATTAAATAGGCTACATCATTCAGCTCATTTGTCTTATTTAGCCTATTGTTGTAGATATATTCAGGTAATGTGGCGGTACAATGTAACACTGTGAACACTCTAACCAGTCCCGGTGTCTGAGCGCTAAGATCGTCCGCCCCGTGGGTGAGTGGTGATGGAGGCGATGAGTGGTAAAGTTTGTGGTGAATGGTGGTGGAAAGTGGTAAAGTTGGTGGTGTTAAGTGGAGGTGGGGGTGGTGAGTGGTAAAGATGGTGGTGAGTTGTGGATGTGAAGAGGAGTGAGTGAGTGAGTGAGTGAGTGAGTGAGTGAGTGAGTGAGTGAGTGAGTGAGTGAGTGAGTGAGTGAGTGAGTGAGTGAGTGAGTGAGTAGTGAGTAGTGAGTAAGTGAGTGAGAGAGTGATATGAAATTATAAACATAACAAGGTGTGTTCGGAAAACACTTTGCCCATTTCTGAGCATGTAATTGAAAATTAAAGGGAAATAAGTTTAAAATAAAGAACCAGAGTAACGGTTCTTAGTAGCTGCACTGCTTCAACTTGCTATCATATAATGTTTCAAGTTTCTAGTCCTTAAACTGTTTTATTCATGAGTTTTGCTCAACAAAAAATTATTCAAGTATTTAGTAAATAAGTTATTATCTGGAGAGAAATTCATTGTAAAATTTAATAATGGGAGATAATTAGAAAACTAATCAAGGTAGAGTTACGATATTTGGTTATTGCACTTCCCAATCTCACAGTATATTTATATTTAAATTTTCCGGTAAATATACTTTTAATAGTTTATAGGTTATGCTCCCGACAAAAATTGAAAACTAAAAAACAGAGTTATGGTTCTTAGTCACTGCTGCTCCTATCTCCGCATTCTAGTTTTTTATTATTATTTTAAATCAATTGCTTGTATAATATACCAGAAAATAAATAAATAAATATCTCGATTGCTTTTACGGAGAAGTGTGCGTGTATATGCGAGAATTATTTTGCCCCAAGGACGTAACATTACTACTACTACTTCTATTACCATTACTACTACTAATACTACCACTTCTATTACTACTACTACTACTACTACTACTTCTGCTTTACTACATAAACAACAACTACAAAAAACAAAATGTAAAGAAGCGTTGTGACAACACCTCAGAGTCTCGATTTATTCCAACGCATTAATATCAACATAAAAATCATCAACAACAACAACTACTACTACTACTTTGCAAATGTACACGCACAAGGTCTCGTTTCATTCAATCGTATTAATTATATCACCATTTCTACAACTACTAATACTCCTGGTAAACAGCGAATATATAACCGATACTATTATTAGACTTAAAACTGATTTCGTCATTGCAACAACAACTAATACTTCAACCACGTGTGATTGACAATAATAATTAAATTAAATAATAAATAAAGAAATAAATTGCTCGATTACTTTCATGGAGGTGGAAAATTGATATGTAAAGCGTGTGCGTGTACCAGCGACGGCTCGGGAGAGCATTGGATCGTGTTCTACTTTCCGTACAGGGGACCTTACGAGTATTTCGATTCTCTCGGAAACGAACCTAAATATTACGAAGCCGGATTCGAAAACGTTCTCGATAGACAATACTTACGCGTAGAAGGACAGTTACAACAGTCGACGTCAACCGTTTGCGGGTCGTATTGCGTTTATTACGTTATAAAACGTTGCGGCGGACAGACCATGAAACGCATCTTGCAAGAATTTGGCCCAAATCGACGACGCAATGATCGTTTGGTAGTGACTAAAATGATGAACCTCCTACCTATGATACTGTAGACACGTTTTTGTATATTTATATATATATATATTACTCGTAACAATAACAAGAAATATCTTTAAAAAAGATATTCGGCGTAGGATGAAAGAAAAACGAGATTTTCATTCATGCATAAATTTTGTTATGATAAGTTATAAAAGCATTGTTGTAAATAATTGTAAAAAACATGTCTAATTTTGGTAGTGAACAATGATGAATGGCAATGTTTTTAACAAGGTTTATTTTGCAAATAAGAAAATAGTCCACGAGATGTGTACAACAACAGGAATGATTATGTAGCAAAAAAAAGTACAATTTTAAAATAATGTCTATATATATTCAAAACAAAATGTACAGTAAAGAATGACTAGACTATTATACAAAAGACACGACTGACCATTATCGTAAACAGGCTTACCTAGCTGCACCATAAAAAATTGTAAAATGATTAAAATCAGAATATGAAATGATTTGATATAACAAATATTTCAGAGTACCTCCAAATGTTTTTATTTAAAAGCAGTGTGATGTTATAAATTATCCTATGAACTATAAAAAATCTATGATAATCCGCTGCATAAAACCTAATTTAGTTCCAGGCTGATCATGTAATGAGCAGTTATCTGCTCGTTGTAGTTAGGACATTCAATTTTTTCTTCACCTTTATTTTATTTCTTACTGACAAAAGCTTGTTCAGGTCTGATTTTATCAGTTGTAAACTGTATCAAACTAGTTTATACAGGCATATACATTAATGATCAGCACCTTAAAGCATAGATTCATTGATAAAGGACTTCTAGAACATTCCGAGGAAAAGCGCGCGAAAGACCGACGCACAACAAATTTAGTACGCTCTAGAAATAGTTCAGTATTTTTTCTATGAAATATACTTATTTATACAGAACAGAACAGAGCAGAACAAAACTTTTATTCACCCAGGTATTATAGACGGTAATACAAAAAATTAATCTGTAAATAGGCTTGTTTGATATTTGTTCACATCATTATTGCATATGACAATTATGATATAAAAGCGTTATTAGTTGTTTTGGTTTTGGCGAATTAATTTTCAATGAGATCAGGCTGGAAGAATTCAATATACATAGTAATTAAGGGGTTTCATGTCATAACACGGTGGATTCTTTTTTGTTGTTTTAAATCATTTTCACAAAGTAGCATTCCTCAATTGATGGAAAAGGATGGTATTTAACTTACTGAAATCACTTTCATGTTTACATCAAAAAGAAAAGTAATAACACCAAGCTGAATGATATATACAAGCTGCACCCCTTATTTACAATAATTTTATAGTCCATAACGATGCGTTAACCAATAACAGGAGTCCTTTTATTCAGCTTAGAATTATTTACCGCTGTTAGCGTACATTTGATTGGTTTAAGATGCGAGTTGAAATCGAAATTATACAGCTACGCCGAAAAAAAAACAAAAAACTCTATATATCCGTTCGTTATTTATAAACTACCCTTCTACAGAAAAATAAAATCAATGATGTGTCCGCTGTATATAAACGTATTTCTATTGTCGATACATAATACGGTTACTGTAAGTGGCAATCGATATTTAAAGCGTGCGCGTGTATATGCGATGATTATTTTGCCCCTAGTAAGTAACATTACTACTACTACTACTTCTACTACTACTACTGCTGCTACTACAAATACTCTACTACATAAACAAAAACTACAAAAACAAAATGTAAAGAAGCGTTGTGATAACACCTCAGAGTCTCGATTTATTCAAACGCATTAATATCAACATTAAAAAAAAACATCATCAACAACAACAACAACTACTACTACTACTTCGTCCACGTACGTTTGACAAAAATAAATGAATGAATAAATAAATAAAATCGTATGGTACGGTTCTCATGATAACGTAAGTAATTTATTCGTAATTAAGACATATACGTTTAAGAAATGATAAACTAAGCTAACACCAAGCTATAATTATGTATAAATAATTATCAACGAAAAGATACTCATAAATAAATATAGCCTAAATAGCGTAGTTTTTAAATACACCGGCTTTCGTACACGGGTCCCGGGTTTTTCGCAACTTTCTCTACATAGTTTTAGTAAATTTCGCTAAAAATCATTCAGGAGAGACACGAGCCAGTGAAATATGTCGCCTCGAAGGTCGCATTACGATATAAATATAAAGGTATTCCTACGTTAAAAAAAAATAACGTTTTGTTCAGAAACGATTTTTCAAACGATTTTAAGCGATTTTCGTAGCCTCATATGCATCCATATTTGTTACGTTAAACCGTTGAAAAACCGATCCTAAGCAGCACGCACTCGTGAAGAGAGAGAGAGAGAGAGAGAGAGAGAGAGAGAAGAAAAGGGGGGGGGGGGTTACATATGCGTTCCAATGACGCGTTCGACGATTGGTCGGTTTGAATTCTGACCGTTGTGTATAGGCCCGGAGAACTTCGTAATGGAAAAATCGATCGCGCGACCGACTTGAAATTCCGATAAACGAATGATATTATTGAATGATTTATTTTTCATTTTACTCTCGTAGTTCCGCCTTATTTACTAGAGTTCCAGTCTTTATATAAGAATACCTACGAATAATATTGAGAGAGAGGGGAAACATAAAAAAAAAAAAAAAATATGACGAGATAGAGAGAAATGATAGAAAAAATGACAATAATACGCATATAGATTAAAATGTTCGGTTTAATTCGTAAACGCAGAGTCATACAGTAAATAATCATTATACGTCCGAGGACGGGTGAGACATTTGTTTACATATCAAATAATTGTAAGTCGTAATAGAAAAGCGCATCCAGAAATGAAGAGTGAGAGAAAGGAGGGGAGACAAAAAAAAATAAAACACGCACGCGCGCGGTCATGAAGAGAGGAAAGAAAAAAGAAAATTCGTTTTATGTCAATAATCGATAACGCAATACTCTACCTGTATACCCGCGTTTACAATTTTTATCATCGAGCCAGTCACGAAGATGTAATTATTAATATTATTGTGAAGTCGACAAGGGTCGCCGCGGGCGAAACTGTATTTTTCAATAGTCGGACAAATCGTGAGTAAATTCTAATTAAGGGATGCTGATTTCAGATTTTATTGATACAGTATACAGTTGTACATAATCGACATTGCATTCATATATAAGGTAATTATAATTGCTATAAAATGCTAAAAGAAATATCAGTATGCTTTATTGATTTTGTAAAGAAAGACCTCTCATAGAACTTTTTCTTCAAAAATCGCTTACGCTTTTCTTCGCGATTAATTAATCCTCGTTAAATAACTGGGTAATTATGGTATCGATTGATGACGTCAAAGCACGGCGCTGCGTGCTCCGCGCGTAAGTCTGATATTATGGTATCGATTGATGACGTCAATGCACGGCGCTGCGGGCACCGCGCGTGAGTCCGTTATTATGGTATCGATTGATGACGGCATCTTTGCTAAAGAGACTGCATTGTAAATAGGAACATGCCATAATGATATCGTGTTCATTTATAAACTGTGACACAGATCTCTTCATTATTTTTACATTCTTTTTCAATTGTGCCATAAACATATTTCGCTTTCGTGGCGAGCTATTAGAGTTACTTAAAAATATCACGTCAAAATGTTCAATTTTCGGAACAATTAAATTGTCCAAAGGCTCAGTAATCTGAAACAGATGTTAGTAATTTAGTTGAAGATAACTGAGTAATTGAATAATTTGTGTAAATTGCCTTTCAGCTAGACTGCGATACCTCGGTGGTTGTCTCTAAGCATTCGCGGTCTTTCTTCGCTTGTAATCAGTTGGACGTTGCCATATGACTGACCTTTCATTCGAATGAAACATACAAATCAGCTCCAATTTCATTATAATAAGAGTTGGTATGAACAAAGACAATCAGGTACAAAAAAAAACACCTCTTGCCAAAAGAATCTCTCTAAAAATGTTCGCGAATTCAAAAAACACGTTTGGTCGGATTAGATCTCACCGATAGAATCTCGCCAATTTCTCCCGTGTAAAACTATAGAAAAACTAAAGCCATAATATCAGTGTTAAATTGTATGGATAGATACTGATGAAAGAAACAACATTAGCTTGAGTTCCATCAGTTATGTGTCCGTAGTTTTCAAAGTGCTAGCTTTTTCACCATTAATATAACATGCTTTGAAAACAAATACCAAATTACCATCATCTTTGAATGCCATATGACTTCAATTCCAGAAATCATAGTGTTATTTAAATGTAGTGTCGGTTTCTAAGTATAGGTTAGTTCATAGCTGACTTAAACTACACGATATAGTCAAAATGGCGGAGGACGAATGAGTATATCGTGTAGTTAAAAGCAACTATGAACTAAGCTATTTAGCGCATGTCATTTTCCTTCCACCAGCGACAAAACTTCACAAAAGTGTGAGTTTTGTGGTTGCAGAGTCCACACTTTTTTATTTTTACAAAAAGTATTGAACTATGCGATATAATCCACGGTGATTAAAAACAATTACTAACACCTGATTAAACGAGAGGAAAATGCCATGTGCTAATATATTCTGGCGAAAGAAAGCTAAGAGTGGTAGATAACGGTAAACAATGATACTGCTATCTGATATTACATTGCCACTTCTAGGGAATCAAAGATGACATCAGGAAAGCTAAGACTGGTATATAACGATAAACAATTATACTGCTATCTGATATTACATTGCCACTTCTAGGGAATCAATTTTGAAAGATGACATCAGGAAAATATTGAATCACATCAACAACGTTATCCATCCATATATAAATTGGGGTGGGGAAAGTCTTTCTCCAGACGAAATTATAAGGGTTTTCATTCACTTTATAAATATTATTTCCCAATGACTACTTTTAATATAGAAATCAGCTGAAAAATAAATATAATTTGTATAATATTCTCATAACTAACATTATTGTACATAATATTGTTTTGCATGACATTATTGCGTATAAATTTTATGTAAGATTTTTTAAACATATTGGGCTCTTTCCGGTTTTCAGCGGCAGCCATTTTTATCTGTTTGGTAATTTGTGGGTTCAAAAATCTGTTTATATCTGAGCCATCTTAATAATATTTCTAATGATTGTTGTATTTTGTTGTGTTAACAATTTATTTAGGGGTTCGGCTTTAGTATTTTGCTTGATCGATTTTTTAATTTGTTATATTTCTTGAAAAAAGTGTCTCGTGGGTTATTTTTAGACATGATTCGTAAAGACTTCAACATTTCACCAAAGGCATTTGTGTTTGTATTTGTAGTGTTTAATTTACGCCGGGTAATCGATCTGCAACGCGAGGTAATCGATCTGAAACAATTTGTACACATCATTGTACTTTCGCTTTTGATTCGGCCTCGGTCGGTTTCGAACTGGTTATTTTAATTTAAACGTATTTGTGTTTGTATTTGTAGTGTTTAATTTACGCGAGGTAATCGATCTGCAACGCGAGGTAATCGATCGCAACAATTTGTACACATCATTGTACTTTCGCTTTTGATTCGGCCTCGGTCGGTTTCGAACTGGTTAATTTAATTTAAATGTAATCTAAAAAAAATTGTAGAGCGCGTTGCACTCATTGTCTAGGTTTCAAGCATATATCCGTCAATTTCACAATATTAAGCATTGCGCTTGATCCATTAAAATTATCATTTGTTTTGTTTCTCAATGTGTTTGTTTCAGGCTCTTTTAATTTCAGATGTTCTTTGCCTTCCTGGAATTGGTTTGTTTGGCTGACTTGCGTAACTTTGTGTTGTATAAATTTAACTTTATTTGTTTTGATTTTAACTGCTGCAACCAGCCCTGGTGACCAAGTGGTATGTATGGAATTCAGGGGCTTGTTCCCTGGCTGCATCATTCTGAAGCCATTTATAAATGAGAGTTATAGCTCCCACCTTGCTAGACTTTCAGTATATGAGGGAGTTTGTTGGGATAATGTAGCTGGAGTTTGGTCATGCCATTTCTCTTTTGCATGGGACTATCATGTGGCAGCACGGTATCCCAAGTAGACTTCACATAAATGTTATCTCTTGCCATGACATTTAAAATAAATAAATTAATAATAAATAAATAAATAAAAATAATTAAACATAATAAATAAATAAAAGTACGGGTAGTTGTTTATGTTGCAGACAACTAAATATATTTTAGTTATAAATTCCTAGATTAAAGCCGTGATTCGAACCATTCGTGTTTTCATTTTATAATTCAACAATTGTATCAGTCTTGTATTCTTGCTTAGTCCCCTTGGGCATTTCTGGACAGAAATTTTTTATTTCAGTCTAAGCGATTTTACAATCATCATGCCAAAGGTTAGAAAAGCGCGTGCTCCAAGGGGAGGTCCAGGACCAGCAGCTTCAACCGCCTCATCGACAACTGTTCCTCAGGCCGTGGTTGCCGCTCCAGGTGTGGCTGGTGCCCCGCAGACTGTCAATCAGCCGCAAGTCTCTGCGGAGCTGGTACAGGCTGTTGTCCGAGAAGTGACGCCTCAGCTCATTGAGGCTCTACAGCCTCTGAGAAGAGATGCTCCAGAGTCCGGTGTGACTGCAAATGTTTCGGAACCTGTCGATGCGGGTAATTTGATTACTTCATTTAATGATGTTGTTGGAGCACATGTGCAGAGCTCTGTTCGTCAAAAGATTTTACTTGGGGAATATGTTGATTTGGGTGCTCTGTTACCCAGTCGCCCATCTTCTCAAAACATGAGTAACATCGTCTTGATCAATGGCGAAATTGCCTTACAAATCCGTAATCAGGGCCAAAAAATCAGCGACATCAAGTTGTGAACCGATGCATTTCTGATTTTTATAAGCATCTATATTACTACGCACCCTGATTCAATCCAGGGGTTACTTAAATATTTAGCTAACATCAGATTAGGAGCGCATCGCTTTGGGGGTCTAGGATGGAAATTGTACGATGAGCAGTTTCGTCTTAAAAAATCCAGGGATCCAGGCGTATCTTGGGCTGTGGTTGATCAGGAGTTATGGCTTTTGTATATGACTGCTGGTAGCTACTCTCAGGGTTCGCTAGGACCCCGTGGGAAGTGCTATGACTTCAATAATGGCTATTGTTCAAAGACTGGTTGCGTTTACCAGCACAAGTGCTTGCGTTGCTCTGGTTCACATGCTGCAGTTAATTGTCGACCTGCTTCTAATGTTTACAGTTTTAGGAATGTCTCTCCCAGACCACCACTGGGGCCACGTTTCACCCCATCCGGCTCAACCCCTATTCAGAGCTTCAGATCAACTGTCCCACCAAGAAACTATCCTGGGAGTGCCAACAACAGACCTTTCCTTAGGCCACACACCTATCAGAAATGAGCAGCTTCAGAATGTCTTGCAACTTTACCCTGACGAGATTGTCAAAAAAGAATTGTTAGATGGATTTCAAAATGGTTTTAAGCTACATTACAATGGTCCTAGGGGTCCAGTTGATTGCAATAACTTAATTTCTGTTAGGCAGAATGAAAACCTAGCTCTTAATTTGGTTAACAAAGAAATCCAACTTGGGAGAATAGCAGGGCCTTTTCTTGAAAGACCTTTCCCATCACTTAGATTATCCCCCATTGGTTTGGTACCGAAAAAGGATGGTGCCTTCCGATTAATACAGCACTTGTCGTTTCCAAAACGTGCAAGTGTAAATGATTTTATTGATCCGCAACTCTGTACCATACAGTATGCTTCATTTGATAATGCTATTGCTTTGTTAAATTCCCTGGGGCCCGGGGCACTTATGGGGAAAATGGATATTAAATCTGCTTTCAGGTTATTGCCAATTCATCCTTCTGATTTTGAGTTACTGGGTTTTTGTATAGGGAAACAATATTTTTATGATAAGTGCCTGCCTATGGGCTGCTCTATTTCATGTTCACTGTTTGAGAAATTTGCTACAAGTTTGGAGTGGGCAGTTCGGCAGAGATGCTTGCTTGGGATATTATTGCACTATTTAGATGATTTTTTCTTTGGCGGTAGGAATGATACAAATGATTGCAGTGAATTGATGAATGCATTTGCAAGGTTGTGTTTTGAAGTTGGTGTGCCTATAGCAGATGAAAAGACAGTTGGTCCAACTGACATTATTACCTTTCTGGGGCTCATAATAAATTCTAGTAAAAGGATAATCAGTATCCCTGAACTTAAAATTTTGGAACTAAGGCATCTGCTTTCAGAATTATTAGTTAAGAAGAAAACAACCTTAAAGCAATTGCAGTCCCTCACTGGCTCCTTGAATTTTTGTGCAAGGGCAATCCCAGCCATAAGGACTTACTGTGGCCATTTTTACAGGGCAATGTCTAGTGCTTTCAAGCCACATCATTTTATCAGAATTTCCATGCAAATGAGGGAGGATATTAGGATGTTGTTGTTGTTTTTAGATCTTTTTAACGGCACATGCTATTTTCCAGAGTCAGACTGGGAGTTGAGTTCTAGCCTTAACCTGTTTACAGATGCAGCTGGTGGGAGTGCTTTAGGTTGTGCTGCTTATCTTGGGACCAATTGGGTTTTCTTTGAGTGGCCGGGTTCTTTTACAGAGATTGGTTTACTTAGAGATGTGTCCTTACTAGAGTTACTGCCTATTGTCTTAGCATTCCATTGCTGGGGGGATAGGTTAAAGGGTAAAAAAATAGTTTTGCATACTGACAACATGGCTTTGGTATCCATATTAAATAACAAATACACCAAAAATAGTAAGATAATGTTAGCTCTCAGGCCATTAGTTTTGCAGGCTTTATTGTTCAACATTCAATTTAAGGCTGAACATGTTCCTGGAAAAGCCAATGTAATTGCTGATGCCTTGTCTCGTAAACAGTGGACCCGTTTCCGTCTGTTGGCCCCGGATGCAGCTCAGGAACCGTCACCAATTCCGGATCTTTTTCACCATCTGATATCGCAGTTCGAGCTGACAGACTTTTAGAGGCTTCATTATCAGTAAATACCCGTGCCTCTTATGCCACAGGGGTTCACATGTTTGACGAATTCAGATACTTGTACAAAACCTCCAAGGTTTGGCCCCCTACCATAGAAGTTTTAGCTCAATTTATTTCATACCTTTCATTGAAAAGTTGTTCACCAAACACTATCAAATCTTACCTAGCTGGTATTGGGTTTAACTGTAAGATACAAGGTATGGCAGATGTGACCCAGTCTTTTATTATTAAAAAAATGTTGGCTGGCGTTGAGCGCCTTGGGAGGCGTGCTGACGTGCGTCTCCCTATTACACCTGCTATTTTAAAAAAAATATTGCATGCGTTGCCACTCATTTGTACATCATCCTTTGAGTCAGCATTATTTTCCGCACTTTTTTCAACGGCTTATTTTGGTTTATTTAGAGTAGGAGAGCTAGTTGCCAATTCTCAGTTTTCATCTCTTCACGCAATTCCATTTTCTAGTGTTAAAATTTTGCAAGACCCTTTGGCACTGGAACTTGGAATTCCACACTCTAAAACTGACCAGTTGGGGAAAGGTACACAGCTATATATTAGGGCTGTTGATAGTGCTATTTGCCCTGTTTTGCATATGCAGAATTACTTAAAAGTCCGCCCTAAAGTACCTGGTCAATTGTTTGTGCATGGCGATGGTAAACCAGTAACTAGGTATCAGTTTGGTGCTGTACTGAAGAAGGCGCTGATTACCGTAGGCATTAAATCTGCTAGATACACTTCACACTCTTTTCGCATAGGGGCAGCAACAAATGCTCCCGCTAGAGGTTTGCCTGATGGCGACATTAGGGTAATAGGCCGTTGGGAATCCCGAGCTTATAAATCGTATCTGCGTATTCCGTCTTTGCAATTGAGCTGTTAAACTCTGCCTAATTGCTAGCAAAGTCTTGCAGATGGCAGATGTGACATTTGGATTGTCGGCTCATCCATCATCAAGCGTGCCTTTACGTTTGCCAGGCAGTGTACAGATGAAGGAATTCACTTAGGCTTGTCAAGATTCGGTGCATCCATTTTGTGGCAGGGACGTAGTGGCATGCGCTGTAGAGATGTGTTGCAGACATTAAAGACACTTATTAAATATGCTGACAAGCCAAACATTCTGGTATTACATTTTGGGGAAATGATATTGGGCAAATACCAACAGGTGACTTGCGTTTTAGTATAATCTCCATTCTTGAGGAAATAATGACTTTGTTTCCTTCTGCATTGTTAGTTTGGTCACAAATGTTGCCTCGGCTGAAATGGCGTAATGAAATTTCTCATAAAGCTTTAAATAGGGCTAGATCACGTGTGAACAATAAAATTGCCTCATTTGTTTTAAGATCAGGTGGTGCCTATTTGCGATATCCAGAGTTGAATGAGCAAGACATTGGCTTGTTTCATTCAGATGGTGTACACCTTTCCAGCATGGGAAATAATATTTTCTTGTATAGATTATCCCAGGGGTTACAGCGCTTTATCATGAATGGTGCATGTGTGTCCCCGGACAGTGGTGAAACCGGGCCATGGCAGTGTTCAAATTGATTTGTCGCCTTATTGGTGAAATACGCAATGAAACTAAATCATCCGCCCTTTGTAAACTAAGTTTATGGCGGCTAAGTTTTGCATTTTGTTTGTTAAATCCTCAATTGGAGGCAGAGATTGTTTTTTGTTTGGTAAATCCTCAATTGGAGGTTGAGTCTTTGCATTTTGCTTGGAAAATATTTTCTAGGTAATGTTTGATTTTGTTGTTGTTGTTGTAATGCGGTGTGACAAACTCTTCAAATTTGTGAAGTGCGTCCACCGATCCCTCAGTTGGAGGGGCCCCTCAGTTGGAGGGTTGTTGTGTCATACTGCTGTGCTTGCCCCGCTTTTTGGCGGTGCAGCTGGTGGCACCATTTTGGTGTCACTTGCTGCATTTGGCAGATTCTTGCGCGCACAGCAGTGTTGGCATAATATATATCTATATTGACATTATATTCAAACAATTTTCAACCTAATTAATTAACTAGTGAACTACTGTTCCCAGAGTTCACTGGTATTTAAAACACCCATATTTGGTTAAAACAGAAAGTAAAATTGAAGCCATGGCCGGGTTTTGCCACTATATATATATATATGAATATATTTTGGTTGTTCTTAAATTTCAATAATAATTATTAAGCAAGTTTATTTTTGTTCTTTATTCATCCCATCTTTAATAATGGGATTTGTCGTTTATCGACATAAATCCCTTTATTGAAGTGGTGATCTGTCGTTGTTATACCTCTGTTCCCCCCCCCCCCCCCCCCCCCCCTCTGGTCTAGTAATTATTCAGGCGTGCTTTTCTCACGCTACACCGTAATCCGCTCTTTCCGGTTTTCAGCGGCAGCCATTTTTATCTGTTTGGTAATTTGTGGGTTCAAAAATCTGTTTATATCTGAGCCATCTTAATAATATTTCTAATGACCCGCCCACCCAGCCCATTTTATGAGACATTTTAATTTTGTATTTTGTTATTCCTGGAATTTTGTTTTTTGCTTATGAGACAACTGTTAAATTGTGCAATTCCTTGTTTAATTATCAATTAGTAGTTCTAGTTGAAAATAAAGTCTATGCATAATTTTGTTGTTTTTTTTGCCTGGTTGGTTGCTGCTGTTTGTTTATATCTTCAGGTGCCGTGCCTAATGGACCTGTATTCGGTCGTCATCTTACTGACCCCCCCCCCTTCGTCATGGCTTCAACAACTCGTGGACTGTTCCATCCCTGGAGGCAGATTCTTGCGCGCACAGCAGTGTTGGCATACTATATATCTATATTGACATTATATTCAAACAATTTTCAACCTAATTAATTAACTAGTGAACTACTGTTCCCAGAGTTCACTGGTATTTAAAACACCCATATTTGGTTAAAACAGAAAGTAAAATTGAAGCCATGGCCGGGTTTTGCCACTATATATATATATATGAATATATTTTGGTTGTTCTTAAATTTCAATAATAATTATTAAGCAAGTTTATTTTTGTTCTTTATTCATCCCATCTTTAATAATTGTTTCTTACACTATTGTATATAATATTCATGTATGTAACCTAATTGTGTATAACATTATTGTTGATTTTATTTGCACACAAAAACAGTCTATATATGACACTATTGTGTATACCATTATTGTAGATTTTATTTGCGTGCAAAACCATTAGTGTATATGACTCTGTTGTGTATATTCGTAACATGGTTGTTTTTAACATCATGTTTGTATTAATCATCATTATGAATGTCTTTATTTAATGTCATTTATACTTTTTAGTGTATGACATTTCTGCATATAAATGATTGTGTTACACAGTATATTTTTTGCATATACATTAACATATTTATTGTGAACATCATTACTGTGTAAAAATATTAAAAAGTATGACTTTATATAAGTTTATTATGTAAAAATATCGTATATATCAGTATTGCAATGACATCATTGTATATAAGATTATTATATAAAAGAAAATTTTCTATAACAATATTGAAGAAAATGAATAATTGCATTCTTACGAAGCAGCGTTAGATGGATCTAAAAAAGATTAGAGGGGGGGAAAATGACAATAAATGCTGACAAATCAAATACACTCGTAATTCATCTCAGTCAAAATTTAACGCCTTGCAATCGTTAAATTTTCTTGATATTCCGTTGCTTGAGAAGCACAATACTTAAGACAAAACACGAGTTTAACACACAAAAAATTATAATAATAGTTTCCCAAATGGTCTGACCGCTTCCTGTTAAGAATGAGAAAACATATTACCGACTTGATAAATACTTGCAAAAAAGTACATACTAGACTATCTTATGTAAACGTACTTGACTGAAAAAAAAAAAAAAAAAAAAAAAAAAAAAAAAAAAAACACTTGAAGATAGTTTGATGTCTTCTTTCTATACTTCTGAAAAATATATCTGCCTATTACTAGCGCAAAGTATTCAGTTGACTGTACATTCCGGGAAGTAAATTGTTATAACGGAAAAAAAAGAAAGAAAAGAAAAGAAACTACTTAACACACGTGCTTGCTCTGGTCGGATTGCAAAGCTGCACTACTCTGATCTGTGTTTATGTGTCTCTTTAGAAGTCCTTATATATTACTTTCCTAAAACATTAAGGGTTTATTCTATTATCTCCATTGTTTCATTGACTTGATAAGTTTAGATCTTCCAAGATGTATATCAGTCACCAAGGAGTTTGTCTTTTCTCAATATATTGTTGCCCGTATATTGTTGCGACTGTCTTCACGTTAAAAACAAGTAACACCAGATCTACCACAAAAACAAGTGACATTACCATGACATAAAGTCCTCAAATGTTAAATGTCAAGAAAGGCGTCATACCAGACTGACATTATATACGGATTGTAACCTTAAAACGGGGTTTCTTCTGTGGTAAAGAGCCGTCTGCTGTCTCTCACATCTCTCCTTCCAGATCTATATTGTTTTACAGTGTATTTCATTCTCAGACTAGCTACTTTCAACACTGACCAAAAAAAATGAAGTACAATTAATCATAAAGGACCTTTTAGAAATAGAACTATGAAAATAAACTTATGGAATTCGAAAATGCAACCAAATGTTGTTTTTTTGTTGTTGTTGTTTTTATTTTGGTGGTGGTGGTGATGTGTGTGTGGAGGGGGGGATACAACGAAAGCACTTACAATATGAGTGTGATTATATTCATACACATTCGTTGTAACCTATTCATTGCTGCCATTTAGACACACATTTAAGTAAATATATAATGAGGAACATTTGATGGAATCCTTCGTATTTCCTTTTTCGTGTAAATAAAAAAACAACAACAAAAAGCACGATACAGGCGTGCGTTTTTCGAAGTCCTTAAGTATATTACAGTGTGTTCTCCGTTAATTCATATGTAAAACTTGCTCCTGGTTGCTTGTTCCATCGTTGTACAATAGATAAATATTCTTGCATATCGATCTCCTGTTTACATGTATTACAGGAATGAAATGGACTTTTTGATTTATTTATAATTTTATATAGAAATTGTGACGGCACACAACGATCGATAATTCTGCAACGATACGTACGTTAGCGGGAAAACTTATCAATGAAAATACTATGAATTATATTGTGTGACGTAAGCCTGTGGTGCGGAATACATGAAGTGTGGCAGTTCACGCACCTTTGGCATGTATATGTCCTTGGTTAACCTAAAAGATATATGGCAAATGTAATGATGTCGGTCAGTAAAATATGTTCGGCACTCACACCAAAATGATATATTAGCTACAAGATCCTGTTTATGTTGAAAATCAATAAAACATTCCAAATTGAAAACAACTTGACTTTCTTACTGTCTGTTTCAGTTTATGCTTAATGCAATATAAGGACCAGTAGTCCTTTAATATATATCTACGGTGTCCTGATCGGACCAGTTTAAATATCGCCTCTCCAACACGCGACAACACGATAATTATCGCGTTGTCGCATGTCCAGAAAAACATATATACATGCGAGATTTAACAATCCTCGCGAGGTTTTTTGGCGATAATTATCGTCTTAATTCTCGCATGTCTTTCTTAAATCTCGCATTAGGAATTTGATTGAATCAACAATTTAGACATAGCGCGCGCAGATTTTTTTTAGTTATTACAAATCCTCGCGAGGATTATAAATAAAACCTCGCGAGGAACCTCGTATATCTGTCATTAATGTTATCTATCACTAACTGAAAATAACTAGATATGATTCTTAAAATCAGTTGTTGATTTTACACGGCCAGTTTCAACATCGCATTAAACATTACTTGCTTATAAAAATCTTACGGTTAAACACATTATGAAGGCATATTTGACAGTAACAACGGCGTGCTTTTCATTCATAAGAATAACACGTAATCTGTTGTTTCATTTGATTTTAACAACGCATACTCAGTCAAGAGTACATGGTACACTTTATCGTGTCAAAGTCTCAACACATAATAAGTACCTTATTAAACGAAGGATATGTAAAGGAAAATTTGTTAAACATTCAGATCTACATACAACTTGCTGAAAAGTGAATGAGCGCTGAGATCGACACTCACCAATTTCATAAACACCCCGACACAAGTATGGATAAACATCCATCCTTTGTTTTGTTTATTAGCGCCTTTGTTCTTTAATAAGGTTTTCCCATCTTATTAGCCATCAAGTCTACCAAAAGTTACATGAGTTATATAAAAAAATAAGTGATAAAGTAAAAATAAAATAAGCCCCGTTTTTGATAAAAAAACAACAACAAAAAAAACACAAGGAATGAAACGCCTTTTCGACAGACACAACACAAGTTAAGCTGAATTATACGAACGAAATAATGAATGATAAAATTCTAGCGAGCCTACTCGATAAAGAAAACCATAACAACCGGCGATATGTTAAATCGCGCAATTCCACTGGGATACTTCAACAAGACTTGTTATGCTCATTTTCCTGAGCAGTTAGCTTGTCGTCGAAGCCATTCGATATTGATCAGAGGACGTCATTTGTACTTACTTTTCACTAAATTTACTATTTACTGCATTCCATGTGTATGTGTGTGTTGTTTCTTTATTATAATTATAAACGGGGCTTATTTTTTAATATATATCACTTGTTTATTGATTGAACTTCAAACTCTTGTGCCAAAAATATACAATTATAACTTGACAATATGAGCATAAAGATGTCAAACTACGTAAAACCAAGGGGCATATTGACATTATATACATGTATAGTGAGTGAAGGTTGTTTTTTTTATTACATCCCCCTGACAATATTTTTATCACAAATCATCTCCCATGAAAGCTATGAATTATCTCCCCTTACACAAAAAACAGTAATAACCACCATTTGATATGATAAACAATGAATTTATTTTTGAAATTTGAAATAGAACTACATAATGTGACTTTCTACCATGAGTTATTCAACAGATTCAAAAGCCTTTTTTATATTTAAAGAAAGGAAAAAATGTATAACTTGTATATTTCCCACAGGTTTCAATGTTAATTTAAATATGAATTATCCCCCCAAAATCTAAAAAGACAAACAATGAATAATCTGTTGGTTAAACGTTCTTTTCGGGTGTGTTTAAAGTGACGTAGATATTTTCAGTGACCAGACACGATATATGGCTATGAAGTGGGTGTACTTTTAACCCTTTCCCTCATAGAGGAAACCATGAAAAGACCTATGCTGTTCGCTGCTCCTCAGTGGTCTGGAAATGAGGATTTTGTAATTAAATTTGGTAAGGTTTAACTGTGGTTTTCTGCAGATCAGGTGTTATGTGGTACATATTGAGTGCGTCAAAATGAGTCTATATGAGGGAAAGGGTTAAACACCTTTGTTTAGCGTTATAATGCGTTACAACATTATAGACAGTTTGGACAGTTTATATCAATATAAATGTAGGCAAACTTAAGCAGCTTCACATACACATATGTTAATAATTCAAAAATCGATCAATAGTTGGTTTAATTACAAGAAAACCATATATAATTCAACATCACTTTTAAGATAAGAATATGTAAACATGACATATTTTCAAGTGTTAGGAGAGATAATTATGTTTCTATTGAGATTAAATGTACAATAATATGTTAATCGTATAACAAACAAATTCTCAGCTCAAATGAATCGTACATAATACACATATATAGCTTAGTTTCTAATGATATTTATGTGTTCTGAAGTTATGCATTCAATAAACTTTGGAACATTCTAATAAAATGGTATTCATCTTTCAGTAATGAGCAAAATTGTCTTTTCCTTTCTTCACAAAGTATAACTCTGGTTTATATGCCATCATGCGGTTTCCACTTCTAAACGGTAAGATAACCTTCTTAAACGTGATATTGCAAATCTATTATTTTTTTTCAATACTAATCAACTTTAAATAAGGTTTTAATTTAGAATCTGCAAATAAATTAGGGTTCCGTGTGAAAGGTTATTTTGTAAACGTTATACGTATATGTTACATGTAACAATCAAAGTGAAGAGAGTCCTAATGTTGCGTTAAGTATACATTTGAACAGTAAAGGAAAACATCAAGAAATGGCTTGTATTTTGGAACTTCTTTTCATATCAAATGGATCTTGCAGCTAATATATCATTTTGCTGTGAGAGCTGAAAATATTTCAATGAACAACATAATATTGTTTGCCATATACCTGTTTGATTAACCATGGACATACTCAATTTTAGAGGTGCGTGAACTGATGCACTTCATATATAGTTAATCCATTTGCTTATTATATGTCATATAATTTTATTCTCTTGATCGTTGAGTTATCGTTCGTGGTGTCGTGACAACTTCTATGATAAATCGATAAACAAATCACATAAAAGAGATTGTAGTGCATTTTAGTTATGTGAGATATGTAAAAATAAATGTCATACGCCTAAAAGAAGCCCGTCATGCAAGCATATTTATTTATTGTATAACGATGGTACGAGCAAAGCTTGTCCGCTAGGGGGCATTGAATTTGGATAACTGGTATTGAAATTCCTAAGACCAGTCGTAATATAAATATGTTTGTTTTAAAATTTGATATCTATTTTATACTACATTACTAAAGTATATGCGTGGAAAGTAAATGGAACAGGAAGGAGTAATCCCAGATGCCCTATGATTTACATGTGTCCTACAAACCACAACGACTTTAACATTACAGTGGAAACACTATACAGGAAAGATTTGATACAAATTATTACTTGGCACGGCATTAAATTTACTTAATAATGCATTAGTGCATTTCTGTTAAAGCAGCTCGCTCACAGATGATCGGCAAAAACTACAAAAAACATTTTTCGTCTTCTCTCCATCGTTAATGTTGATGAAGTATTTGTTTCCTGACAAACTTGGCAGGAGTAAGTCACATTACACGGGAGTACGATATTTTCGTTACCGTAAATTCGAAGAAATCGGTTAAATAAAGAATACAGTATTCCCGAAGCAGGTGCTTGAAGTAGCACGTGACACTTTCGCATCATGGCGTCTTCATCAGATCAGGACAGTGATTTCGCCAGTTCCGCCTATGCAGTTAGCGCATGTACGAAAAGTGAATGACTTGATTTGACTATTTGAGTTTACCGTCGCTAGTTTACCGACGTCCAGCTAATTACAGGTGGAAAAAGACCCCGAATGCACGGGAGCATCCGGGTAGAACCACCGACCTACCGCAAGCCAGCTGGAAGGCTTCCTCACATGAAAATCCGAATGTCCCTGTCGGGATTTGAATCCACGCAGTGAGGGGCTGAGTGGGTGTTAAAGTCAGCGACTTTACCCTCTCGGCCACGGAGGCCCGAAGAGTGAATGTGATCAGCCAAGTGATGGCAACTGAAATAGGAAAGTCTAAACATAAGTTTTATCGTTCAAAATATAGTTTCAATACGTCCTGTGATAGGGAAACAGCCTACTTTTTATTATCACGGAATGTTGCATTGGGTTTAAACTTTAAACCGTCCATTTTGGTTGAGTGTTTAAATCGTACTTCCTATTACTGCTAAGTCGCTGGTTTGATTTCAGGCCGCGACATACCAAAGTTGTAAAAATATGCATTGTGCTTGGCGCTCATCACCTTAAGCTTGTGTTCCAGAACTGGTTGGCTCAGTGTCAGGATACTGGGACTGGACGTGATATCATGCCATTACAGAGGGGCCGCATGTGTACTTAAAGACATTTAAAAATGAGTCATGAATGCAATGTTATATTTATTTTATCATATGTAGAAATATATTCTCTCTCTCCCTCCCTTGAATTTTTCGTCTTTGCCTCCCAAGATTATATTATTATAATAAACACGCAATGTTTTAATTGCCCTAGCATCAACTGTTATTATTACTAATAGAAATAGATCGGTAACACAACCATGATTTTCATTTTTATTTAAATGCACCATCTGTGTCTGAGTAGTCAGAACATTCGCTTTGTTTCGTAATATTTTTGATGTATTATTTGTCCACTGTTATTTACTATGTAAATGTTGGAAATAAACTTTTGAATTGAATTGAATATGACAAGAACATTTACTATCTGATTATATTCATACATAATCGTTGTATCTTATTCATACATAATCGTTGTATCTTATTCATTGCCGCCATTTAGAAACCAACAAATATATAATAATAAAAAAAAACTTACATAACATATAATATACTTTTTACTTTACACACAAAGTCATATCATCCTAAAATCCTGTAACTACCCTGTATATTAGCTACCATTTAAGTGACTTTGGTATTTCGCGGTCGGAGAGCGAATTGACGACCCCGCTCCCGATGCGCCGCTCTTATTCTTGCCGGATTTCCAGGGGCACAACGTTGCATACTGTATATACCCACTTATTGTCTAAGACCTAGGGCCAGTTTCATGTTTGTTTGTTTGTTGGGTTTTACGTCCCACCGACAGTATTTCAGCCACTTGGAGATGATGTCTACTTGAGACAGATATAGTGTTGCTACACTGCAGTATCACGCCGTAGACATGTGACATGATACCACACCCAGTCACATTATCCTGACACCGAGCCAACCAGTCCTGCAACTACCCTTATATGCTGAGCGCCAAGCCAGGGAGCTATTACAGTACCATTTTTACGACTTTACGACTGGTATGTCGCGGCCGAGGATCTAACCCACGACCTCCCGCTCCCGATGCGGACGCTCTAACCACTCGGCCACCGGGGACGTTCCAGTTTCATGTATGAATACATCACAGCAAATGAGAAATTTTAGTCTGAAGTTTCTTCAAAGCAAAGTGTCATTTATTTTTTGTAAGTCAAGTTTAACTTTACCTGATAGATGTTATTTTCTGCTTATTGTTCGAATATATAAACCTTGTAATAACAAAAATATAATCGTTTCACAAATAATATTCTGAAAACAAGCAAGGCTGAGTTTCAATAAAAAATATAATTATTTGGTCCTTACAAGAAAGAAAGCGAACTTATGCCGTTACCATCGCTAGAACACTTAATAAACAAATACACAAAGTACAGTCCCATCTTATAAATAGTTAACCCTTTCCCTCATACAGGAAACCATGAAAAGACCTATGCGAACAACATAAAACCAGATCAGCCTGCGAGTAACTCGCAGGCTGATCAGGTTTTATATTGTTCGCTGCTCCTCAGTGGTCTGGAAATGAGGACTTTAAAATTAAATTTGGTAAGGTTTAACTGTGGTTTTCTGCAGATTAGGCTTTATGTGATACCTACTGAGTGTGTCAAAATGAGTCTATATGAGGGAAAGGGTTAAATCACATTCTGAACACGATGTTTATACATCTTTCGACTTTCAATTTGACTGGATTAATTCCTTTGTTCAGTGTGACATTTTATAATCGGTTCTTCGTTTAGGCAAAAACATTTACAAAGTTTATCGCTTTTTTCATTGCACATTGTTTCTTATTATATTGTAAAATTCAACAGATTTGCGAGCAACTTCTACATCGCACTTGTTGAACATTAATAAATTATCCCATGCAATGTTATTTCAAATAAGCTCTCGTTACACACACAAAAAACAAAACAAAACAAAACTTTCATCTCGTTTTTTTTTTTTAATCACAAATAAGTCGTATATTGTTTATTATTTTCATACAACTGTTATAATATATTAAGTTTGATAAAACTGATATGTTTAGGACTTAAACTGTCTCATGCATTAGTTCATTAGAACTTCATATTCAGTATAGCGTTAATTCTTGTTCCGAACCATAGTCGAAAACCCACTTTCGCTCAATATGTTTTGGAATATATATCGTAGGTTTTCGATGATGGTTACATATGCGTATTTTTAAAACAGAAAACAACATACCTATAGACATGGATACTCAGGTCGTCATCATACACATAAGAATATACAATAGCATGCAGAGAAAAGAAACAAATGGTTTATTTTATGGTGTAAATATGTTTTTATCCAGTTAGCTTATTTCAGTATTGAGGGAAGTGAATGAAGCTGAAAATGAGCGCGTATATCAGTAACGCATTTCGTAAAAGAATCACTGGTCGCATTAGGTTCGTATAGTGAATAAAAAAATATAGCACAACATATTCCAATTTTAGCTTTCGTAGAGGATTAACATTCAGAAAAAATATATATAATGTTAAAACTTTTTTAAAATACAGTTAATCCTTCTTAATCGTCTAATGAAATGCATGTACCTCGTCCAAAATTTGAAAAATATATATACATTGTATAAAATCAATTGTGAGGCCGTGATATAGACAAATAAGTGACCGTAGAGTGCCTGCGTGACATAAGAGCAATGAAGGCGTAGCTTATTGCGATGGCGACTGATTACGTTATGTTTTTGGTATGCGTGTTTCAGCAGCAAAGTCTCCGTGTGACCTTATATATGTATCCAGCAACACTGACTCTGAACCGTTTTGAAACTTTCAATGAAACCGTTGGCGTAGTCATAATTTGAGGTCAAATATAAAATATTAACACTAACTTATACATACAAAATATAAAAAAGTCCATGGGAATATAAATTTTTTATTTGCCAAGTATTGTCTATGCAACTCGTCAGAATGTCGAAGTTGGTATATTACCAGGTAAATTAAAACATCGCATATTCCACATTCTCATGAAAAGAGTGAAAATTCATTCTTAAATCTACCATGAAATGAGAAAATGTTATTATTTTTATGTATATCTTAGTAAGCCACTAAAAAATATGAAATAAAATAACTCACTTGTATTGATTTCTATTATTTTACAGTGAGAAGATTTTTGCACAAAAAGGCAAATATTAGAGAGTCAGTGTCGGATTCCATCAACAATTCTTTTTTTTTTCATTTATTTATTATTTCCAATCAGTTACATACACATATTTCAATATTAGATCATTAAGTAACATCACATCAGATATAGTAATGCATTTCATGGAAAATAGAAAAGAAAATGAATTTATTGGAATGGAAAACAATTCTTGCCCAAGTAAACTTAAATCTTAGGGCGAATATCATAACTCATTTCTCTAATAAAAATACTCAAATGTTTCATTTCTATTCAATTTTCTCTAATAAAAATACTCAAATGTTTCATTTCTATTCAATATTCTCTAATAAAATTACTCAAATGTTTCATTTCTATTCAATTATTATTAGTTATTATGGAAATAAATCATTTCAACTCAGTTGTGTACTTGAATATTTCATAAAACAGTAATGGTGGAATGTGTATTTACCTAATTTAAGAATTTATTCATTTCTTAGCGCTAAGTATGGTTGGTGGAATTCGAGCCAGGGTGATTATTACTAAGAAAAATATATATGGTATAGACGTAAACCAAACTTCCTTCGTATGATACAAATTTCTTGTTTTTGGTTTAATACGATTCCGTACAAGTTACTAACGAACGGGCGCAGCTAGACTAGTTTACAAGATAATTTAGCATAGAAATATTTGACTTTTAGGTTTTAAGTCTTATTTCTTGAATGTTTTAATAAATACATTGTAAAGGCTTTGAAATCAGAATAGAACGCAAGCAGTTGATGAATCAACTTGTTTACAAGAAAAACCAATTAAGAAGATTAAGGAGAGACTTTCGTATCAGTTAAGAAATAACAACTGAAACCATTAATGGAAAACACTACATATCCCTAACGTTAAGGTTCAATCTTGGCGTTACATTAATTTGTCCAACGGGAATTTATGAAGTACCATGTTATCGTATTTAGTTCTGATAAAAGATAATGGAACGATTGGAAATATCCGGAACGAGACATCCGACTTTTATGCCATTTTATTTCACGATTCATAAATAATCAAACTCTTCTAAGACATGTTTGATTGTACTCAGCAAACACGGAAATATTAAAATGAAGCGGTAGCTATATCAGGAATTTCGAAGGTTGTCCCGCCTTTTCGCGGTCTGCCGGGTCGCGACACGTCACGTTTTACAAAATGAATCAACATATTTCAAGGCGGTGTGGAAGGGGTATTGATTTTCATAAACTTAAAGTTGTAAGATTGTTGTAAGTTTCGTAAAATAATGTTTTTATCAGAACACTTTAGATGTGTGTTATCACAAACGTTGCTGTTAGTATAATGCATAAATTTCTCAACCTTGTATGTTTAATTTCGTGAAGTAATGTTTATTTATTAGAATACTTTGGATGTGTCTTATCACACTATAATTTATCATTTTTTCAACCTTGAATATTTACTTGCAATCTCGTAAGATAATGTTTATTTATTATTATCAATCCTTGTATGATTATCAATAGTCCTCAACCTTGTATGATTATCAATAGTCCTCAACCTTGTATGATTATCAATAGTCCTCAACCTTGTATGATTATCAATAGTCCTCAACCTTGTATGATTATCAATAGTTCTCAACCTTGTATGATTACCAATAGTCCTCAACCTTGTATGATTATCAATAGTCCTCAACCTTGTATGATTACTCAGACACGCAAATCACCGTGTTCGCTCATTCCCTGTTCAACTCAGGGTAACAGAACAACGATGTATTAAGATACTGTATGTCAGCTACCAACCGGAAGGGTCTGTATCCGATATTAAATATATATCATTTGAGATAAGAAAACAACGTAACTGGGGAAGATAGGGAGCTTACCATTTATCACTTTGTGTGCCATACGCCAGACGTTATTTGCAATGTAAAAGCATACTCAGTGTAAAATGGTTACTTCATTATTTCGACTTAAAGGTAAAACATTTCGTTTGCGTGTCAACCGGTCGGTTATTTCCAAATTTCTATTATTATGCATTGCGTACTTGTATTAGAAATACATGGCAAGGTGGATCTTTTATTCAGAGATTACACATCTGCAAATGTTGACCTCTGATATTCATTCGTCTTTTGCTTTAATTATTCAATGGTATACAGTATCTACACTGCTTCCGCTTTTGCTGTTCGACTCATATATCATTTTATCTATGCATTAGAAGACAATTAAGTATTTTTGTATTGTACTGTCCTAATATCAGAGAAGAAATTCCATGGATAAAGCTAAGGTAAAAAATTATATAATCGTGTCGGAGCCTGTGTATTAGTATTTACATAACTAATTAAGGTAAAGTCCCTGTAATGGTTCCGCTTCGTCTTGGACCATTTAACCTCTACCAAGATAAACAAGGTTTCCTAATGAAACATTATGAAACCTTGTTTATCTCCGCGAAAGGTCATGAGGTCCGAAATGTAGCGGAACCATTACATGGTCTTTACTTTAAGTCCTTTACATTCATCTTAAATTACTCTATTCCTAAGCCTTATCAAAAGCGAGGGGCTTCCGTGGCCGAGAGGTTAAAGTCACTGACTTTAACACTCACTCAGCCCCTCACCACGTGGGTTTGAATATATTTAGTTGTTACGTATGACATAAGTGCCCTAGATATATCAATAAAATATATCTTCAATCTTATGTACTCAGTATTACAAAAGAGCACGCGGGCTGATAAGGGATTTAACCGTTTGCTATCATGAATTAAGTCTAGCCTGAAGTCTGAACTGCAAACTGTGGAGTTAATATCATCAATTTTGATCGCAATATAAATATACCATAAAAGTAGAATTGTATCTCATTTAGAAGTGAACACATTTTGTATCCCGTAGCTCAGTACATTCAGTATTCATACTTAATGCTGAAATCCGCCATTTAATTAACTTCCATATTTTACTTGTAATAGTTATTTTCATTATATATTCACCAATGTTCTTCTTGCACCATATAAGTTAATTTATTTTGCAAAAGGTGACATATAGGCCCGTTGGGCCGGGTGTATTTTGTATCTGTACATGAAATGTGTTGATATTTATATATATGTACACATGTCACTATAATAAAAGATTATCTTATCTTATCTTATAGAAATGAAATACTGTCATATCCTTTAACAGTTTACAAAAACAATCTTATCGTAGGAGTACTAGTATAAGATATCAGAAAACATCACATAGCGTGCCTTCTTTACAACATTCTTATCCCCTAGGCAAAGTAAAACGACGCATTTGAAAGCTTGCGGACTTCCGGGTTTGCTGATTTTAAATGTGTGGTTATCTCCATGTGTAGTTGATGTTAATTTATAACATCTACCTACATGATAACGTTTGATCTGATCTGGACATCCGTAAAAAGCTTCTAGCGAATCAGCATTACAATTCTCCGGGTTATCTTAAACTGGATAAAGACTAATAGAAAATGGCTGAATGTACAGATTCATTTAAATACGACGTTTAATTTGTGCTTAGGAAGAGAAATATGTTGTTCCTGTTATTCCTCATAAGTGCTGGACCATTTATGATAAACTGTTACCCAGGAGGCGCTCCACTCACTTCCTGTTACACTGGGATTCCGGTACATTCAACTACCAATGGGATGCTTTTCAAAGCACAATCCGGTATTTCACCATTTCAGGTCGTGGCCAATACAACTAAAATAAAGCCTGGTGAATCAGTGAATATAAAGCTAAGCAGTGATTCAGGAGAAAAATTCAAAGGGGTGTTTTTTCGTGTTACGGCAGTTGCAAAACCAGGAGATGTTAATAGGAAAGTGTATCCTGAAGGTATGTTTCTTGGAGCAACGGCAAACACAAAGGTAGTGAGATGCGATGGTTCGTTTGATATCCTGACGCACAAGGATGCCTTTTCAAAAGATACTGTAGAATTTACCTGGCGGTCCCCATTATATTTTAAATCAGATGTTCTAATAGAAGCAACTGTAGTATCCAACTTCAGTGTATTTTGGACTAACATTTCATCACCTCACATTGAATTAGATGTTCCCGAGATATTTCCAGCAGATGGTCTTAAAAAGCCTTGGCTTAGAGAGATTGCAAAATCAGTAAAAGCATTGAGCGAGAAGGCGTTAGTTCGAAACCTCACTACAGAACGGTTTGAACTTGGATTCAATGGTTTGTCCGATCCAGATGGATTCCTTTTAACTCATTATATTTTGGACATAATTCCATTTGATGATAGCGAGAAAGCAGGAGTAAATTACACCGTTGAAAACATACCAGTTTTAATAAATGAGTTGGACAAGTTGGAAGAACAGCAAGAGATAAGTAATGGATATAATACAACCATATCTAGTAATTCTACGGATGTCTCATCTACAAAAAGTGTTGAACTTCATAAACTATATATAAAGGCACTTTTAACGGAAAACAGTGAAGTTGCTAGACATTTGGAAAGTGTTTTTCGTATGATACCGAATCGCAGATAGCAATATCATCTTGTGTATGGTTCAAAAATACTATCATTAACAACAGCCGTATACACATTTCTATTCTTTATCTACTGAGATTTCTCTGATAAATGATCATGACCCACGAAACAGACTAATTTGCCTGTTTCCTCATTATAACATGTTTGGCATTAATCAGAATATTGTTTCCTAGGTTACAGTTTCGTGGTAAAATGTAATCAGTTTTTACGTGGCAAGATAATTGAGACAAATGATGATAGATATACCACGTATATGATATACCAAGATGAGTACAGGAATACAACAATACTTTGAAAAAAATGTTGGCAGCATATGTATTATGATTAGATATAAGAAAAAGTACTGTAAACCAAAAAACTTTCGCGTCAAGAAACTTTCGCGTTTTTATGCGTCAAGGCATATTCGCGGCGTAATATTTTCGCGGATTTGAGCAGACCGCGAATCCCATGAAAAAATACACGCTGCGAACAAAATGTATTCATTGAATAGCAAGACACGGCATCCACTTAACTGTTATTTTTCTGGTCAGCGGTCATTGTATATGAGTGCACAGCTTTTAGTTAAGGGTTTGAGTAGTTTTTAGACTAGCTGTTGTTGAAGCTTTATTTAGCATTAAACATACAACATAAGTTTATAGCCTAATAAATACAATAATACTTAAATTTTGTACCGACACCTATAATCAAGTATTGAATTTCACAGTTTATAATGCACACAAAAACACGTCGCCTGCAATTTATAACCATTTACATTCGACTGATGAAATTCACACCCGTTCACACAGATACGGAAATAACACGCATACACAGACGTGTAATTTAAACTAAATCAAACTTCTTGTAGCGACTAATTTTCGCGTTTCTATGGTAGGATCGTGATTCGCGACGTTTTATTTTCGCGGAAATAACTCGAACGCGAAACTCGCTTATTTAAAATTCGCGAATTAAATTCTTGGTTTACACCTTACAGTATGTGAACAAATGTAAATCAAGATAAATTACATCAAAATGCTTACGGCACTGAAAGTGTGTGTGTCTCGAGTAAAAGAGGGTTTAACGTGCTGCAGATCTGCTGGGTAACTTTTTTTTTTCAAACACCAAACTTAAAAAAATAATAAGATTGTTGTGTAAGATTAACTTCCTTTTGCTTTAGACATGCATATGTTGAAACAAAATGTGCGTTCTTATCTTGTAACGACCTTGTTAACGCAAGCTTAATTGGTTTATTGGCATTACCTGAAAATTTGGTCACCATTTATTAAATTACTTTGATAAACAAAATAAACGCGACAGTAATGTTCTCACAGCGTTTTTATTTGTACTCAGTATCTTATATAACCCGGCAATATTGCCGAGCGACGGCACAGTATCTGTTTAAAGCTCTTTGATAACTTCGGATAGTAGATTTACAGGTTTCGGTCATTTTAAAGTGTAACCAATAACCGCTGCTGAAGGTACTTGCATCTGAGGTCGACTATTTATTAGTAAGTTACGCGGATTTGTAGCGGAGTTCAAGCTTTCTATATGGATTATTGTAACACCATAAAATGACCGAAACCCGATATTAACTATCTAAAATTATTTACGAGCCACCTTTGTATTCCTCCGCATGGTAAAATGACAGTTACGCAACATCATAGAGAAATTAGTTTTTTGTGCTTTAATGCCACAGACAATTATTGTGTCCCGTAAATATTTATTTTTGACACAAAAGTGAGTTTTCAACACTTTTGGTGAGTTTTCAACACTTTTGCTGAGTTTCAACATACATATGTTGTAGAATTATGTTTGAAGGTTTGATCAGTTTACAAAATTGAAAGGTTATTCGGTTTTCAGAGTAGAGAATCGATTGCTCAGAAATTAGGTAACGTTACTATAGTTGTGAGTAACTACGTCACACACAACTAATAAAACGAGATTTTTACTCGTTATGTTTATTTGTTTCAGATTGGACTATTTAGTGGTGCCTAAATTTTAGTCCATTTCTTTGATAAAGGCCAAATACTAGGGGAGTTAGTGAAAAATCAAGCATAGTAGTCCATACTTTTGAGTATATAAATTTGTTTCTAATACCTACTAAATTTGGTGAGTCTCCGTTAAAACTCTGTGTCTTTAAACGTGACTTTCTCATAAAATAGTGTAACATGTGACTTTTATATATAAATAGCATTTTGAATTTAATTCTTGCAGTTTGTCTGACCTAATCGTCCAATGAAATGCTTGCATTTCGTTCAAAATTTGAAAAAAATTATATTGCATAAAATGATCCGTGAGGTCTTGATATGAAGAAAATGTGAGTGTATGCTGCCTACGTTATCTTATAGCTAAATGGACGTAGCCTTATTAAATGAACCCAGTAATACTGACTCTGAACCATCACGTGTACTGTCAATGAAACGGAAGTTAATTCCAAAACGCGAGGTCAAAAGCAAAGCTGTATGGCGTACGTGACAAACTGTAAATAATTCCATAAAATTTAAATATATAAACGATAACTAAAACATACTGATCTAATTTACATCCAGTCTTCAATGGTTTTGTGATTTTTATGGGATTATTACGTAACATTTTATATGTCTTTAAATATTACCATGTTTAAAATGTAAGTTATAAAACCGGTGTCATTTCTTGTAAAATTTTAAAGATATCTAAGAAATGTGCTTATTTTAAAAGTGATTGACAATGAACATTGCAGTTATAATCTGAATGAAAAACAACTTTGGTATAAATTTCTCTCCCGTTATGATAAAACGCAGGTGCGATTGTGTCAAATACAATAGAGATATTGAAATCAAGATGAAGATCATAATACATACTTATATAAAGCTTTCAATGACATAAAGAAAACACGTGTACATGCATGTGCTAGTGTTATATATTCTATAATAAAAGAAAAATCAATATCTTTATCATTTCATCTCCCACAAGATGTCTCACTTCTAAAACTATGTCCGATTTATGCCGATTGTATCGTTGGAAATTGTCCTGAAAGTGACTGAGTGATTGCATTTGTACCTCAAAGAAAGTTAATCGCATAGTGTAATTAGTTCTAATGGTGCGGATCACAGATTGAGCTTTTCAATACTATTTTCTTACGATATTCATTTTCGTAATGAACTAAAAGGTACAGATGAACCCGGTGGTTTGCACAGCAAAGCATTAACAGAACTGAAAAGAATTAATCAATAATTCTTATGTGCTTTAAGCAAACGCGACGTCCTTAAATCGCATTAAATAATAATAATTATCAATATTGAAATAATTTATAGCGATATGATACTATAAACATGCCAAGTCCATCATTAAAGTACATTTAGCGAGAGGACCTCTTGCGACTTGAAAGGATAAAATCTTATAAGAACAACAACATTGCTGCAAAGGAAACTGAATATTAAGCATTAATCTCTTTCAATTTCCGATATAAAACGGAAAATCAAAGTAAGAAGTTACCTATAGTTTTGAAAGTAGGAGCAGTTTACTCGCGGTCAAACACTTTGTAAATAAATAATTACTAGACACGAGTGTAATTATGAAACTGCAAAAGCTATTTTCTCAGATCTAAATGAGAATTTGTTCTCAGGTTTATCGATTTATTTTGCTGTCTTTTTCCCCAAATTAAGCATTTTTTGCAGGAAAAATAAACAACACACATTGTTCAGCAATTCTCAAAAAAAAAAAAATATTAAAAGAAAAATATACTTTAATCAACCAAAGTCGGAGCGCACATTTACTTTTGCAATAGAGTTTACAAACCAACATACATGTCTATACATTTACCTTCATTTAAGTCGTTTATAGCAAATGCGCTTTGACTGTAATAGCCCAGGGCCGTGACAAAGTAATAAAAGATGTTTAATTTTCATTTCCGCTCATACATCTCTCTAGCAGATTAGTAATCTAAATATAAATTAGACGTTTTCCCTGATGAAGATCGTACCAATTTAAATAGAAACAGTGAGTGTTGACCGGTGATAAGGATGTTTTGATAATACTAGGATTAACTGATGACTTAATTACAGTTGAAGAATATTTTGCAAGCATGGGTTATACTTTCTGTGTACATGCTTTTGGTTTCTCCTTGATAACGCTCGGGTTATGTTTGAAGCCATTTGCAAATGCATATCCTTTCGGAGCTCCGCCGAAATCATGTTCCAAAGGAATACCTTCCCATTACGATGCTTTTGGAAATGTGTTCAAACCACAAGATCATCCAGGGCCATTTTATATAAAAGTAAATTCTTCTGTTATTAACCCGGGGGACGTACTTCGTGTTAAAGTGACCAACGATGAGGGAGTATTATTCAAAGGACTGCTACTTAACGTGAAAGGGTTTTCATCAGCAGACAACTCAACTTCTGGACGGTCTCTTGGATCATATATTAGAAAGTTTGACAACGTCAAAACCATCACCTGTGATGTCTCCCTTGATACTCTCACACATACTGATGCCAATTATAAAATGCAGGTCGAATTTTACTGGAAAGCTCCTCTGTACATGACAGAAGATGTTGTGTTCAACGCAACTGTCGTGTCAAACTACTCTACATATTGGTACAATATTTTGTCTCCGAGGATCAAGCTTGTTAGACCACCAGTTCTCCCAGCGGAAGAACTTGAAAAACCATGGCTTCGTGAAATAGCTAAAATCATAAAACACTTGAACGAAACAAAATCGCGACAGGAATTTGCTAGACAAAGATTTCTGAAAGGATTTAAAAACTTACAAGATTCTAAAGGTTATCTGTTGACCCATTACCTCACAGATATTATTCCCTTTGATGCAAGTTTGGTTAGGAGCGAACCGTTGGCTGAAAAGAAAAATGAAACGGATGATTTATCGGAAATTATTAATACTCTTACAGTCGTATCTACATTCTCCAGTAATGGAACGGATAACCGGAAGAGTTCAGAATCTGGAAAACTAACTATGGATACTGTTAATGTTAATTTGACAAATTTTGCCCAAAATGAACAAGTTGTAAAAGAGCAAGCGACTGGAGAATTAGAAACTGAATCCACGGAGTCTGTAAACAAATCAAATTTTGAAGTGTTCGTGAAAGCATTGTTGAAAGATAATATCTTAGCTGCTGATTCTCTCGAACAGATTATAGGTGATAAATGAGCAATCAATTATATTCTGTGAAATCATCACTGCAAGGTAATCTTAATGGAAGAGTATATTTACATGTACATTTGCCGCTTAAGGAAATGTTTAAAACAAATGTCCTTTTAGACAGGTCTCCCTCATCGTTTATCATCTGTTTTATCTCCTAGTTACTGCTACTACCATGGACATACTTTTTTTTTGCCCATATGGAAATATATCAGTTCAATAAAAATTAAGAATAATGCTTAAAAAGAATGAAAAATATGTTTGTGTGTATGTTTAGTGTATTGATATCGCAATAAGTATGTCCCGTATGTTCGATTCCTGGTCATGAACGCGAGAGTAGGTTGTACCAATTTTAGCGTTACTATATTGACCCATCCTCTGTCTTTGCTATGCTTAAAGTATAAGAACTAGATTCATTATTGGTGTAATCGAATTTTAAGTAGAATCGCTATCGCGATATCATCGGTTTTCGCGAAAGAAATGTTATTCAGTTCACGAGTATCATGATTCGAAAAACATATTTCTTTTTTCAATGGCTTGTTGAATACTGTAAACAAACATTTCAAACATTTTTGTCGCATTCTTTAAGCATACCTTTTACCCAAAAGAATATTTTTGAGTATTACCTGTCAGTAATGTTGTCGCAACCTTGAAAACCTTTTTACGGAATTCAGTTAGTGCAACGTTAGATGTGTGTGTTGCTTTATTATGGTGAATAACGACAATTGTAATTGATCAACTACAATTGCAAACGACACACAATAGTATAAAATGACACACGACAATGCGACATGACACTCAACATTATTACGAACTAATGTTGCATTGAATAACTATCATTTTCATGAAATATCGCATTAATTTTGGAGTGTCGTTTCAAATAGATTTAACCAAGGAACAGAATGCAAAAAAAAAAATCGCATAAAAATCAGACTTTTTTAGTTACAAAGAGTGATTTCAAGCCAAGTGCCCCTAGCGGCCAAATGAGAAACACAATTCATTAAAATTTTACTGTTTGGTACGTAGCAATGCAGCAAATGGTTCAATCATGTAAACAAGTCGCACTAGTCAAACATTCTATTTCTTATATATCACAATTTGAAGCATAAAACTGATTTACAATTTTTCTAAAAAGGTTCAAACCTTGGACTGCCGTAAAATGACCAAATCAAGTCCGATCTTCAAACACTGAACATCACTGGAAAGAGCTTTTCAAGAACTTAAACTTTTGTTCATATACTCGCAATGAAATAGTTTTAGTTTTGGAGCACTTTGGGGCCGAATAAAAACACAAAAATCGTAATATGTTTTTTAACTTTTTAATTGTGAGGCCCTTTCAAACTTAACAATACATAACGTGCGAAAATTTAATGACGAAAAAAAAAAATAAATAAATAAAGTCAGGAGCGACAAAAACATGTTTTTGGAATTTTGATTTTTCCTAAATTTTAGTGAAGTTTGACCGTTTCTAGAGGACAAACCACGCATTTCTTAAATTCGCCACCCTCTATATTTTGTGCGTATATGTCTTGCAAATCGTATGCAGCAAACAGAATTCTTCTATCTGATCTCTAGCAAAAATGGGTAGGTTTTTCGTAGACCTACTCTAACGTGTCTACTTTTTTACAAGGTTCGAACATTCAACCTCTCCTTGAACAATTTTTTTCCCCGGTACTCGATGATGAGATATCAATCATATTTGATTTGGCTGTCAACAAGAAACATAATGTAAAAAAAACGCATTTAAATCAGGTTTCAAATTTTTGAGTTATTAGCAAAACAGTGATTACATGCATTGCGCCCCGTAGCGAAAAATGAAGAAAAAAAAGAAGAAAAAATTAGAGCTTCAAAATGAGGCCAGAGACAAAGCGTATTTAAGGAGATTTTCAGTCTACTACTTGAAATAGTTTTTTTGTTTTCGAGTTCCTCCAGCCATACTTAACGCTAACGTACGATTGAAATACTTAGGGGCGATTTTCGTCATTCTTTTTTCTCTATTTAAATTACTCAAATATTTCATTTCTAAACGAACAGTGTTAGTTTCTTATGAAATAAATTAATGGCAACTTACTAATGTACATGAATGTTTCATAAAACAGTGATGGTGGAATGAGTTTCTTCCGTATTTGAGAAGTTTTTCTTAGCGTTGAGGATTGTTGGTGGAATTCGAACCTGGTTGAAAGATGGTGTTTGAATTGATAGAGTAAAGCATATAAAGTGCATTATAATTTTACAAGACATAACTTCTGTTTTTTTTATATGTATTTTATTGGTCGTCTGAAATGGTAATTATAACAATTACATTTAAGTCTTGAGAGTTTGGCTTTTCACTAAGAAGCGGGTTTCTTATATTCTTATTAAGCACGCACTGTATTTCCTTGTACAATGTAGTACTTTTATGTTGTTATTGAAACTCTTTTCTACATATTTTCTCGTGTGTGCGTGAGAGAGAAAGAGAGAAAAGGATAAACAAAAAAGGTTAATGTATTTGTTTAGAGGAAAGAGAATCGAAATGGTTTACCTAGTGTATAAATTTCAGAAATCTTCATATATTTGTATTACTTTCTAAAACCAAAGAAGCACAATTAATATCCAGAACAAAACTGTTGCAATATAGAACAAAATGGTGGTTTTCCAAACGAAACTTATTCAGTACAAAAAACCAAAAATCCACAAAAACGAAATAGTCGTAATCCTGGGCAAAACTGTCAAAATCCAGAACGTTCCAGGCAAAAAGTGTGACGGACGGACACCGGACCGACAAAGCGTCAACCATATTCTCACCCTCCGAGGAGCAAGAAAATATAAGACATAATATTTTTTGTGAGTGGTGAGTTTCATGTCAGGAAAAATGAATTTCGATTCTAGATAAATGAGCTTCTAGTATGTGAAGGTGAGTTTCGAGTTTAAAATTGGGTTAAGGGTCAGAAAAGGAGAGTTTCGAGTCGGAAAAAGTGAGTTTCGAGTAAAAAAAAAAAGGGAGTTTCGATTCTAGTAAGTTTTAAGAAAAAAGTGTTGTTTGAATAACTAGGTTTATGTACTGTACAGTGGCCGGTATAAATCATGACAAATTGTGTATGTTTTGGCGACTTTGTATATATTTAACAACATTTGTGTGTTTTAAATTGATATCACGGTAAAGTTTATTAAAAAAAATCGGGGAATATTTGCTTATATCCGCAGTGAGTTAAATATTTACATTGCATTCTCTCGTATCCACTCAGACATGACAGATTACCTCCCATTGAATCGTTTAGAAAAAATCTAAATCATACACTCAGAAATTCCTGTAAATGCTTCGTCCCGAAATAAAACGTTTAAAAATGGTGCCGTTTTAAACTCACCTGAGAATGAAGTGCTAAAGGTGAGCTTTAGTGATCGCCCTGCGCCTTTGGTTACCATGGCAACGGAAAGAAAAATATATAACTTTAACAAATCACCTCTTTCAAAACTATTGGCCAGATTTCAAAATATTTTGGTACAGATGTTCCTTGGGAAACTCTCTACCAAGTTTGCTCAAATTTTTCC
>CM037780.1:63084202-63097506 GCA_021229015.1 Solen grandis | reverse complement strand
TATTGCTATGAACGACATCAACGTCAATTGACGTAAAATGGCACAGAATGCAATTCTTGCGCATTGCAGCCAAACATCTTGATATATGCAGTCTCCTTATCCAATTGGCTCATGTAATCCTCTTTCAGTTCTATCCGCTGTATATACTCGACTTGACTTGACTATTTGAGTTTACCGTCGCTTCGACAGTATTTCAGTCATATAGCAACGTCCAGCTAGTTACAGGTGGAGGAATGTATATACTCGACGCAAGACGGAAAATCGCATGTCTTCATAAGTTTCCGTCATGCTTCGAGACGTTAGACACATTTTAAAACTTTAATTTCCTATTTTACACTAGAATCGATAGATCAGGATGAGAGAGAACTTTTTTTAATTTTTGCAAATACTTCAAAAACATACAACAGTAAGTGTATTGGCTTGAATTTTCAAACATAGATGGTGGCTAGGAAAGGTGCAGTGATCACAACCATAACTTTACCTCCCCCCTCCGTCTTTATTAAGTTTCATGATACGTGTTTGTACCATTTCACGAAATTGAATGAAGTCTTGAAAATTGGCTTACTTACTAAGGAAACCCTTTCAATTAACATTAGTTAGAATAAATTGGCCTCTTTTTTGGGCGGGGACCTTGTGTTCTTGTACTTTAAAAATTCTTTGTTTTGTTCTTTTTTTTTCTTTTTTTTTAAAATTATCGCAAATACCCTCTTGAACCTTCCAATGCCACAGATAAAGGATTGTGTGGTTATAAATAGAATTTGGATACACCAGCGCTTACGGTTGCTCTTATTTAAAAATCGACAGCAACAACAAAATATAATAAAAACAAGTTAGATACGTCAGCTACATAAATACCAGATGCAAGACTTAATTAAGCAAAAACTTAATTATAAAAGCTGCAGAGGAATGGGGAGGGGTTAAAAATGAAAGTTTACGTAATGGTGTCTTGACTTGACTATTTGAGTTTACCGTCGCTTCGACAGTATTTCAGTCATATAGCGACGTCCAGCTTATTACAGGTTGAGGAAACCCCGAATGCACGGAGGCATCCGGGTAGAACCATCGACCTACCGCAAGCCAGCTGGAAGGCTTCCTCACATGAAAATCCGAATGACCCTGCCGGGATTCGAACCCACGCGTGAGGGACTGAGTGAGTGTTAAAGTCACGTAATGGTGTACGTTTCTTATATTTTAATTGAAATACTTTACATGACGAAATTTGTCACAGAAAATACTGGCCACTCGGACTTACATGGAGAAGCGTTCTAGCTGGTTTGCGGAGGAGAATATTATAATGTAACTATTTAATTAAATGAAAAAGGCATGTTAAAGAGAGTAAAGAGTGACTATTTGGTTCTTAAAATTAGTTATCGTCGCTGCTCTAAAAAGTGTAAGTACTTAAAAAAGTATTCTGCGAAAATCCTGGACCTTTTAGCCAATCGGAAAGTTGTTAATTGACCATGTGAAAAAATCCTGTATATCTATTTGTTGATATTTTTCTCGTCGAAAACCGCGTATAATTTAGGTCAGAGTGATATTTGTGTGGAACATTTTTAACGGATTTTAATGAGTTGTTTCTTTTGTTTATAAATAGTTATATATAATTGTTAATGAGTTAATGTTAAATCATAAATTTATATGCATAGTTTCTTTTAACAGGTTAATATTTCTTAAAATTATCAAGTCTAATTTGCCGTACAATTTTATCACAAAGCCACAGATAATACAGAATCAATTGGCTGGATGAAATTTTGTTTTTCTATGCATTGATTATCAGAAAAAAAATTAGGTGCATAAAATAGTTATTTAAGGCTTTTCTTTTCTTTGCATGAAACGTAATTTCCCTGAGGGAATAGAGCATCATTTACTTTCGTTGCCTATTGAAAATATGATTAAATTAGAATACCGTCACATCTGTCTTAAGCGACAATCAATGGAACAATAGAAAGTGACCGCGTAACATAGATGGTCACTAAATGAAAGTTAAACATATACCAAAATGTTAGTTTGGTGATATAAAAACTGACCGCCAAATGCATGTTGGCCGCTTAATACGGGTGACCGCTAACACAGGTTAAACTGTATTATTAAATGCACCAGCTACTCATCTTCTTTTTCTACTTCTATTGTAATGGCTATCAAGCATTTTCCATTACGACCATACTTTTTAGACCGAGCTGTCAAGGATAACCCACGAATTGGTTCCTGATTTTTGCTAAAGAGACAGCATCTGAAGAGACAGTGGTTGAATACAAAGGAGTCCGGATGCGATGCCCTAGCTCATTTAGCGAATAGACCTCTTAGTGTTTATACGTGCCCGCTGTTAAGCTCCGATACACGGGACACAAGTTCCTGGTTAGTACTCTGATTTCCCATAGCAACCCAATTTTGCCGAGTGCAAGGCAAGGGTGAGTCTGGTACCAATTGTATACGCCTTTGGTTTGACGCGGTCACCGAATTCGAACCCCAGACCTAATGAATGCGGACTCTTTACCACTTCAGCTATTGTGTCGGCAAGTTAGAACTTGTAAAGCATAAATGATATATATAGTGGAGCATGATAGTGCCTTATGAAGGGATAGATTTTGAAGTCGAATTTATAGCTTACTTTGTCGTTTTGAAACGAGTTTTTAAACATTCCTCGGGTTTCGACAAACACATCATACCGTATACTCAAGTATCATCTGCAACATTAAAAAAATGATCCCTATTTTTCAGTTTTGTTCTTGTGGTACTAGTTTTGAATTTCTCGAGATGTAGATATAAATAGATTTTTATATAAATAACAGTATTAAGGATAAAATATCTTGCAAAATTATATACTTGGTGGCTTGCATTGAATCTAAATTTGTGCTTATGCTACATAGTAATGTAATCTAAGTTCAAACTGTTTTTGTTTTTTGTTGTTGTTTTTTTTTTTAAAAGAAAATGGTTCATTCTTGTAGGTTTTGATTTAGTTGTTTACGGACCAGAAAATAACCATGAATGCTCAATCACATCATTAACAGTTTAAACCTACCTGAGCACATGTGCTCAAGGTGAGCTATTAGGATCAATGAATGTCTGTCTTTCGTCCGTCGTCCACATTAGTTTTTTTGCACGCTAGCATTTTTATCTCATTAATATTTATCTTTTTCAAACTTTATAACGATGTTAATAGTTATAACTTCTCGGGCAAGTCCGATTATGGCTGATAGCGGCAAATTAGGTCAGGACTCATGGCCCTTTTAATTTGGAAAAAAAAATGCCAGGTTTCATTTCGTTTGCATTCTAGCAACGTCTTTTCTCTTAAGCAATCTTTATTAAATTGATGCACACTGTTAATGGCAACAATATCTTAGCTGAGTTCGATTATGGCTAATATTGGACTAAAAGATCTACATTTAAGTCCCTTGTAATTTCATAAAAAATCACAGGTTTGCTGTTTTTACACTCTAGTTCAAACCATATGGCCTGGATATGTGTCACTGCATAGTAGTCATTTTAGGTTGGTTCAATCATAGCCATGGGGACAAAGCCATGCCCATATTGACTTGTTTTTATTTAGACTTACATGAGGTCCTATAACCTTCAATTTCGACCACATGTAAGTTTTTTAAGTGTGGAATTGAACTTTGATATTGGATGACCCTGATCATGACCCAGTACTTACTTATGGCCTTCAAATTTTGAAACAATGATAATGTTTGATATGTGACATAGAACTTAGACCTTGGATGACTTTTGGCTTTGACCCAACGACCTACTTAAGAATTTTTAAGCCACACCCTTCAAATTGGACGACAAATACTGGAAATGGAAGTGATCATGGTGTCTCATTACAACTGTGCTGTAAATAATATAGCAGCTTGTATAGGCAATGAAGGCAATATTTCTCAGGTGAGCGTCACCAAGGCCATCTTGACCCTCTTGTTCTAATTATTGTCGTTTCAAACTTAATACTATGGAAAGTTATTGTTTACACACATCCGGGGTTCAAAGTCCGAATTATAGGTAAGATTTTTACAGATCAAGTGAAATGAAACTTACATAGACACGTAATATAGTTTTCTTTTGTACTTGAGCGTGTTACAGTGTTTGTTTAAGTTAATGTTTTCTTATGATTTATTTTAATAAAAAAATATTGATAAAATAGATCAAATTCAATAACATTTTGCACGCGTTTTCAATATAAAACAGTCTGATAACTGATAGTTGACCTACTGTCAACGAGACAAACTGAAAACTAATGAGCTGTATGCAGCTATAAGATCCAGTGAACAAAAAACGCAAATACCAAAACATAAAGTAAACGAATTCTGTCAACTCATATCTCTGTTGGTAAAAAAGGGACAGGAAAAAGGTTTTACATAAAAACCACTGTGTGCGATATAAAAATGTCACCTTTAAGCCACCGTACATATCCATGTTGAGTGAGTCCCTTAAAAGGCTATAAAATACTTGTTTCTTGTAATAGGTCGCTTATAACTTTACCTAAAACCTAGAACGTTTTATTGCCTTGGAGAAAGAAAATATCAAGTTTTTTTTCTTAATTCCAAAAATGGTCTCTGTTGTTTTGTATTGATGATTTAAGTATCCCACATTTTATATGATATATAAATAGAATAAAAAAAATGTTTGCCTGCCTACCCAAATTTTTCAGAGCCGTTACCGGAAAAAAAGTTTCTTTTTGGTTTGTGACAAACTTTTAAATGTTCAAAGATGATATTTGCTGGCATGAAGGTATACCAAACACACGCACTTTAAATACGGAAAAGCTTCTGATTCATAGTTATGACCTTCATACAACACTCAAAAAAGTGATTTAAGAATTAACCCTTTCCCTCATATAGACTCATTTTGACGCACTCAATAGGTACCTCATAAAACCTGATCTGCAGAAAACCACAGTTAAACCTTACCAAATTTAATTACAAAATCCTCCTTTCCAGACCACTGAGGAGCAGCGAACAGCATAAAACCTGATCAGCCCGCGAGTTACTCGCAGGCTGATCTGGTTTTATGCTGTTCGCATAGGTCTTTTCATGGTGTCCTCTATGAGGGAAAGGGTTAAATACTGATACTTTTTGTATCTGTACAACGTAACAATTATCGAAGACAAAATTGTGTCATGTCTATGCAATTTAATAGACATATGCCACTCAATTTTACAGAATTTAAAAACCGCGTAAGTAAATTATTTTATCAAAATGAATAAGAAAAGCGCGTATGTTCGTGTTTCAAAAACCGCGTAAGTTAATTTTGTTGGAAAAATAAATGCGAAAAAAAGCGTAAGTGTCCGTATGGCTTAACTACTTAAGTCTCAGAAAATCCCCGTATCACGTGTTAAAGGTGCACACACACACACACACACAAAAAAAAAAAACAACAACAAAAAAAAAAAAAAACAAAAAAAAACTTATAACGCGTCTAGCATGACGTTTAATAACAGAAATATTAAGTTTTTTTCGTCTCCTGAAAAGTTGCCAAAACTGACTTGCGCAGTTTTCGTAGAGCAGCGACGTTATGTTGGCTGTTTTGGCAGATCTACCCGGATGCCTCTTGCACCTGTAATAAGCTAACGAGTGTTGAGAGTTCCTTGGAATGCATGTAATGCCACTGTTTATGGTGAATTAGAACGTTATCCTTTGTATATATCTCATTATTGTAGAATTATTAAGTATTGGTGCAAAGTCGCACATTCCGAGAATATTATTTTAAATAGATTGTATACATTAAGTAACAGAGATTGTTTGATAGGGCTTAATAATTGGGTAAGTAGAGTTAACATACTTTTAGATAACTTTGGTTTTTCTGAAATGTTTAATGTTATTAATTCCTCGCCTATACATGCTAAATAATTTCCAGCTATGCTCAAAAACAGGGCTATTGATCGTTTTAAACAATAATAGTTTGGTTTAATTGATAGTAATAGCATTTTAGAGGAATATAAATTATTTAAAATTATGAAAATGCTATAATATTGTAAGTTTCTTCTACTCTCCATGATTAATATGATTTTTTTCTTTTACTGAAACGCAGGTACTTGGAAGCGTAACTTAAAAACAATGATACAGATACATGCAATAGGGGTTTCCGTGGAAGAATAAATTCTCAAAAATACGATATGAACATGGCATTAAAAACAACACAAAAACTAACGAATTGAAAAACTTGCTTTTCGATTGAAATAAAAGTAGTAAATTTAACTTCATTATGTAAAAGATATCTTCTATAAAATTAATGTAATTCTTTAAGCTAGAAACCTGTCTGATTGTGTCGTGTAACGCACGTTCAAATAAACAATATATCGTTGTGAAATAGTCTCTTAACATATAACTACATGTAGTTAGCTCACAACTGTCACTCATACGGCTAAATACAGAGCTGCATCCGCTGTATCGTTCTTTTAATAGAAACATGTTGATTAAATGGGATGACTCAAACAACATTAGATGACTGAAAGGAAAAACATGTGCTGTATGAAATTAAACGTTTGTTAGATTTTTATCACGCCAAAAAGTAATGTACCATATCATATTGTAGTATCAGCAGACCAGCATCCTCTGAATGTTTTGACTGGGGCGTAACAAGCTATATTTTTTTAACCCTTTGTAGATATCTTTAGGATCGTTTGAAATATAGACTGCGCAAGCAAGGCGTCGATAAGAGAATGTAAATGTTTTTCATGTTACAATTCATCTGATCGGGTGTATGTATACAATCCCCATAGGAGAACCTCACCATAATGGATTAGGCCGTGATGTATGTTTAAGTCTGCAAAAAAACTTCAGCATGAATTAACCCGCCGCTCAACGCAATCGAATTAATCAAATCATCCCAAACGACAGAAATTACTTGTCGTCTCGGCTAAATTAAGTATTCTACTTTGGAACTCTATGACGTCTAAACGAAATAACAAAGGTCGTAGACATGATTCGTACAGTTTGTATAAGAGGGTGTCGCATTTACTGAACGCTTGCTTCAAATAATGAGCCAGTCACTGGTTAATACATTTCTAATTAAAGTTCATCATTCAAAAGCAATTCTGGGACTTCCAAGAAAGACGCTTTGTAAAAAACCTAGATGGCACTATCGAAACACCCAGGTGGCGTTTAGGCCTTGACGTTTTTAGTGTTTTAATCTTAACCCTTTCCCTCATAGAGGAAACCATGAAAAGACCTATACGAACAGCATAAAACCAGATCAGCCTGCGTAACTCGCAGGCTGATCAGGTTTTATGCTGTTCGCTTCTCCTCAGTGGTTTGGAAATGAGGACTTTATAATTATATTTGGTAAGGTTTAACTGTGGTTCAGGCTTTATGTGGTACCTACTGAGTGCGTCAAAATGAGTCTATATGAGGGAAAGGGTTAAAAACGATTGAGCTACTGAAAGGTACCAAGAAACGGTAAAGTAAACGAATCATACGGGCTACATGGATTTTTCTTGTGGTACAAGAATAGTATCATCACTGGTTATATTGTTTTATAAGATACAATGTTGATTAGCTCCTCTAATGGATAATAGTGTTGTATGATAATGATGAGATTGCTGTGTTGCGCTATAGCAAAGGTCTTAAATGCGATGAGGCTGTAGTGGAAACGCTTTGGATACATACACAACTCAATCAGCAGGACCCCGGTCAAACGCCACGCAGTTGATACCTCCCCTTACAGTTGTAGATAACCACTGCCACCACAAGTTAAAATTAACAGAATTTAGCTATTTTTCTCTCTTTTTTTTCTTCAATATATATATATATATATATATATATATATATATATATATATATATATATATTACTGCGAATGTCATTTCCCTAAGTTTGTTTTCTTTAATAAACGTCAAATATCGCCTCGTGGTAAAAAAAATAAACCATTTTAAAAACATTTTTGCTGTTGTGACAGCAGACGGAGACGCCATTTTGTTAGTTTACCATCATCACGTGACATTTGTGACGGCTTGCAAGGGAGATTACTGTGTGGAGTTTGGACCCCTGTATGACAGATCCAATGAAAAGTCTTTGGTGTTCTTAATACGACCATCGCCATTTACCAAAAGAATGACTTTTTGGATCACAGTAAGGACAAAAGTATGGTGTGACGGAGAGCTATCAATTTCCATAAAAAAGCAAACTGTCGTATTTTGATATTGAAACTATTTCATTAGAGATAACGCAGTGAATGCCCTTGCAAAACTGTAAAAGAAATAGTTGAATTAACCAACTGTTACAGTAGACACGTTATCAATATCAGGATCACCTTAAGCCTTAGAAACAACGGTGTCCTTCTTCTAAGTAAATCGCGTTTAAGAACTCTCAGTTCATAAATATTTACGTAGTAAGACGAAATTATTTCTGTGCGGCCTGGGATGGATAATTCCGCGGAGACTTCAAACACAATGTTTTCCTAAAAACAGAATGCCCATGTCCGAGCCTTTCCCCGCCCAAGGGGGTCAGATGCAAACTGATGTCACTTGATATGGCTTCCTAATTTGAATATTATGTACGCCAAATATCAATCATTTATCTCATTACAGTAAATTTGTTACGCTCTGGCCAAAAACTCTTTATAAAAATAAAAGGTTAGGGTTCTTGGTGACTGTACATCACCTATGTATATTGTAAGTTTCAAGTCAATACCTAATATAGTTTATCGCCAAGGTTTAAGTTGTCCGCAGACAGACAGAGACACAGACATATAGGTAGGACGAAAACGCTATGATTTAAATATATCGATTCGTGGGCATAAAAATGTATTGTTTGCTCATCTACGGTAGTAGTTCAAGGTTTTCATGTTAAAAACAATCAATTGTTACTGTCTACATCTGACTTTTTCCAATTTTTGATTCAGGAATTATTACTACATTCTACTACTGTAATCAATAATCATATCCCACATTTTTCGTAAGGATCTATGTATAGTTCTGAGGGTACCATTCTTGTGTTATCATCAGCAGACGATGTGTTGTAGGGCTAGAGGAAGTAGAGATTTGATCTTTATCAGTTATAGAAAGACCAATAGTGCATAAATTGTGTGAGGAATCGTAACTGAACACAAATATATTACTGTGATGCAATGCGGTAAAGCTACGGTTTCTTTCAAATTACATTGTAAAGTTAATGCTTGACTTTGGTTCTGCATGAATTTCTTATGTTAATGCTTGACTTTGGTTCTGCATGAAGTCCATAGAATTGTTGAAAAATCTTCACAAATGCTTTAGTTTTCAACAAACCAGTATGTCAGGAGCATACAGAGCTACCGGTTAAGGCATATACCACATGTACCATGCAATATCGTAATCTGAAATGATATTACTTTCTCACGAGCACTTTTAATTCAACGTTAAAATCAATACAATAAAACAGTTGTACCACTTTTTATTGACTTTAATTTGCGGAAGGCGAAAATAGTCATTCCAAATAAATGTCTGCAGGTAGTTAGACTCTATGAGAGATATGAACAGTTTTGGAAGGTTTGCCCACGTTAAGTAGTCGAATCGGTTTGACTGAAATATTGTCTCTGCGACATTAACTCCAAACTAACAACATCATCAACGACCGAAATGTCTACAGCATAAATATGTATCTTTCAAGAAGAAATAGTCTATAAATTCTTAAAATGCTGTCAGTTAGCCGTAAAAGAAAGCAAATATAACATGTTTTGAAATGTACATGCTACAGAGCATTTTTATCGATATTTTTGTATTGTTTTTAAGAGCGTGATTTGAACAATGAAATTTATACTTGGTATCTCTTACTAAACACATTTCAGACTCGCTAAGGGGGGTGGGTATTTTGCTCTGTGTAATCGAATTATAGCCTCCAATTTAAAAACAATTCAGATCAGTTTAATTTAATGATAATTAGGAACATGCTATTACAATTTGGTCTGATCTCTCCTGGCGGTTACTTAATTAGACCGACCTCCTGCCCGAGATGTTCCTGAAATGTCCACCCACTCGTCTCAGCGAGTGATACTAAAATGATTATATGTATAGACTTTGCTTGAAGGCCCAAAATTCTTCCAAACACAGTGCATATTCCTCGGACAGAAAAAGCAAGATATGTGTTACAGGTTTGTTAAGATATGCAATATGTATATACGCGTTGACGACAGCATTATTACAATGCATTAACAAGAACGATTTATTTTTCTAATGGGGAGTTTACAATTAAATTTGGTAAGGTTTCAGTTTGGCTTTCTGCAGATCAGGCTTTATGTGGTACCTATTGAGTGCGTCAAAATGAGTCTGTATGAGAGAAAGAGTTAAGATGAATTTTAAAAACGATTTCAAACTATCACATATGTTTGATACATATATCTCTTTTTTAACAATGCAATCTATGAACTAAAGGTAAAGTCATACACATTATGAGTAATGACAGACCTTCCAGCTGGCTTGCGGTAGGTCGGTGGTTCTACCAATTCAATAGTTTATTTCCAAGATTTACATAGTAAATAACATTGGACAAAGCATATAGTAACAAAATATATTGGTTATGGCGGTTATTTTCAATTAATTATGGTACTGGGTATAATAATATATCATCAAACAAAAAGTACATGTGGGAGAAAAGTTTAAGAAAAGTAAAAAAAAAAAAAAAAAAAAAAAAAAAAAAATCATGCTGCTTTATCTTCGCATCATAACTAAATTCAAATATATGAAATAAAAAAGCATTGCCATTTCAATAACTCTTTTTCAGTATGCAGAGTGTTGGTAGGAATCACATATCTATATTTGACTTTTACAAAATACAGCATTAATTCTGACATGTAAACATACTTAGATCAAAAATAATATTTAGATAGGCTCGTATGAAAAAAAAATATTAAAATGTGTCATAAATACAAGAATTATAAATAACAAATATTTTTAAACTCAGGTTTCCAGTGGATGAAAAAAAAATCTTGTGTAGTAAGGCATACTGCTTCAAACATTTAAAGAGGACGGTCAGTAATTTCAGTAAAAAATGAATTATGGTATCGATAGAAAGTCCGCACTTGTTGTGTTCATGTTTGGTCCCGGGATTTGCACAATTTCTTTCCTCACGTGGCTTTGTTTATTTCCGGTTAGCTTATCCGCGTGTGTATTAAAGAAAAAGAAAAACAAACTAGGAGTTATATGGAATTTACAGTGTTAAATTTATCATAATATTGGCAGCAACTAGTGAATTAGTTTGAATGGTATCAGTTGAGTAATAGAGGAAGGTTGTCACATGAGGAATTCTCGAAATAAAGAAAAATTTACGGAACATTTCAAGGTGGATCATCACGAAAAAACATCAACCAGAATTCAGATAAGTATTTCAGCAATTGTGAATAAATGTTCAGCCTTCCAGCTGGCTTGCCTCCGTGCATTCGGGGTATTCCTCCACCTGTAATTAGCTGGACGTCGCTATATGGCTGAAATACTGTCGAAGCGACGGTAAACTAAAATAGTCAAGTCTAGTCAAGTCAGTGATTGTATTGAAGTGCATGTAGTTACTGAGGAAGGTCATAACCACGGCATCAACATTTGAACTAAACCTTTCCCTCAGACTGATAACCATCTCAGTGAGAAATTGGTTACAAAATGACGGAGCCTCTTTTCTTTGTTATCACCATCCCTTCCCTGATGTTGTGACCATGAAGCTCATACATCTACAGACCTGTGTCTAATTGGGGTTCAGTGGGAACAACCTTCCAAGAGGCTGATTACCTTTGATCTAGAGTGGCACCAAATGCCTCTAGACTCTGACCTCGGGAAAAAATCAATGTCTTTCTTCTGAATATCTTACTCAAAACTGACAAATGCTTCAAAGCATCAGCCATTAGTTAGCAACATACAGAAACTACAAGAGCATGTACACAATTATATTACAAAATAACTGAATTATATTTGTAATATTTGTTATTGTTTATGTAGTTCGACTTCAGATATAGACACACGTCAAGTGATGTAACACATGATTAATATCTAAGATAAAGATTTAATATAATTAGTTTCACAACGGAATCCTTTCTCGAATGCATTTTATCTGCTTATGTTTATAAATTGCACCTTTTCTCAAATCGGATGCAAACCTAAAATAAAAACAGTTCGCCTTTCTTATCCATCATGTGTTTCAATAAAACACATTATATATAATGACTTATATTTGTTTTGCCATAGACTGTCAGCTATTTTCGCTACAAAAGCAATTTTGATAATCAAATGATATATACATCGTCTACTAATGTTGCCAAGCAAATGCAGTTTCAAGAAATTACTCTTAAATTATCTTTGATTGCATTTTAAATCTATCGTTTCATGGGAATACAAAGTAAAGTTAACGTGTGCTCTTGTATCATTGTAAAATAAAACAATTACTAGTTTTTAGAAATGGGTTTTCACATAATAGAAACTATTGCTGATAGATTTTGCTTTTATTTTGTACTGTTGGTGCCAAAATCGAACACATCACAGAATGGTAGGCCGAATAGAGATACTATTATTTTTTTTAAAAAAGGGGCCAATTTTAAATACGAAAAAAAATTGGTTCATGAATATTCCACTGAAGTGTCTCTGTTAATATAAAACTTTTTGTCAATAATTTTGTCATTAGAAGCTGAATAAAGATGTATAATTATAGTGATAAACACTGAAAAGATAGGGACCACTCATGTGGTGCAATCTATGTATTTTAACTGCTAGCTTAATAAATAAGTTTAATTTTGTTCAGAACATATATTTTATTGATTTGTAAATGTTACATCGTCAAAATCAATACATGCACTATTACAATACGGTACTAATATATTCCCATGCATTGATTAATGTTACAGTTATGTATGTATTGTAAAATAATAGTGTCAAATGACCAAAATTAGACCACTTCAACTGCTCCAACATAAATTTGTGTCATTACTAAAATGTCACAAATAAAACTGTAAGTTAATATTATTCGAAAAGGAGTTAAAGAAAGGAAAAAGAAAGAGGAAATAATTCTAAAAGAGGACAAACCTCAAAACATGAAACTTTAACGTAAATGACTATATTTAAAAGAAAAGATCTACTTTCAGTTTTAAATAATTCAATAAATGTAAGCATAGTTGGATTATCATAATAAAATGGTTTAATGAATTTAATTCTAATTTCTTGGTAAGTAGGACAGATCTCTTTTCTCGTACTAATCTGTTTTTAGAATATCTGCCTATCTGTATTCTCAGAGAATGTGAACTCAATCTGATTTTTGTTAAGAAAAAACGAAGTGACGATGGAAGTATATCTAAATATGATTCGTATGCAAAATTGGGTTTAACTGTTTGAAGAAAACAATCAATTAACCTTTGTTTGAACATAT
>CM037780.1:63034102-63084102 GCA_021229015.1 Solen grandis | reverse complement strand
AAAATTAATGTTTTTATTAACTTATAATTTTTTCCTGCAAACATAACAGAACAGTAGAGTCAAACTTGTCTTAAGCGGACAGTCAAGGGAACAAGGGTATGCAACCGCATAACGGGTGTGGCCGCAACATGAAAGTAAAACATATAACAAAGTGCTACTTTGGTGATATCAAATCTGACCGCTAAATACAGATTGACCTTCCAGTACAGTTAGCCGTTAATACAGGTTCAACTGAACACATCCATTCAAGTGACTTCTCCTCTTATTTACGAGGTACATATGCTGAGATGCAGATGCAACTAGTTATATGTTCTCATTCAAAATTTATTTTCATATATATATATATATATATATATATATATATATATTAGCACAACGACAACATAACCATATAGTTATTTACATTTACATATACTAAACAATGGTGTACATTTAATATTTGAACCATATAAAAAGTCACCATTTCCCTTTCTACGAGTATGAAAGCATAATATGAGGTCTCTTGGTATTTTCATTGATTGAAATGAGTTTTACGCCGCAAATATTTTCTGAGATCTTCGATTAAATATTCTTGAAATATTCATCGTAAAATACTAAAATACGGTACATTTTTGTTTTTCTTTTCATATTTATCGAATGCAAATCTTATTAAGCGGCAGCAACCAAAATATGATTTATAGATTTTGATAGGACTCAGCCGTAGCACTGTAAATATAGCAACGGAAGCAGTTGTATGTTGCATTTGAAGATAAATGAATAAACAGTCAATCTTTTGCTACTCAACATTTTCAAATCATATTTTGCAAAATAAGAACAAATATTTCGATCATAAATTTTAGTTTGGATACCGACAAAGTAATATGCTTGCATGACCAGCTCCTGTTTAGGCTTGTGAAATGTTTTAACATTTCTTACATGAATAAAATGTACAACTATCTCCTTATCTTCTTTATCATTTTATTATAGAAGTTCTGCACCTACTACATATATATCAAAATATGAAAATTGTGTGACCCGCTGCTATATATGAATTTCATGCAATTCTAGCATGTAAGATGGTTTATCTTGGTTTATGGCAAATAAAACAGTTCCAAATTACAAGCCTCTTGACTTCCTCCATTACCGTTCCAGTGTACGTTTTATGCAACATTAGGACTCTCAATCCTTTGATTAATTGTGTAATTCAAATTTGAATTATATTTTTATACTAATGCTAAAAATCATTGAATAGTGAGCAAGTGGAAGGGTCGGTTTGCTTCTAATCACATTCTGAAACCGGGAGACTGGTTGGAGAAAATTATTCGCCTGCAGTTATTTCGCTTTTGATTGTTTGCCTGAGAAAATGCAATAAGCAAACTAAAAAGGTCGAATGACTTGATATTTGTTACGATAGCTTCTAGAAAGTAAGTATTCATATGTAGACAAATGTTTTTTTTTCTTGGACACTCAATTACCTGAAGGTATAGCTGTCAGAAATATGCAGAATGTTACTGATACAAAATTTAAAGTGTTTGAAGAGTCAGTCCACGGATCGTCATTTCTATTCCTTCGGGCGCAGTTTGTTGTTTTGCTTTTAGTTTTTCTTAACCGCCTTTGAGCCTCGATGGGTTAAGCGTCAAAGCAGGGAATATAGACTTACGAATTTTGGCAACCATTTTTATGAAACATGACTGTAAATTTTTCTCAGCACATTGGGTCTACCCCGTGATCGTATACATTTGATAAGTAAGGGTCGATATATATACATTGTATATAAGCTGTTTAAAGACATTCGGTGTCCGGCGAAACACATCTTTCTATTGAAATAAAGCGTTTAGCTGGACAGAAAGTATTCATACTTCATTGTGAAAAGAATTTATTTCTATTCTATGATCTATAGTAAGTATACATGCTTGATCGAGTGAGTAATAAGCATGTTTTTTTCACATCTGCTTTCTTACCATATGCAGCGCCAAATGACACAACTTTCAATGCTAGGGTCTTTCTAGAACCAATAAGATTATACAGCCGATGACTCTTTGGATCATCGATTATTGGCCAACTTAACAGTATTTTTGAAATGAAGTTTGTTTAGTGTCTATCTCAAATAAATAAATAAATAAATAAATAAATAAATAAATAAATAAATAAATAAATAAATTAAAAAATATATCTGATACAGCTTTATTCTGTAATGTTGAATATAAATATAATGCTGAATAAAAACTCGATGTCCTTGTCCCGACTTTTCAAAGATTTTCGAATGAGATTTTTTTTAATTCTAAAATAATCGTTTTGCAGTTCAAATAAATATAAAGTATTCATTAAGTATAAAAGTAGTAAGTTTTAATTTAGTCGCAGGATCAGTCTTCTTCTGTAATCATTTCGAGCGCTAGACATATATATGCTAAATCTCAGATGGTTTACTTGAGTTTCCTATCTGAAACTTAAACTTTACATTGCTAACGAATTAAGAGTAATTTTCATCGAAAGACACCTGTTTTGGTTTTGGCTACAGGAACAATAGGCAACACTAAACTTTCTTTGATGACATTCATTCCGCTTGCTCTTGTGTGGCTATAATTGGCTCATATTGGCCAAAGAGAAGAAAAGATTAGCCACATATGAATGTGAAAACGTCCAGATCTTTTAAGAATGAATGAGCTGCATTCTAAATCCTCACACAACTCATGTATACATCTGCTCAGTTTGCAACGGTTAAATAGGACTTTGCGCAAAAGTAAAAACTAGATTTTGAAGTCTCAATATCAGAGCATTATAATTTCACTATCACAATCCAGTCTAATAATTGTCCTAAAAGTTATTGTACATGCATACAAACGGTAAAGCAGCTTTTCCGGGATATAAATTGTTATAATATATTAACATATAATATATACTGAATACATTAGAACAGGTGTAATCCAGGGAATTCGCAACTTCGCTACTAGACTGAAAAGAAGTTAACGGGAAAATTATCTGTTGGGTTTTTTTTGTAGCTTGTTTACAATTGAAACACTGCTTCTAAATTAATATAGTAATAGCAAAATAGAAATGCCGGACTTCGATTACAGAATTTAAATTAATTCATATTTAATTTATTTTTAATTAACTAAATGAGTGAATGTAATAAGTGAAGGATGACTTGATGGACTAATCACATCCATTAGATGAATGAGCGATTTTGTTGTTTTACTATCGATTTATCAAAAAAAGAAAAAAATTCATCTAGGGGAATTAGAATATCCCATTAGATATGGCAATATGCACTGATATCGAAATTGGTTTATTGAGCTTCAACCCGCCTGACAATCTATCACTTTTTTAGTCTACTCATTAATATGTAATCAAAGCGCTGAAATTGTGTGTGTCTAGAGTGGAAAAGGATTTGTCGAGCTGCAGATAGTTTTTACCAGATACCAAACGTATATTAAAAATATGAACGAGTGTTGTTTTAGACTTATTTCCTTTTGATTTAGAAATGAATATTTGATGTAAATTGTAGGCTATAGAAATAGGAAGGGTAACATTCACTGTGGTGATGTGCTAATTGTTAACAGTACGCTGAAACAAATGGTGCGTGTTCATCTTCGACTCCTTGTAATGACCTTGTTAACGCAAAGTTAAAGCGTTTTTGTTTTTTTTCAATATCTTGAAAAATTTGACACCCGTTTATCAATTGTACTATAAACTAAAGAAATACTGTTCTCTCAGCGCTTTGATTTGAACTCTCAGTATTATATAACCGAGTGACGGCACAGTCTCCAAATATAGATGCAAATATCATTGGCTCGGTCCTAGCAGATATACAGGCACCGGCCATTCTATAGTGCATAAAATAACCCCTGGGGGGTATTTGAGGTCTTTAGGTTGATGTGATTATAGGTAAGTTACACGGATTTGTATCGAAATTTAAGCTTTCTGTATACATCATTGTAAATGTGTTACAGAACTAAATGACAGACACCTGTCCATCAACAATCCAAATTCACCTGCGTGCCACCTTTGCATCTCAAAGAAATTATATTCCTCCGCATGGTAAAATGACAGTTACGAAACATCAAAGAGAAATTAGTTCTTCTCTGCTTTTATGCCACACACAATTATTGTGTCCCTTAGATATTTTTTATTTACTCAAAATTGAGTTTTCAACACTTTAGCTGAATCTCGACATACCTGTGTTGTAGAATTCTGTTCAATCGTTTGTCGTTCAGGTGCGAAGAATTATATCACTAAGGCTACGCCCTCGTGATACAATAATCCTCACCTGAACTCCAAATCTGTGTTTAAATACACAACGAAACACGTGTAAAGATGGATTATTTCTTAATTACATAATCCTGTGTGATATTAGCCAGCCCTGCACTGCGTTAACCTTTATAGACTTTTATAGATTTAGGTTAATCTATAATGAATAGGTTCCATGCTTGCACTTTATACGATACGATAAGACAAAGATGCAAACGCTAACGTAAGGGACTTTTATCGGTAACTGAACGCAGGGCTGATACGAACACAGTAAGTCCATGACGTTAGCGTTTGCATCCCTGTTGTATCACAGCGTATAGTGTGCAAGCAGGGAACCAAATCCATAGCAGCAGCGAGCTTTGCGAGCGTTATGTTTAACTGAACGCAACCCCGTCATTGCAATGTGCTATAATTCTAACAGGGCTGTGATCGAGTACAGGGCAAAGGTCATATGACATAAAATTTCTTCACGTTTCCTGCAGTTCTAGTCAATCTAGTCTACTCTATTAAGTCAGCTGAATTCGCTCTTTGTTTCATAATGATCCGAAGTAAGGGTCGTGACCTTGATTTATTTCTTAAGTTGTATACCTTAGGAAGTTATGACTTAGCATGTTGCTGTGAATTTACGCGTAGAACTTTCACAAGGTGTTTGTGGTTTAAGATATAAGTAAGTTTGCATTCTGTTTCAAAGTTAAAAATGCTATAGGAGATACTCTCGGAATGCTAAAATTCATTATAATGAAACATTCTCGTGTAAAGTCACTACGTTTGGTATTTACATACAGTTACTGAACTTTGAAACAAACTCCACGCAGTAGTTACCTCTTCTTACAGTTGTAGATATTCACTGTCACCACAAGTAAAACTTAACAGAATTTAGCTAATTTTTCTCTCCCCCCCCGCCCCCGCTAAAAAAATATATATATTTTATTATTTTACTGCGAGTGTCATATCCCTTAGTATGTTTTCTTTAATAAACCCTCCTGAAAAAAATAAATCATTTTTAAAAACTTTTTTGTTGTGGCGGCAGTTTTTTTTTTTTTTTTTTTTTTTTTTTTAAGGGAGATCACTGTGTGGAGTATGACTTTGAAATGTCAAATGTGAAGCACAACATTTTTCTTTTTGCTGCAGTAAATCTTCATAAATATAAGTTGTGCTGTTCTGCTGTTTCATAAATGGCACGGATAATTAGTTTACGCCTAAAATGGATGTAATCGTAACGGAAAAGTATGTTAACAAAATATAACACATCAAAAGCGTCATGATTACAACGTCTTCTTAACATACCCCATTCGTTTTCTTTACCGCATAATCGCATTTCATGTACGCAGTGAACGCGGAGTGATACAGTATAATCGGCTGCGGCAATCTGATGATGCAATGCCCGCTTTTTAGATTCCATCTACTAAAGACTGACAGTCTAAAAATGACGATCGCTGTATGACATAACAATCCCATCAATACTGAACATTTTTGGTAGAAAATAATCATATTAACACAATACATATAGTCGTGGACAGTGCATCGATTATCTAGGCATACCAGACACCTTGAAGAGCACTTATGGTGAACCGAATCAGAACTCCGGCGGTCTTTTAGTTCTTATTCAATAATATGATATGAAAAAAGTGACTTTCTCCATTAAAGTTTAGATTCTTTACGTGAAATTTGAAACAGAATCATAAAAATGCATCTTTCTACCGTGATTTTTTTCTCATAATTTAATTTTTTTTTCATTCACAGTGAAAATGTATATTTCCCATAGGTTTCAATGTTAACTTAAATACAGAATATCTCCTTAAATTAGATATAAGTTGAAAAAAAAGTCTTGGTAAAATATTCTCATTTTTGAATGTCTTTATAGTGTCAAAGTTTCATAGAAATATTACCACCCAGTGGCAAGATATGGAATATGACTATTAGGGTGCTTATACCTTAAATTGTTTGGAATTAGTTTTCTGTTGTAAGATTACAATTGGTCCGAGTCGTTCTCAGTCCAGCTAATCGAGTGTTTTTTCTTTTTTTCTTTTTTTTTTTTGTGTTATAATCGCAGTTCACTGATTTTATGTAACATGATTAAAAGAATCTGAAATGAGTTGTCATTTTATATCAACTTGTACTAAATAAGTTCATTAAAAAGGTTCAAAGTGAGCCTCTGACATTTATTTGTGGATAACTATCATCATTATTATTTGATACCAACTATGTCTTCACGGACTATACATGTATTTCTTTTATTGTGTGGATTGCCATAGGAAAGAAAAGAAACAAAAATGAATTAAAATGAATTATTTATTTGACATTATTTCATCACTGTGTGAAAACTTCTGTAGAATGTCGATACCAGAATTAAACAGACACCAGGGCACAGTCGGGATGTCAGCAGTTAAGGTGATCCATCCGTCATTAAATTGTGATCATGTTCCAGCAAGTGATCGTGGTAATTTTATAGAGATTAGAGATTTTTTATTCAATTATTCCAGAAGGTCAATGACCCATGTGGATGTACAATTATCGTGATTTTGACAGGATAAAATCATAAATACATACAAATACATAGAAGTAATTACATCCACAGTTGAAAATGATATAACTTATAACATCATTCAAATTTTAACAGTGTTTATGTATAATTCATGAACACTGACATCATCAATTTCTTAAATTAAACAAGTAGGTAGGTACAGGCCATAAAAACCTTTTCATATATTTTTTGACATTTGAAAGTGAAAAAGATGTTTATATATCTATTTGATACCTTATATATGTAATATTAATTATACACATGCATCACTTAGAAGAAACATACAGTTTTTCTGACATTTCCAGATAAATCTACATCCTCATACACCAGTTATCCTAACGAAACGAAAATTTAGGATAACGTATGAATAACAGAATAGATAACAAATACTGCCTTAAAATACTAATTTGTGATAAACATTATTTAGAATGACACAACCCGTCTTCATAAATAATATCAGATAAATCTCATTTCAAATATTAAAACATTAATAAATGCTCTAAAGTAGTTGACTCTGTCTCACTTCGAATGCTTTACAAACAAATATACCTAATTTCCTAATAATAGCTTGATCATTATAGTAAATGTAAGCATTTATAGCCCTTGAGCAAAAGAGCCTGTAACTCGAAGTCAGTTGATGTTTGCATCTGCTCTGAAGTCTTTTTTAAGCATTTGAAGGATCATGATTATAATTTGAGGATGAATGGTTTACTTTGATATATATTTACAAAACTGATTTCACCGATAGAATATGTTTTAAGATTGTTAATACAATGTTTGCAAGTCACGACTAATTGTCCGAAAGCTGTGTTCGCCACCAGCTCCTTCCTTCGTATTTTTCACCTTCGGAATTACTTCCTCCGCCACCACTTTTCGGCTCATTAAATCGAACGTTTCTTGTACCTGTACCCATGTCGCGCTGCGCGTCTCTCTTGAAACTTTCCACTGTGACCCAATAACTCGTACTTTCTTTTAGGACGGTTACCATACGGTCCCCTACTCTACCCATCCATCCGTTGACCTAGTCATAATAATATTTTAAATAAATTTCGTTATAATAAATATATGTTCAATTAATCATAAATCTTGGAGATGATAAGTGAATTTTAAGTCGTCGTATCATGTTGTTCATTTCCTTTCAAATAGATCTACAAGAACACCGTAACTTCTGTGCAGTGCGACACCTGGAGGTTACATTTAAGTGTGTATGCAAGGATGGCCTCTTTGTCTGAACTTTTATTTTAAAGTTATATGCCCTACCCCAAGGTCAGTATACGTATGACTTTGTTTGATCGTCAAAAAGTATCGTGTCGCGCAGATCTCTAAAACTAAATATGTCCAATAATATGTTCAATGTGCACTTAGTCTATCGGTTTCGTTTAAAATTGTTTTGAGTCATATCATAGTTATTCTGACTTTGCAAAAATGGTACATAAATGGGTCATTCATGTTAATTTGGCACATTTCTAGTTTATCTGAATTTTAATTTCAAATGAATTGCAATTGCGTTGTTTTCAAATAGACGAAAAAACACATAAAAATTATTTTGATATTTTTTCGGCGTACGCTGTATAAAATGGATTTTGACCTATTTCTTGAACCAATCTAATCTTGGTTAACAACCACAGGGTTCGGAAAAGCACTCGCCTCTAGTTTAGGATATTCCATAATAAAATGAGAGTATTAGGGTGCATATCTTTCTGAATGGTTCTCAATCGGTAAATAACAATTTAATCTGCCTTTTCAAACATGAATAACATCAAGTTGAAAAATTAAAAAAAACAAAAACAAAAAAACACCCAGTTAAAAAAGCAAATAGTTGTGAGTGTTAGCCTCGATAGTGGACTCGTCCTTCTCAGTCACAAAACTCGCAGTGTACAAGGAAGCATCAGCCTCCGTAGCGCATTTGGTTTAGTGCTCGCCAAATATACTAAGGGCCCTGAGATCGAAACCCACTGACGCACTTTTTTTAATATAATAAGGTTTTGCTTATATATCATTTTTTCCTTTCTTACTCCTTTTTTTCACTGGCTAGTATAATGCATTTTTTTTTTAATTTAGCGACAGATACGTTTCTAGCATTATTTTACAATCGCAACCTTGCAAGTATTTCTATATTAAATATATTAAATTGGAACACTTTTACTTTCTTTAACTCGCTCGAACTGTTTTGTAGATCCTCTTGAGAAAGGCACATCCCATCCCTTCTTGCGAGACAGTACTGAAAAGTTGCCTAGAACATCTGGCATCGTTATTCGATATTCAATATCGAGCGACAGGACAATTTCGAGCCAGCTATGATGTCGAAATTCAGCGAATATCGACCAAGGGTCGAATATCGAGCCACCTCTGGCATCGTTATTCACCATAAGAAATATGAATATAGAGCTGGCGGCAAAACTCAAGCCAGCTATGAGATCGAATATCAAGCTAGGTTTCAGCTTTTAGATTGATATATTCAAAACTTTAATACAGTCGAATATTCATCAAGGTTCCAATACAGAACCAAGTCGCACATCGGAATTCAATATATAAGAAATGCAAATATCAAGCGAATCTGAGATCGAAATACAAAAACTTGAAAACAGACGAATATCGAGCTAGCTTCCAATACCGAGTCAAGTGACCATATAAACATGCGATATCGAGCTATTGGAGAATTTTGAGCCAAGTCTGAGATCGAAAGACTTAATAAAGCCGAATATTAGATAGAGTCCAATTCCGAGCCAAGTCGAACATCGTTATTCATCTTTAAAAAAGTGCCAATATCGAATGATCTCGATGGAAATATACAAATTGTTATGAAAAAGTTATTTGTGTATCTTATTAATTGTAGGCAAAGGACTACACCAGTGTTCAGTCCGCAAGTTTGTTTAAGAAATGCATACTACACCGAAAGTATTGTGTGTTTTTCGAATTCTTTGCACCAGTGTATTCTTTAAATATTGGGTGAATACTTAATCACAATTCTTCTACATTTCCAATTTCATCAGAAGATCTACATTCACGTAATGTGTTTTAGAATCAAATAAAGTGTTTTTGAATCTGATACAAAATGCTAGTTTCCCGGTTTTTTTTCTTTTTACCAGTAGTATAATTTACTTATAGTTGGTATTTTGTTAGTTCATTGTATTGTTGATAGAAAAAAAATATGGGGATCACAAACATCCGATTCTTTTTAATTATTCCACATTGTGATTCATGACTATAAACATGAATGGCATTAAATCTCAAATTTACATGATTATTTAAAAAAAAAAATGCTATATATAATAACAAAATCATAAACAAACTTGCATATGGAACATAATTGTTCTTAGTAACACACCATGAAATCCTATGCTTATTGTTGTTGTTGATGATGATGTTGATGCCACTAAATAAGTTATATTTGAGACTATAGTTCTTTAATCATGACATTTCTCAAATTCTACATAAATGAATCTGCATAAAGTCTGGCATCTAAAGTGTTTTTCTAACATTTGACTAAATGACCTACATTTTGATCATACCTGAATTTGCACTCAACTGGGAATTCATTCAGTCGATATATCAAGTTTAATGAACACTGGGACAAAAATGTAGGCCTCTAGAGTATTCACAAGATTTTTTTTTTAAATTTGCCCTGGTGACCTACTTTTTGACCCTATGTTGCCCTGTTCTGAATTCATCTGAGATTTGATGTAAACAAACATTCTGACCAAGTTACATTAAGGTTGTCTCTAAAGTGTTCACAAGGTTTTTCTAAGATTTGACCTGGTGATCTAGTTTTTGACCCTAAGTGGCCCAATTTCAAACTCATCCAAGATATTATATAGACAAACATCCTGACCAAATCTATTGAAGATTGGGCCAAAACTGTGGCCTCTAGAGTGTCACAAGGTTTTTCAAAGATTTGACCTGGTGACCTTGTTTTTGACCCCACATAACCCAATTTCGAACTCATTCGAGATATTATGTAGACAAACATCCTGACCAAGTTTCATGAAGATTATGTAGCCTCTAGAGTGTTCACAAGGGTTTTCTAGGATTTGACCTGGTAAGTTAGTTTTTGACCCCCATGCCCAATTTCAACATCGAATATCTAAGACAACATCTTGACCAAGTTCAGAAATTCATGGCCTTAGAGTGTTCACAGGTTTCTAGATTTACTGGTACTATTTTGACCCCACATGATCCAATTTCAAACTCATCCGATATATCATGTAGACAAACATTCTGACCAAGTTTCATGAAGATTGGGTCAAAACTGTGGCCTCTAGAGTGTTCACAAGGGTTTTCTATTATTTGACCTAATGACCTAGTTTTCGACCCCACATGATCCAGTTTCGAACTCATCCGAGATATCATGTAGATAAAACATCCTGACCAAGTTTCATGAAGATTGAGCCAAAACTGTGGCCTCTAGAGTGTTCACAAGTTTTCTAAGATTTGACCTTACCTAGTTTTTGACCCCACATGACCCAATTTCGAACTCTTCCGAGATATAATGTAGACAAACATCCTGACCAAGTTTCATTAAGATTGGGCTAAAACTGTGCAATTGTTGACGACGGACGACGCACGACGGACAAACGACGATCACAAAAGCTCACTCTGAGCACAAGTGATCAGGTTAGCTAAAAAGGAAAAATGGGGTCACCGAACTAATTATTCCACAGAATACAGGGCAACTAAAATAACCGAAATACACATGAATAAACAAGTTCATTTTTATGCATATTATCAATTACATTTTTTCACTAATTTGATCGTAATGTTCTGTGAAAAGCATTTTGTGATTATTTTTTTTCCTTTTGTGACTCATTTTTGGCGAAATTACGATAGGTATCAATGGGCGAAGGATGATCCTCACATGTAAGGGTTTCTTGTTAGGCACTATTACCGGTCTATTTCAGTTTATTTTTTTCAATATAAAGTAAACATAAAAATTGTTTCCCTTACTAATTTTCACATTATATATATATGTGTGTGTATAGTGCGAGTATCAAAGTGTAATACTCAACTATAGCAAACGCCTTTTAAGACTAAGCATTATTAAAAATAATAATGACTATGAAGTAGGATAACACTTGGTATGCGTGTTGTATGTTTGTACACATATATAAAGCTACATTCGCTGAACTTCGATCTCAGAGTTGGTTCTTCGAAATTCGCCGCCAGCTCAATATTTCGCATTTCTTATGTGCTGGACTGAGAATCAGAATATGTCATGTTCAAACATGAATCCTTTTTTATAATCAGTTGAGAGCAATATCAACGTTAAAAGAAATAAATACCCATACACGAGTTCATTAATATTTACGGCCCTGGTTCCTTAGAGGTAAGAACGTCAACCCCAGAATCGAGAGGTCGTAGGTTCGATCCCGGCTGCGACATACCAACGTCGTAAAAATAGAACTGGCATAGCTCCTTTGCTTGGCTTTCAGACTTAGTATATGGGTGGTTCAGGACTGGTTTGGGTAGGATTCGGGATGATATGATGTGACTGGGTGTGGTATCATCCCACATGTCTACGGCGTGATACTTCAGTGTCGCAGCACTAAATCTGTCTCAAGCAGACATAGTCTCCAGATGACTGAAATACTGTCCGTGGGACGTAAAATCCATTAAATAAGTAAACATCAGAATAGCATCGACATTAAACTTTCTTCTTTTAATAAATTTCAATCGTTTTATATGTTGCGCCCTCATCTCCCATATTTTGAATTTGTCTTCTAGTCCCACTAGTGAAAAAGGCAGGGGCGAGATGCCCACACAAGGTGTTGCAACGTCACATATACCCAATTTCTTCATGCTCTATATAACGATTTTACTCTTTTATAGTGATTGTTTCACGATAAGTAATTGTTTTCAAGATGGCGTCTATTGTAGACAAAAGATATCTTTGAATAAATATCAATTTTCAAGATTTAGTAGATAATCCATGCATTTAACTGGCACATGAGCACTAACTTCAAACAGAAACGATTAACAAAACATTTTGTATTTCGATATTTAATTAGCAAATTAGCAATATCCATTCCGAATATGAAAATCCAAAACATCATCGACTATATTTGTTTATCATGTTACGGCGCAGGCACTTTGAAACTTATCTTTGCAACATTCGTTTGCATACAAATCCAGTGAAAAGTACAATGACATTAATTGAAACTACTTGTTTTAGTGTGACACTTACCTTGGGGTCTGGTTAAACGATTCCCATTTGCAATAGCATACGTAGGCACGCACAGCGCGAGAACTTGCATATCACGTGACAAGCAGCCATACCTATTTTCTTTAATGAAGATGAGTCATGTTATAATAAAAAGGATGTAAATAACTAAAACAGAAGGAAAATATAAAAAAGGTGTCAATAATCAATCATAAGACCTTGATTTCCAACCCGTGGTGGCTCAGTTGTAAACAGATATTTTCAATGTTAACAGATTTCTGTTGTAAACAGATTTCTTCATTGCAAACAGATTTAAGTAGATGAACCAATATCACCGTATGGAGCGACACCGGATATTGATACTAATTGAGGTGAGGGGGTGTCTGAAGCTACTTGACCAAAGGGTAAGTTTTATGTCAATTAAAGCATTTCTAAGAATCAGACATGTACAATCTTACGTCATCCATAACAAGCTTCTTAATATTATTCCGATAGGGTGCCATATACTTTCTATCAATCGTAAAATATGACATCTAAAACCGGCAACTTTATTCCCTTATAAATAGTATAATTTTAAGTACAAAATGCGTCTAGTTATTTTTGTAACGTGCAAGCCCGAGCAGTAAAAAGATGTTTCAATAGAAAGGAGCAAATAGTCTCAAATGTATGTCTGAGACACTTAGAAAAACAAATTTCATTTCGGGCTTTCCTAGCTTATGATTCAAACTAGACTATTATGGAATATGTACACAAGTACTTTTCGATTTAACAATGATTGTTACAACCAGGGAATTATCATGTATCAAACTGAATATTTACAAAATAAAAAAGCTATATTGTCCAATTCAACCTAAGCATGCATTCAAATTTCCCAACCCTATGTGAAACAGTACATTACTATCCCGAACGAAATACCCCAAATTATCCCTAAGCACGATACAAATACTTTTCCAAACGAGGCTCGAAACAGTTCCCCAATCATTTGTTAATACATATCCCAATCTATCCTCAAGCAAAGCTTGAAACATCATTAAGTGTATAAAACATTAAATACTTGATCCAGACACGGTGTTTGAAACCAGAATACATTTACCTGGCCTGGAACACTGTCCAGGGTTGAACAAACGGATTCCAAACACATCTCAACAAGATATAAACCATACCAAGACGCAATACTTGACAGACAAGGCTTCGCTTAAAACTCTGAGCATAGAGCTGCAACTTATCCAGTTACACACTTTAAGTCTGTCGAACATGCTCCGAACTACAAGTAAACAAGTCTAACAAGTGGTCGCAAGCAATGCTTGAACACAGTAATCTGAAGCAATATTAAAACACCCTGACCTTGAGCGAACTCCAAGGTTCAGCAACAACATTAAGTGGAAAACCCCAGAAAAATATATGGCTGTAATCCCCAACACATTCTAAACACAATGTGCTGAACAAGCAAACCCATCGAGCCAAGACCTCGAATCAACATGTAAAACATTATACATTAAAAATCTTTGTTTTAATATTTTATTTCTTTTTATGTACAGAAATTGGGTTGGGCAACAAGTTCTTCCAACTTAGATAAAGCCCTCTCTTACAAAATGAACAATACAATTTACAATATGGTAATGGCACACTATAATCATATTCATATATTTTTTGAAAAAAAAAAAAAAGAGAAAAAGTGAAGGTGAAAGTACCATGATATAATATGTAAGAGAAGAAGTGAAAAAAAAAACGAACAAAGAGAAAGTGGGAAGGTGTGTGTTCCACTGCATGTAATAAGGAAACCACAAAAATGATAATAAAAATGAATATGAATGAATGACATATCAGATCTTTTAGATTCACAAAATAAATTTGTGAACAGCTTTAAAAATAGTATAATTTTGTTCATCATTAAGGTAGTTTTCACCAAACATTAACTTTTGTATGTTTAATGAATGAAATTCTCTTGTTTGATTAACAAGCTATTATCGATATTCTTCAAACTTAGAACAAACAAAAAAGAAATGAGTTGCATTTTCTATACCTCCGTTGCAGAAACATAGTGGATTATCTTTCAAATAATTATTGAATAAATCTTCATTGAGGTGTCTACAGGTATTTCTAATCCTGGCATGTATAACTTTTTCATATCTGTTTCATCTACAATAATATTCTGGCACTTTGAGATAATTTGGAATTGCTTTAATTGCATTTTTAAAAGCATTAAGTGTTGGTTTTCTTCTAGTATTTATCTAGTGAATTCCATAAAGACACAGAAGATGGTATACATGATTTCTGAAATAAAGAAGTTCCGGTCTTGATTACTGAAATATTTTCATTATCACGTAATGCATCATCTGTCATTTCTCCAACAAAGGCAGGAACTAGATAATTAATTAGTATATGAAGATGTCAGTTTATTAGTTATTATGTACATTAAACATTTTTTTTTATTATCTCTCCTTTTTTCCAAAGACATTCCTTGTATAATTTGTCTGAAGAGACTGATCGGGTTAGACCTGTAACTTTTCGTGCAGCATCATGTTGGAGTTTGTTAAGAGATTCTGTCCGATTTAAACCACACCCATCCCATACTATTTAGGCATATTCTAAAATTGGTCTAACTTAAGACAGGTAAATCTGATTTAAAGCAATTTTAGAAAGTGTAAATTTTAATTTTCTCATAATATTAATCAGATTAGATGCAGATGACAGTATATTTTCAATATGAGTGTTCCACTGACAATTTGAACTTATCGTTACTCTAAGATGTTTGTGATTTTCAACATAAAGTTTTTCTGTATTATAAAACATGAGCTTTGGATAAGATTGGTCTTTTTTAACTGAATAGAATCGCTTCTGTTTTGTTTGGGTTAAATTTTACAAGCCAATGTTCTGCCCAAAGAGATATAACTTTTAAATCATTGTTTACCATTCCTTCTAAGTCCTGAACTGAGGGAGATGAACAGAAAAACTATAACTTAAATCTGTTTCCCATTCTTCTTGAATTTGCTTATAATATGGTCATTAAATACACCAGACACCCAACGTATGTTAATATATCCTGATTCAAATATGTTTCTGTAAAACAGAGAATATTAAAATTTAAAAAATATATTTTATAAATTCAATCTTGTTTCTGATACTTCTTATATTACAGTGTAAAATTAAAAGACAGTGAGATGAGTTGTTCTGCACAGGTCCTGGATTTTGTTTAATATCCCCTGCTAATAATAAAAGAATACTCATGAAAACATAAAGCTGAATCTGGATTGATACAGAATTGAATAGTTTTTGGTATAAACCAACTAACAGTTTAGATATGCCAAGCAGTAAAGAAATAATTTTACAAAATTAAAGTCTAATCTTACAAAATATAACACCTTTTTGGAAAATCTAAAATATCTACCATGATGCAGTCCAATGGTAGCCCTCTATAATCCTATATCATTACCTATAAATATAAATCAAAACTCGGGCTGACCTCTGGGACTGCATCATGGTGTTGGTGGAAGTCAATTTCAGCTAAGGAAGAAAGGAAGAGCCTAAAAGACTGAAAGAAAAACATATGAAATTTAAAAAAGGTAAACAAAACAGAGATGCAATCCATATGAATAACAGAATTGTAGATTTTGGAGGTATGTGTGTTTATGTTTCTTTTGTGTGTGTGTGGTTTTTTTTTTTTTTTTTTTTTTTTTTTTTTCATTATTAATATATTTTTCTTCTTTCCTTTTCCCCTTTGATATTACTATAATTCAAATTTCTTTTGGTATGAAGTCTTATAAGGATGTGCTGATTAAATTTAGATAATATTTGATCTTTTGAAATAAAATGGGTACTGATCTGTATAAGTGCAAAACCACATTATATTCTTAAAACAATATAGAACAATTTTTAAACCATTAATATAAAATATTCTAGTATTCTATATTTGCTTAAATACATAAGGTATGATTATGATGATAATGTAATGTTCTATTGTAAGGTACAATTTGCTTTCACACATTTTAATAACAAAAGGGATATTTGAAAACATAGCTTTGCGAGAATTTGACAATTTCTCACGTGCTTTTGTGGGTTTAAGACTAATTGCCAATCTTCGTTTACTAGGTTTTTGGCCAATGTTTTTCTGCAAAACGAGTGTTACCTTGGTATGTAAATCCGTCCAGTCAGAATAAAAAAAGACCGTCATTTTCATTGTTATTGAAAATACATAGATTTTCTCGTTTACATAAAACATATCTACGTTATTTTTAATTTCAATAAGCCCCGACCTTAAACTATTCATCCATCAACCTACTTGCTATATATCGCATTTCAACACTACAGTTCAGCTTAAGCGGAAACCATTTTCTGCGATTGACAAATATTTTAGGTCTTGAATAATTTTACATACATCTTCCAGTTAAAAATATCATTCTGCAAGATTTAGAATATAACCTAAGCAGGCACATGAACACTTATTTTATCAATCGAAACAGAAACGACAAACAAAACATTTTGTATTTCGACATTAATAACAATTAAGTTATATACACTCCGAATATGAAAATCTAAAACATTGTCGGCCATATGTTTACCATTATACTGCGTGAGGCACCTTTGAAGAGTACCTTTTTAAAAAAAATTGAAACTTCAGAACTCACTTGTTAAAAAGTAGTGTAGTGTTGTTTTTTCTTCATCAAAAGAAAAGACTTAATACATTTTTGATATCCGATTTTATCAGAATTAAACGATCCATTTTCATAGGAAATTGTTTCTAAACAAATCTTAGGCAGACGATTTTGAAAACATATTTTCAAATAAAAATATGATGAATAAGAACAATTGGAAACATCAGAGTGCGCAGTTAAATAATTGTTTAACTAATCTATGTTTTAAAGGTCAGCAAACGTCTCTGGGATACAAACTTGAATTTTGTAACAATTATAGCTGTTTTACACTTAGAAAATATCAGACCCCCACACACATGCACACACTCACTCGTATCATTGACTGATTTTTATTGGTTATATTGAGGGTGTACTTTCTCCTCTCTTGGGTACTCCACCCTACCATTCTTTTGAATACTTAATGTTTTAGTAATTTTGCTTTGTGGGTACTACCACAAGATCCAGGTACCCCCACCGCACCTTTGTTTTATTTTTTTTTAATTTACTTTTACTTTTTTGAACTTATCTTACCTTATTCAATAAAACATAACAATATGTTCCATCTACAGGCAGGTTTTATTTTTTAGGAGCGAAAGCTTCTAAAGTCAGACATTGGATTTTCTACTTACAATCATACCGCCACTTATCCATACATTCGCTTTGAAAAATAGTACCACTGGTTGTAGAAGACGTCATTGCAGTTTTGATAAAAGTTAGATACATTGCAGGATTCTTGAAAGCATTGGGTATAATCACATTTTTTGTGCAAATAAAACGGCAAAAGAAGTAAAATTATAATTCAGTGTTCATCTGCAGTCTCATTCATTAAACTACCTTTAAATAACCTTATTTGCACAATAAATTTACGGCGGCGGAATTAGCTCAATTGGTAAGAGCGACATTCAGTATTTTGTTCTTGCAAGGGGTCGTGATTTCTAGTCCAGCAGATACCTTTTTTGTAATACATATTTTTTATATTCTTGGGTTATATTTGTTATTTTTTAATACTAGTTTTTATGCTTCCATTATTTTGCGCTCGTTAACCTTTTGATTTAAATCATAGACCACAGGACCCTGATATTCAGTAAAAAAATCGACCTCTCTATATATAAATTAATTATAAAGAGGTCGATTTTTCTAATATGAGGGTCTTGCGCATAGACAGGTTTGGTTATAAGGGCAAAAAAGTAGAAATGAGAGGGGGCATTATGTTTCACGTAAGCCGTCAATTGAAACATTTTGTTTTTAAATCTTTTCTTGTTAGAGTTTCAAATGACTGTAGTGTCTCTAGTCGCATCTGTATGTTACAACTCAGAAAGTACTTTAGGGACTGAGTTTATACTTTATATAATGGTCAAACTTTACTAACCAAGAACAATAACTCTACATTGCCTCATCTCTATTACTTACTTGTATGGTGAAATTATGTTTTTCTAGAACATCTTTTAAAAACTATTGAAGGCATGGATATCATTCTTTACACATGGGAAGGATGTGAAGTGTGTCAGGAAAATAATATGTATATAGACTGTATATAGTTAGTGAGTTAGGTCTGAATTACTTCCCTTTATTTTCATAACTTTTCATTTTTGTATTTTTTCTCTTCGTTAGCATTCATTTTAGTTATTTGTTAGACAGTTTTAGAAACCTAGTGTATAGTTAAAATTAATGTGTAAGGTAGCCACCAGAGACGAAGTATTATAGCCTGTCTGGTAGACATACTGCACAATTACTATGCATTTGAGAGTATTGCGTTTTCTGTGGCTGGGGAAGTAGTGTCTCAGAAGCTAGTTTCTGAGTGCATGAAAATTGTGATTGTAAACATACCTACAAGCTATCCGCTAGGGCTCTGAGCGCTCTGACCATTGAGGTCTGGGACTGGCCATGACATTGGTAGGAGTGAAGATCGGAGGCTGTGACAGTGAGGTTTCATGATAGGGGCTGTGAAACAGCCAAGCTCAGGGGTTAGAAAACGGGTCTGTGTATGAGACACAGTGTTTTAAGGTTTGGGACTAAGTTCAGCATTCTGTTTATTATAGGTTTTTTCATTAGGTAGGAAATCATTGGTTTGGGATCGCTCAGCACAGTGTAAGCTGGGAAGACGACTAGCCACCTTGCTGGCATGGGACTTGTATATATTTTAGTTTAGATCTATATGTTGTGCCCCATAGCTGAGGTGATGTTTAGTTAGGTTATCGTTCGCCAGGCTTGTTTCGACTGTATATATTTGTATATAAACTTTATGTGGGGGTTGTTTTTCTAGAGCTAGGTAGCTCATGCTATAGTTTGAAGCCTTTGTATAACGTTTAGCTAAGACACTGTCACCTTACAGAACGTCCGAAACATTCAATAAAGGTCTGAGATCAGGGTTTTATCATAAGGATATCACCAGCAACCTGACAAAGTACAATAACTTTATCTTGTCCCATTTTTTTGCTTTTCTATTAAATTTATTTCTGTCCGCAGCAAATTCATGAATATTGAGGGGATCAGTACTAAAAACCACTATTCCGTATCCATTTTTTTTTTGTTTAATTTGACAGAGACCAATAAATAAAATAATCTATCTTACCTTTTGTTTAAATATGATTTTACTTCCCTGATTTTTTAAATGCATACCACAAAACTTAAAGGGATTGACTTTATAATTCACACATTGTAACTTTTCCCTCTGACAGTGCTCTCAGTGCTTTGATTGGGACAGATGGAAATATTACAATGTCGGTGTCCAGTTAATACATGTACCATATTTTCAAAAAGAAGGTTAATACAAGATTATTATTATACAATAACAAAGAATAGATGAGGATCTGCATTCGCTAGAAAAGTCTAGATATGTCTTAATATTGGCCAATGTCAAATGAATATAATATGAACTATCTATAAAAAGTTTCTGTAAAGAGACACATTCAATAAACATTCATTTATTTAGACTTTATATAAACTTTCATCAAAATCATAACGAAGAGTTAAAATTGAGCAGTTACATCCATTCTCATCTTGTCACAATTCTATCAAAGCTGTTTGTTGCAATTTTGTCAAATTTGTTTTTAGATGTTGGTAAAAGCCATCCTTTTGCTTGTATTTTTTCAAGTTTATATCATGATGTACAGTTGTACCAAGTTCAATGATGAAGTAAAGTAATTTCCATAGAAGCAGAAAGATAACCTGGGACAGAGCAAAAGTTTTTACCAAAATATGCATATTTTCATTGCCTTAAAATCAGCTGAAAGCATTGACGTATTTGTTCCTTTTACTCTGCATCGTGTGCACAATAGTGAGACATAAATATTCTTTTGAGTAAAATCCTTGTAGTGGTTCCGCTACATTTGAACCTCATAGCCTTTCACGGAGATAACAAAGGTTTCCTAATGTTTCATTAAGGAACCTTGGTTATCTGGGAAGTGGTAAAGTGTTCCAAGGCGTAACCATAACACGGACTGTCCTTATACACAACGTGAAAACGCCTTACGTTTATAAGAAAACAACTAAGATTTTATTGTTGTTTGGAATATAAACTTACGTCGACATAATTAGTAGATATTGATTGATAAAACTTAACAGACATGCAGTTATTGTGCTGAGGTTAAGGAATGAAGTTGACGAGTACAATTTTTGCCGGTTCCAGATGTCATGTTTTATTAATGCATGTATTATTTTGAAGTATTAAAAAACTATCGTTGATTGGAATAAAAAAAACGAAGAACTTAAATTTTCATAATATGTCGATACTGATTGATAAAATCTCATCAGACATGCAGTTATTGAGCTGAACTTAATTTAAAAGGAAAGAAGGATACAAATTTTGCCGGTCCCAGATGTCATGTTTTAAAATTAATTATTTTTAAGTATTTGAAAAAAACACACAAAAAAAAACAACATGACAACTAAAAAACCATGTCTCAATATCTGACAATAATTCCATGTTCACGTTATACTTCTTTTTTCACTCTCTTCTTTCTCTTACATTTTGCATGCTATTTCATTTATTTTGCCGTCACACCAGACTGGCGTCCTCACTACGTTCTTGCGGCGACGCAGTAGAATCGCCATAGACATCGTGGGGGTTGTGGTGAGAACGCCGAAAGTCGTAACGGGGACGAATAAGGTCGCAGACCGACTGCGGCTATTATGAACATGCCCAAAGTAAACGCCGAGGTTCCGCGTCCTTACTACGTCTTGGTTCAAAACGCCATGATATCGCCCTTGGGTTGCCATGGTTGCAGAAGCAACACAGTAAGAACGCGAAAAACGCCGAAGGGATGTAGTATTGACACGATAGAAATGAATTGCTTCATTAACCGCTACCCTACGGCGACCCTACTCTGCGTGCCTACCCCGTCTATGGGATTCTTATCCTTACGTCCTTACTGCGTTGACAATCATTTTTTTTTTTGGAAGCCGATCTTTTATTCCGCGACCTTACCACGTCCTCCATGCGTCCTTACAACGTTAGTGGAGTTTCTTCGGGGTTCCTACTACTATCATGGCGTTTCTTCCAAGTTTGTACCGTGTGTCTTGCACGTCTGACCATGTTCTTTCAATGACGATTATTAGGTAAAAAAAATCCAGTTCTTTAAGTTTACCTTTTTCAGTGATCTCTCTTAAGCCATCACGACTGAACGTATAACCACCATCGTCAAGAGGAAAATGAATACTTTACTGCTGGTATAACACACGATCCTTGTCCGCCAGTAGCAGGAAAATGATAATTAAAGCAGCTCGTTCACAGATGATCGGTAGAAATTAAAAAGAAATACTCTCCTTCGTTAATATTGGTGAAGTCTTTGTTTTTTATCAAATAAACCCGGAAAGTGTAGGTGACAATGCACAGGAAAACGCTGTTTTAATAAACGCAGCTTCGACAAAATCGGGTAAATTTAGAATATGATGAAGGACACGAACCGTACCATGGCGTCTTCACCAGTTCACGGTAGCGATTTCGTAAGTTCATCCTATAAAGTTAGCGCATGCGAGAAAAGTGAATGAATCTAAATAAAGGTTTTATCAGTCTAGATATAGTCCGAATTCCGTCTGTGACGGTATTGCCTGTGATGGAGAAACCATTCATTTTTACTCATTGGGTGATATTGCGTCTGCAGGTGGGTATTAAAAGACGTGATGCACACTTATCAAATTCTTGGCCAAGGACTAACTGTGAACGGGCTGTATTAAAAAAACTCTATGGCTGATTAGCGGAAGAAGGCGTTCGTACATGTGTCCGACTCAGAGTTTCAGTGAATAGATGGTGTCTATGTTGCAGAAATGGTCTTTTCTACTCCTATCTCGGCTATTTGTTTTCAGTATAACGCTGTGCAAATGATATTGCCTTCGATAAAGAAAGCGCATCTGCACACTTTAAGAGTAGACTCGAATGAAGATGATCGAAAACTGAAGCGTTTCATAAACGCAGCGCGGATGTTTTATGGTCGCAATGCAATCGCCATTGGTTCTGCTCAGTCTGGTGTGACGGGTGTATTATAGCATTATGAAATATACATGTATAATTTGTTCTGTTTTTTTTTTTTTTTTGTAATATACAACCCACAGCCTGATCTTCTATAATTAACACAATCATTTGTATCTATTCATGCCTCATGTCACACGTATCAGGCCCGGATCCAGAAATTTTCTGCTGGGGGGGCCAAAATCCGAATGTGACAGGAGTGGTAGGGGGGTTCGGGGGCATGCTCCCCCGGAAAAAAAAAAGTTTTTAGTGTGATGGAGGTACATTCTGAAGGGTATCTTGGGATAATAGTGAAGGTTTTTGTTGTTGTTGATGTTGTTTTTGTTTTTAAATCCGATATATATTTTTGAAACATGAAGGCTTAGGTCCCACTGGGAAAAGAAATAATCGGTGATGTGGAAATAAACATTTTTTTTTTACCGATGGCTCCCGATGTTTGAGCCAAAAAAAAGACTGAGCAGTCCGTTGAAAAATGACAATTATTAGGCTTCGGGATTGGTCCGTTGAACATTCACTGTTGTTTCGGCTATGTCACAATAGCCTTGAGTCCCGATGTTCGGAAAAGCACCGGGGGACCTCCTCCGATGATCGGCGAAGGTGCCCCGGAGTTTCACTGAGTTTGTAACATCATCGGGGGAATATCCCCGTAGATTAGGGGATCTTGCGAACCATCCTACGTGTCTCGGGGAAGATTATTGAGGGTATGAAAATTTGATGGTGGAATTAAGCGACAAAGTCAAGAGAAGACTTTTGGGGGGTTTAAGGGGATGCCCTAAGCAATGTCCAATGGCCTTTTTGACCGTCTCAGTCTAAGACTGGCCAAAACAGAAACTAATTTCTGGGTGTGCTTTTCAACCCTTGCAATTTTTTTTATTTTTTTTGCAAATATGAGATTCAACCATAAGATCGGGAATGTGTCACAGAAAGGCCGCCGAATATCCCCGAATGCCCCCCCCCCCCCTGATACTTCGGCGAGACATCACAGACGCATCGGGGATTCATCGGAGGAAAAAAAATCGCGGAAGCTCCGTGAATGCTGACCGGAGCTTCTCTGCGGATATTTCACCGGCTTGTTTTCCCGATAAAACACCGAAAACACATCGGGAAAATTTCAATGAATTCTTTTTGCAGTACACCCGAGGCCTCCCGATGACTCCACATGGCTCGCGACGCTATTTCCATCGGGAGTACGTATGCATCCCATCCCCGAGGCAAAAAAAAAAATGCCAAGTGGGACCGAGCCTTAAGCATTGAGCGATATAATGTTATCTTTTACCGGCGCAAAGTCATGTTATTGAATAACTGCTGTGCAATCGTATAAATTTGATTACAATTGCATATACAGGTCCCGATCAAAAATAAATAAAATATAACAAGAAATATCTTTAAAAAAGATATTCGGCGTAGGATGAAAGAAAAACGAGATTTCCAGTCTTCTAGAACATTCCGAGGAAAAGCGCGCGAAAGACCGACGCACAACAAATTTAGTACGCTCTAGAAATAGTTCAGTATTTTTTCTATGAAATATACTTATTTATAGACGGTAATACAAAAAATTATATCTGTAAATAGGCTTGTTTGATATTTGTTCATATCATTATTGCATATGACAATTATGATATAAAAGCGTTATTAGTTGTTTTGGTTTTGGCGAATTAATTTTCAATGAGAGCATCTCGGCAAAATTAAAATTAAGGGGTTTTTTTAAATTTTAAATTCCAATTGGAAAAGGTTTTTAATTATAAATCACTTTCATGTTTACATCAAAAAGAAAAGTAATAACACCAAGCTGAATGATATATACAAGCTGCACCCCTTATTTACAGTAATTTTATAGTCCATAACGATGCGTTAACCAATAACAGGAGTCCTTTTATTCAGCTTAGAATTATTTACCACTGTTAGCGTACATTTGATTGGTTTAAGATGCGAGTTGAAATCGAAATTATACAGCTACGCCGAAAAAACGGTGGGGGAGATGGAAGCGCTGGTGGTGGTGGGGGGGGGGGGGGGGGCACTGATATTACTGAAAGGGCATTACTTCTTCCGGGTAAGAAATACGGTGTCTTCCCAACTGTCCCACTTTTATATAAAACAGTAAAAATCAAGGTGGGACAGTTGGGAATCATGCTTAATTGGATAACAATAGACTGTCATGGATGAGTGACTATAGTCTTTACCTAAATGGATGGAATATTTCAGTGCAATTATTTGTCTTATTGTCTTATATTATTAAGAGCAATTTGCAATAGTATTTATGGTTAGTAATATATTGCATTAGTATTTATAATAAGTTATATGCTATTAGCAAAATTATTTATAATAAGTATTTATAATACTTATTATTTTTCTCTCTGAAATGAAGAAAACAAACTCTTTATGTTTTCATATATTTATTATTTTTATTTCATGTGTCATAAAAAAAAATTTTAGGATTTGTCAGTTCCTGAAATTAATTTGAAAACAAGCATTTCATTTAAACAACTGTGACATTCCACCCTACTGATCTGTTCTATACAGAGTTACTCGTCAAACCGAATCAAATGCGATGCACAATCGGCATACTCCATCACAGTGATTTCTTCAGCCATGTACTTGTGTTTCAGGGCAGACAGTCTCTGTTCAAGTTGTCGGTATTTCCTCCTCTTCTTTTCTCTCACTCCTCCGGCACTGTGCTGAAGAATTTTGATAGCATTGGCAGCTTCAATCCTTTGTATTGTTTCCAAGAACTTGTAAATGTTCGGATGTGACTGTCTCATACTTTTCTTTAGTTTGTTGTGCCAGCCTTCCAAGTTGTTTGTTGTTCTTGGTCCTTCTGTCTCGAAATGGTTCCAGTTGTCCTTGTCTCCCTCAACCCAATGTTCAGTGACATAGTCTGTGAACCTTGAAACATCCACTGGAATCTCTGCATTTTCAGCATCCGTCAGTGCGACAAACCACACATCTTCAACATGTTGTATGGGGACTAGAGGCAGAACTGCAGCTCTTCTTCCTAGTTTCTTAAAGTCCTCATTCTCAGAATACAGTCCAACTAAGCCAAGCTTCTGTATCTTCCGCCAAACACACTGTGTGTAATGAAAAAAACACCCTTTCACATTCACATTTGGAAACACTCTGCGAGCTGCCTGCTTGGTTGCTGCCTCAAAGTCTATCAGGAGTGTGTCTGGTCCCAGTTCCATTCCTATTTCCCTGCATTTCTGTTGAAGATGTTGAAAAAGTCTGCAGTAAATCCTTTCACTTTTTCCAGGCAGAAGGGCAAACACTAACGGATACATGTGTCCATCAATATATCCATGGAGTGTGTAGACCTGGCTGAATATGTCTGGGCACACATAAAATGTTCCGTCTCCATATATGGTTGGGTTCTGTGCCAGATGCTGGAGATTTGTTCTTGTAGCAAAAATCAGCATCCTGTTGTCATTCTCTGCCTCATCAACCAGTAGGAACTGCTCACCAGTGTGCGTTTCAGTCCATTTTCCATCCAAATCTATGTCACTCCTGGACTTTGGTATCCCCGGTCTCAATGCACCTCTTTCCCTGTATAGAGATGACTTGGTGGAGGGGAAGGTTGGTAATCCTTTGCAGACTTGTTCTGCATCTTCGTCCCATTCTCTGTCTCTCAGACTGGATATGACTTCTTCATATATTGACGGAATCGGCGTGGTTTCTTCGCGTGCCCTCTTTCGCATGAGTTGATTTATTTCATGGAGGTTCGGACATGACAGACCCAGTCACCCTTGTTGGTTTTCGGTTTTTGACCTGGTATCTGAATCCATTGTAAACCAGACTATCACCACCACGTTGGTTCTTGACAAACTGCACACTCACTTGTGCATTTGCCATTTTTAGCTTATAATTTCAGACGATGTTACTTAGTGAAATTTTACTATCAAATGAAGACATTTACATCAGAATGTAAATATATTGTATCTGATACAGTTCAGTTCATTAATGAGATATCACAGTTTGAAAGTCACAATAAATTGATAACCAAAAATGTTAATTACTTCAAATCAAATTGTTTACCTTAAGTAGTAAACTGCTAGATCAAAGGACTTGTTTGTATTTCTTAATCCAATCACTTAGCAATATATACAGGATAAATGGACTTTAGTTGGACCAATCAATTAACACAATTTAAAGAAAAAAGTAGCAGAGGTGATAATTATCTTAATAAGTTCAAATTATTTTTTATCTTTATCAATTCACATAAGCTTTAAAGCCAGAGATCAAAGGAATGCATGTTTACACTATAAATTACAATTAATTTAGTAACCCTAATTAATGGACCTTAATAAACACATTTTAGAAAGAAATAATACAATATAACTAAAACATGAAATTTTACCTCTTAAAATACAAAATCAAAAAAAAAATCAGAAACAAAATCAGATAATACAACTTCAATTCATTTTAATGTGTTGTAGTTTGAAATAGATTATAATCCCTTATCAAAACACACCCAGCAAGGTGCTAAAAATCTTGAGTGGGACAGTTGGGAAACAAAATATCAAAAAGTGGGACAGTTGGGCATAAACCAGAAATACGGGCTTATCTTGTATTTTCATTCACAAACTGGCATAAAATATTTAATAAGGGTTTCCTGAACCCCCACAAAAGGTGACTTGTGATCATTAGTTTTTGACTCAAAAGTGTAAAAGACAGTTTTGTCAAAGACTGAGAAAAAAAATCAATTTTCACGTTAAACATAATCATTTTATCAAAAATTTGGAAGGGAATAGGTTCGACCTTATTGATATTGGCTGTCAAATTGTCGATCTAGAAGCAGTCTTCACACAGAAATTCTCAGAACAAAAATCAGGCGCACGTCATAGGGTAGGTATGGGCCACTTTTGTGAGTCATTTTTTTTTTTTTGGTACATTTTTAGTTTTAGTTGAAACATTTTGATTTTCTAAGTGTTTAATCGGTGACAAAACAAACAACAGATGTTGATATTTAATATATAATCTTTAATATCCGTTTTATTTTGCACATAAATTGTGTATTCTGTGCATTAGTATTCATTGACAATTTTCAAATTCTTTCATTTCTTAATTATATTCATAAATCTAAAATACACATATTTTATAATAATTATTACTATTTTATTCGTAAATAATAAGAAAAGTGAACATGATGCTGTATAGACCTACTTTTTGTATTTATATATTGAGAGAGTTAGTTAAGAAGAATTTATCTGCTTCGTTAAAATAATACTTACAAGTTATGTAAAAATAGTATAGCTGATGACATTTAGAAACACAACCCATTTCTGATAAAGTTAAATTTACATGGCTAGCGATAGGTATGCATCTTCCCTGCAGAATAGCTTTTTAATTTTTTTTTCCAAAACAAAATCGGCATTTTTTCATACCTGAAAGTTCATCAACCTGGCAGTTAAATTGCCCGCTTTTAATTCAAGATTTAAAATTTTATAGATGTAGAGAAAAGTGAATTTAAAATATCATTGATTAGATTTAGTCAAAGTTATTTGTTAAATCAATAATTTCTTTGGGCTCTAGTGAAAATATTTCGATAGCAATTACATTTTAATGTCCAACTTAGTTGTTGTTTTTAGTTGCTAATTTTATATTAATCGATTTTTTTATGCTATTTCCTAAACATCACCTGTCTAGAATAGTTTTACTGATATAAAGTTTTTGTAATTGCCTATTTTTCTTCAATCATTAGATCGCTCGGCAGACGAGATGTCCTTAGGTATCACTCGACAATAGCCTGTGAATCAGTGAAGGTTTCAATCAATTTGCATACACAGTACCTTAAACACATGCTTATCACTAAGTCATGGATGACTGCCGATTCGGATTACCTACACATTAACAGCAGGGGGCCATAAAACAATAGGAGTCTGGCTGGTCAGGTGGTTATGCGGTTGGTTCAGTATGGGGGCCAACGATGGGGATTTCCTCTAAACAGCTCAAACATAATGTAATCAATGGATTTTATAGCATAGAAAAAAATGTATAACCAGGGCAGCTGGGGGGGGGGGGGGGGGGCCTTGGCCCCCCCGGTGAATCCGGGCCTGCGTATTTTGTGCTGAGTGAATAAATAAATGGGAAACTGTAATGTTTTTACGAGCGATATAAAGTATATAACCTCTTTCAAAATAAATCCTGGGAGCTTTTTATAGATAAACACATAAACAGTGCATATCAGATTATGAGCAATGTAATTACAGTAGAACCTTGCCAAACCGAACATCATTAAACCGAATTCCTCGCCATTTCGAAGTTTATTTTCGGTCCCGATTTCTTCCCTTTTATAATTTTTTTTTAACCCAGTTTATTTTGCGGAGGCACTTGGAGGGATGGCTCAGGCAAGTTTTTCACACCTTTTTTCGAGATTGGGTTGGGAAACGTGTGTCCCACCGGAAATGTTGATTATTGCTAATCAATGTCTGACAGGTTGCATAATATGCACGTGCCAGAAGATAAACCCAGGTGTCAGATCTTTAGTACATTCCATATCATAGCGTTCGTCACCGGCATGCGACGCTACCTGAAGCAGCATATCGACGGTAAAAATATGTATCATTGTTTGACATGGTAGAATGATTATGTTCATCAGAAGCATCTAAGTAGATCATGATATATTTTCATTACTTTTTTAACTAGCAAACAGTATATACGTACACCTAATAGGTGGTTTTCATGGCATAACGATTTCCACAATATGCATCGGTAATGAAAACGCAGACATGCACGCTCACAAACTAAAATTTCCATCGGATTTTAAATCCGAATAATCTTTATTTCGAAGTTTTCAGCTTGGTTCCAAGAACTTCGATTTAATGAGGTTCTACTGTATTTCGATAAAACTTATTCTTTGCTCAAAATGCTTTAAACTTTATGCTAGGTAACTTAGTTTTTGCCAGAAACTAAACTTATGTTAAATATATGAACGATTGTTGTTTTAGATTTGTTTCCTTTTGATTAAGATATGCATATTTGATATAAATCTTATAAACTGTAGGCTATTGGAATAGGGAGAGTAACAGTGGTGATGTGCTAATTGTTAACAGTCCGTTGAAACAAATGGTGCGTTTTCATCTTTAATTTCTTGTAATGACCTTATTAACGCAAAGTTAAGGTGTTTGTTTTTTTGTCAATTTCTTGAAAATTTGACACCCGCTTATTAAATTTACTTAGATTAACTAAAGAAATGCGACAACACTGATTTCTCAACGCTTTCAGTGCTTTGATTTGAACTGTTAGTATTATATAACCGAGCAACAGAACAGTCTCTATTTATAGATGCAAATAGCATTGGCTCGCTCCTAGCATATACAGGTATCGGCCATTCTATAGTGCATAAAATAACCCCTGGGGGTGTCTGATGTCTATAGCTTGATGCGATTATTAGTAATTTACACGGATTTGTATCGGAATTTAAACGAAAAACTGCACAACCCCAACAATCCAAATTCACCTGCAAGCCAGCTTTGCATTTCAAAAGAAATTACAGTTACGCAACATCAAAGAGAAATTAGTTCTTCTCTGTTTTTATGCCGCACACAATTATTGTGTCCCTTAGATATTTATTGCTCAAAATAGTGTTTTCAACATTTTAGCTGAATCTCAGCATACATGTGTAGTAGAATTTTGTTCAATCGTTCGATCGTTCAAACAAAATTGAGAGGTTGTTCGGTTTTCAATTAAACGAAACGGATGTTCAGAATGTAGGTACATGTACTATAGTTGTGAATGACCACGTCACACACAACTAAAAACTGTTCCCCGAAGTTAAATTTTAAAAAGGAATTGCAGACATGAGGATCGATATAGTCGCAAACTTAGATACGACGATTCTTAATGTGTACAATTAGTTGAAATAAAACATTGATATCATTATCAGAAGGAGGTCACTATTATGTTTTACAGACTGCTTTGTAGTTATCTGCATGATATTTTACTAAATAACTTCAACGTTGATATCAATGTTTCAGATGCGGGCTGTTTAGAAGTGTTGAAACATCCTGGTGTCAATCAAGCAAACATTTTTTAACTTATTCGGATAGAGATTAATTTCAGATCCTCCTGACACCGATGAAACAGTTGACTAAGAAAATAGGGGCATACATAAAATATGTCTGCTATGATATTGGAAATGAACCAATGGATTTAACCGTCTTCTCTTTATCTTACAGTTCTATTAACGTCGATTATGGAATTGTTATTTCAATATATTATTATCTCTCTCCATGGTTTCTTTGTATTGCTAGTACTTTGCGTACAGGAAGATATAAGAACAATTCCAGTTTCCATCCACCAGCGTGAATCGAACAACATACGGTTTCGTAGGCACGAACTCTTCCTCTTGGTAATGAGGTAAGATATCATCGTACATCTGATTAGTTTGGGGCCTCCGTGGCTGAGAGGGTAAAGTCGCTGACTTTAACACTCACTCAGCCCCTCACCGCGTGGGTTCGAATCCCGGCAAGGTCATTCGAATTTTCATGTGAGGAAGCCTTCCAGCTGGCTTGCGGTAGGTCGGTGGTTCCGTGTATTCGGGGTTTTCCTCCACCCGTAATTAGCTGGACGTCGCTATATGACTGAAATACTGTCGAAGCGACGGTAAACTCAAATAGTCAAGTCAAGTCACATCTGATTAGTTTACGCGGGGTATATACTCTAATATACAAGTATACAGTAAATGCCGTATATTAGGTATTCTATCTGCCTAAGTAAGCAGATGTTGATGACTAACTTAGGGTTAACGAAATAGGTTTGATCACGATGTACGTTTGATTCGTTTATTACAGTAATTTGTAAGTTTCATACCTCTAGTGTACATTTGTATTGGACATTAATGCGGATGTGCATAGTAATTTGTTAAGTGCCGACTGGAAACATGGCTCTAAGTTTATACGAAATCATACATACATAGTTTCCATACTTTTAGATACTTAAGCACAATCAGTTTTCCTTTCAAAGGTTCATTTGAATAATTAACCTTTTTATCAGCTAGTCACACCTTCTTCCCCTACTTTTCTCTTTACACTACTGACAAGCCGACGGCAACTTCTGAAGTCAAAATCCATGTGATGCAATAGTTGTTATAGTCTCTAGGGAAAAACAGATCTCTTGGAATATAATAATGGTGTTTGCCTCAACTTGATGGATTATATTCATTAACAAAAGTGGTTAGAAAATAGCCTCTCGAACCCAGTCATTATCATTACAGATTTCTTGTGAATAACAGGACCTCAGAAAGAGGAATGACAACAGACGGTCGAATATCAACGGCATCGGTCAAATGCCGACCTCCAAGCGGGTGTAAGAGTCATAAAGATTCCCCAAACCATTGCCAAATTGCACTACCTCCCTCTGCTGCTGATAAAATGGTAAACAGTTTGTTTTTATTTTTCATTCCACGCCAGATACACCATTGTTCTAATTTCCTATTACATGATATTGGGGAAGAACGACGTTTCTTTCCTTTACCTACCCCAATGATTTTGAATGTTAAAATCATTATTCCAATGCATAAAATCCTCAAATTATTATAATTTACTGCTCTTTATGGCATAAGCTTATGGGCAGACCCTCGTTACTGCCCTGAAACAGTTACATACGGCACTCCAAACAGAAGGTCCCTAACCCTGACAATCACGTCTCATGGCATTCGAAAATGAAGGGTTTTTTTTTATTCCCGATCTTCATATTTGAATATTTTTCTTCTGTTCTTCAATCAGTTCCTCTGCTTGTTAAAGGTCAGTAGGATTATTTCTTTTTTTAAAATTTTTTTATGCACTGTGTTTGCTTATAAATTACCTACACCGATAGCACTATGGTCAGTTTTCTTGTTTTATTTTTCAATTGTCTCTAATTAAATTCATTTCATCGATCGGGGCATAATTTGAAGGACGATCAGCTTCAGATCTGATAGGCTGTTTTATTTACCCCTATTATCATCTTAATATGTGCATAATTCATCAATACATAATAAAAAACATAACTTACTATCATAATAAAACCATATATCACATGTTGCTTAAGATCACTGGCAAAGGTATATTAAGTTGTTGCATTTAATTGTATTAAATTTGATGTTATATTACAGTTAAGTTTTCATTTAAATTGAAAACTGACTTTGATAAGAGGAGTGCACTGTATTACCCGTAAAATAATTTTCATAAAAAACGTATTTCCAACGAGATTCCCTGTACAAGTTACAGTCATATTTGATCTTAAAGTGGCTAAACTATTACAGAAAAATTGATGTCACAAGAGAGATCTACGTGACAGATATAAATGTTCTTTTGACTTTGCCATGAGAAAACATAGTATTATTGAATTAAATTTCAGGAACAGTATTCTTAAAGGAATTGTCAATATTGATCTTACAATTAATATACAACGGAACATATTTTAACAAAATCATTAAAGAAAAAGAAAAGACAAAAAAAAAGACCGACATTTTAAAAGATATTTCATCTATTAGAATTATGTTAAGATTGACATGGTTATTTGTAAGTATTACAAGACATTTTAATACATACTTATTACTTAAAATTAATGAAGCAAGTTTATTCAAATGTTCAGTCTCAAGTCATAAACATTATTGGCGATACTGAAATTATGAAGTTTATTACACTTATATAAATGATTAAAAAATAATCAAATGAATGACACATATGTTATAACAACAGATAAAACTTACGAAAAAATTAAATGGAGGAAAAAAGATTACAACGTTTTTGGAAAATCTTTAGATATAAAATAAAAATGTAACTACAATAATAAGGAGTGAATTGGCAAATTGAAATGAAATACCATCGTACCTATGTTGCATATTTGCACCAAGGAAAAGTAACTAATAAAGCGACGTTGATGGCCTTTTATTAGAATGAACATCACCCCAAACTACGAGTATGTGGAACCGTTTAAAAAAACAACTTCTGTAATCTTAGTCTTGAATTGTGATATATTGTATGCTGTATGAAGGAATACCAAAGTGTGAAGTCAAACATTTTGCTATTTAAATATATTTTACATTCCCAAATGTATGCCAAGTTTTTACGAATGATATTAATTGTTTTTGGATCATGAAAAAAAAAAAAATTTACAGAATATTTAATGAAGGAGAGGTCATCTATCTTTTTTAAAAAAGCAAAAAACAAAAAAGTTTAGAACCTTAATATTTTATAAATTTGTTTCTAGTGAACTTCTCTATAATCGTGCAGCGTTTTAGATAATTATCATGGCTAGTTTTAATTTTCTTTTTATGTATATATACGAGGGATTTTCACGAAGTTCGCGGAAAAGTGTCCACTTTATTTTTATGGCATGATCGTAATATCTGAAAATTCAACCTTGTAAAATATAATATAATAGCGGTTAAATTACAAAATTTCATATGAATCGTTTGCATCACGCTGTGTCCTACTCAAACCGCTTATACCATTTGAATATCACTGTTTTCTTCACTATAGGCATTACGTATTATTTCAATAGTTTTAGTCTTGGAAATTTCATTCGGAACACAAAGTTGGTGGCTGTATTGGCTCAACACTCTCTATTTTGCATCAGTCAGGAGATATTGCATTCAAAATAACGCCATGAACGACATTGCAAGTGTTAGCGCAATACGTCTATATAGTTTGAAAGGCGGACGGTAAAAATTGTATATTTGAGACACTATAATCTGAGACCATTTTCATCAAAACGACCATATTTAAGGCTGAAAAGACGACGATGACAGTTCTACGGAAACCATATTTTATTCAACGAGAGGGGTTCAGATCTAATTTGTGCACAATAAAATGACAATATATTGATTTTATTTCATAAATCTGCCATAAATGAGAACACTTTTCCGCGACCTTTTTGAACACCCCTCGTGGTAAAAAAACTGTAATGGGAGCGTATGCCTTTAAAATGCGTAAACGGGTGTATAACATTTGAGTTATTGGCATCACTTGAAAATTTGATCATCGTTTATTAAATTCACTTTGATGCGACATCATCACTTTAAAAAATCCTGTTCTCTCGGCGCTATCAGCGCTTTGATTTTTTATATTTGTTCGCATAAATCCATATAGACTGATAACAGAGTGCTCGAAGCCTAATCAGATATGAGTATATTATAAAGTAAATAGGAAATCGAACATGAGCGATACGCTTTATTATCATCGTTATGGTTCTTCCGTGTATCATTATATTGTACACATAGAAGACGTTACTCCCTTCATAGTATGATACATGTACCAGTTATATGTTTCCAAACGTTCATTCTAAAAAGTACGCTGCTGAATCATATTAATTTTAAATTAAATTCATCAACATGGTATCAATAAATTTATATAACAAGAGGCAGTTTGAAAAAGCAATTCCAATAACGCAATTATATCCCTATCCTGCACTTAATTCGCTTTGAATTATCGTGAACAATTTCACACTGCAACAGTATTTAAAAACTAAATTGTTGTCGGATTTTTTTTGCGATTGACAATATCATTGTTAGAAAGAATAAATTAATTCCAATCTGAACATCAGATTAAGCATTAAAAATCAACTTAAAAAAGATAAATTTGAAATTTGACATTCAGAACAATACAACTTATAAAAATCTGATGGGTTTAATATTCAAATTCAGTGAGATCTTAGTGACAGATTAAGGAATCAATAAAACAAATGACACTCTCATTTTGCATAATTACTACTGTAAACATATCCATATTTCAGAAGAATTAATTTTTGTTGTATTCGTGGTTGATGGTTGTTTAAGACCAAAAGAAATTAGTAGGCCTTTCAAATACAACGTGTTGTTCACGAATACTACGGATTTAGTTGTATGAAGTATTCCTGTGGTTATAATCTAATTACGAGAAATTAATCTGAGTGGTGCTATGCCTTCTTGACATTGATGGCAAACATATATAGGACCTGGATTGAACTAAATTTTATAAATATGCAAGCAAAACATATCGTTCATGATTGATGAAAGAAAGTTGTTGTTTGAAAGAAAAACACATAGCATACTACATAAATCAACAAATTGATTGGCATACTCGATAACTTTGTGCACAGAGTATATGATTTGGATAAACGGTTTGAAGATATAACGTTGGTTTATCTGACTGATGTATTTCATCAGTTGTTTATGTCTCACCGTACTTTTCAGTGTAATTAATTAAGCTTAACTTAAGGGTCGTAGTAACAAATAATCATATACTCATTTCTCATTAAAATATTCATTCTGCAAGTTTCCTAATATAAAACGTTTAAGATTTGCGTGTTTTGGCGCGGACCAACATGAAGACTTTATATATAAAATAGTAAAATTAATAAAAGACACTATAGTATAATGTACATGTGGTTACTTATTGACTTTCATAGTTCACCCCTGAACTCCATGAGTATGTTAAGTGACAAAACTTCAATAAAACGTATGCTTGGAATGTTGCTATTTTCAAATTATCACATGAGAGTGGCAGTAAAATTTGAATACAACACAACCCAACTGTATATCATATACATGTATTTATGATTGAAAGATGATAAACCATTTCAAAACTCAAATTGAAGATAATTCATGGTTGTAAACTGAAATATAAGATAATCCATCTTAAGTTGTCTGCTTACCTATCTTTTATTGCTGTCATTTCACGCAAAACCCACGAGTTATCTAGTGTGTTCATTAGACTTAATTCTACAGCTGATAAATATGTGTAATAAGTATGTTTAAAAGCCCAAATATAAACAAAAGTCCAAGTGAGTAAGATGCACCAGTCATTTTCAGTAAAATTAAAAATTATTTCCTTTTTAATTGGGATCAGTTTTTAATTTTCCCACAGATATATCAAATTTCTTCGACAATGCAGAATTTCACTCAAAATAAAATATAATGTATGTCAGTTTAGAATATTTCATCCCGAAAGTCGGAATATTTCATAACATATGGAAGTCCTAACATAACCCTGCGCTGATTATTGTCCAGTGTGTATGAACTTCGATCCCACCTGACATCACATTTATGGTGCATTGAGTGTTAAGATATAAGTTTTAAGCAAACAGTTATAGAACAAGAATTACTTAACACACACTCAACAAATAACAGGAACACAATAGAAAAATTGAACAATAAAAAAGAACAATTAAATGAAATATATGATAGGAAAGTAAATGGTGCAATTATAAGATCAAAAGCAAATAGTGTTGAATACAACGAAAAGAACAGCAAATACTTTGCAAATATGGAAAAAAAACAAGCAGAGAAAAAACATATACAGCAGCTTAATATTAAAAACAAAATAGAAACTGACCCAAAGAAAATACTAAATGAAGAAAAACACTTCTTTGAAAACTTATATAACGAAAGAAAAACATACAACAGTAATATAGATTTTTTTAATGAGAATATAAGTAAACTTACAATAGAAGAACAAGAACTATGTGATGGACTGCTAACTGAATATGAATGTTTACAAGCCTTGCAAGAGATGGGAAATAACAAAAGCCCTGGATCAGATGGAATAACAGTAGAATTTTATAAAACTTTCTGGAAGGATATAAGTAAATATTTATCTGAATCATTAAACTTTTCATATAATAAAGGACAACTTTCTGAAATACAACGACAAAGTATAATCACACTTATTCCAAAACAAAATAAAGACTTGACTGACCATAGAATAAAAAAAGTCCTTGAAAAAATCATATCATACTCACAAACAGGCTTTATGAAGAATCGATATATAGGGGAAAATGTTCGTTTGATATTTGAAATATTAGATTATTTAAATAGGGAAAATAGACCAGGTTTATTATTCTTTTCAGACTTTGAAAAAGCTTTTGATACAATTAATAGATTTCATGTTTAAATGTCTGAAATACTTTAACATTGGTGATTCCTTAATAAAATGGATTAAAGTATTTTATAATAATATAAATAGTATTATAATAAATAATGGCCATTTAAGTGAAAGCTTCCCTGTAAAAAGAGGCGTCCGACAAGGATGTCCCCTCTCATCGACATTATTCATAATTTGTATTGAGATACTATCAAACTACATACAGAAAGATAATGAAATTATTGGAATTAAAATAAATGAAACTGAAATAAAACAGACACTATTTGCTGATGATGCTACATTTTTTAATGATGGTTCAGAAAAATCACTAAATAGATTAATTCATGTTATAACAAATTTTGGATATTTATCAGGTCTAAAACTTAACAATTCAAAGTGTACCATATTACAGTCTGGATCATTAAAAAATAAAAATCTGAACTATTGTAAAAATAAAAAAATCAATTTTACATCTATTTCTGCAAAAACATTAGGTATGACCTTTTTTAATGAAAATAATACAAATGTCATGTACAATACAGAACAAAAAATCGAGGAATTTCATAATTGTTTAAAGCAATGGCAGCATAGAAAACTCACATTACTAGGTAAAATTACTGTAATCAAAACTTTTGCACTTCCAAAACTCATATACCCTTTTACTGTTTTGCCTAATCCTCCAAGTAAAACTATTCAAGAAATAAATAAAATGATATTCAATTTTATATGGCAAAACAAACCGGATAAAATTAAAAGAGATATACTATATTTGCAATACAATAATGGTGGATTAAAATTAACAAACATAAGATTATTTTTGAATTCCATTAAATCATTGGGTAAAGAGAATATTAAAAAATTTTTTATGAAAGCGTACTCAACAAACATGGTGGCAAATTAATATTTGAATGTTACTTAAATAAAATTGACATAAATAGAATTTGTAATGGAAATACTTTCTTAAGAGATATTCTCGAGTCATGGAATCATGTGAAACAGTGTTATGAAAAGGATGAAAATAGAAGAAATATAATATGGAATAACTCAAACATAAGAGTTAATAACAAAATGATTTTCTACAAAAATTGGTTTGACAAAGGAATATTGTTTGTTGATCAATTAATAGATCTTAGAACTAATCATATTTTCTCCTTTGAACAATTTCAAAATAGTTTTAACATAGATAAAAATGACTACTTAAAATTCCATTCATTGATTAAAAATATACCTAAAACAATGTTAGATACTAAAGATATCAAAGAATATATTTTGAGAAATAAAGGGAATAAAACACTAAAGAACAAAATAGAAAATTCAAAAACTCCAAATAAAACTTTATATAATATACAACTTGAAAATATCAATACAAATTACAAAAAATCAGAAGATAAGTGGTACAATATTTTAAATGATGAAGCCATAGACTGGCCATGTGTATATATGCAACACTTTAAAATAACAAAAGACACTTATCTACGAGATTTCCAGTATAAATTTTTAGACTTTTTAATAGCAATATAGAAACAATAGAACACCTTTTTTGGGAGTGCACACATACACAGCAATTTTGGAATGAAATAAGTGTTTTCTTAAAAACAAAATATTTAGATATAAATTTTAATTACAAAATGATATTTAAGGTTAAAAAAAAAAAAAAAATATTTACAAAAAGCTAAAAAACATACTGCCAACTTATATATTTTTAAACAAATTTTAAAATTCAGATTGACAGTTGAACAACATATATCTTTAACACAAAATAAATTAATATCTTTCAATAATAAGTGGAGACATTTTCTCTAATATTCAATATGAACATTTTAAAAAAACAATAACATAAAAAGTAAAAGAAAAAACCACTCCTACCACTTTTTTTTTCAGTACTATTTTTTTTATTTTTTTTTAGGTCTGTGTCTGTCTGTTTGTTTGTTGTTGTTGTTTTTATTATTATAAGTAGTAGTAGTAGTAAAACTGAAACATATTTGAAATCGGATGCTCTTTTACATTGCCTTTCTAAATCAATACTCTGTATATCTTTTCTTCACTTTCTTGTACCTTTTCTACTTTTATTCTGTATACTATTACCTTATTTCAAACTCTTCCTTTTCCGCTAATAAAATTTTCTTCGTGGGTTTATAAATTCCATTGTATTAAATTTATACATTGTGTATTGTAATCATGTCATAATATGTAGATGTACTGAAATGGAATGAATAAATAAATGAAAAAAAAAAAAGCAAACAGTTATGCACATATCACCATGCCAGGAAGACGGGTTAAAACGAACACCTAATAAAAAAAAAAAAACGATTTTATAGGCATGGGGACTGTTTGAGTCGTTATCATCTTCAGATAGAATTTTCATTCATTACTAAAATTGTGTTTTGAAATAGTCCTTATGTTTCTTTTGGATTACTTCAGATTTAGTATGGTTAATCGACGTTTCATGAGTGAGTAATTGGGAAATTCGAATACATTTATCATAGTTATTTATCGTAGTTCCATTTAATGATCTCTGTATTTCGTACTGATATTTTCTCTATGACATGAAGTATGCACCAATCAGAATATCAGACATGAAATATGTATTTTGTCCATAAATATTGTGATGTTCTTTGTGAGTGAAAATGGAATACCAATGGGCTTTCGTGTACATTACTGTTTTTCCTTTAACGTCCATAGGGAAATACGTTTTATGAAATATGAGTATATTTTTCTTATCATAAACTTACGCATGGGATGGTTTTGAAAAGGTTTTGCCTAAATAATGGCAATGAGGTTAATATAAACAGAGATTGATTTACTAAAATAGTCTAAGAAATGCTATATAATTTACAGAAAGAAATTGACATTGCGGAAACACTCGCATACTTTGATGTACTATGATGTATGATAGCAAGAAGTTAATCAACTTGAATTTCACATGATAGTTTTGAATAAAAAAGTAAACTTGAGATATCTATAAAGTACTGTTTATTTATCATACCATATATATTTGTACTGATCAACCATCGTGATCTGTAAATAAAAGTCGAGTCTGTACCACCCTAGGACATGGATTTGAAAGGAAGAAACATCGTACACAAAAGTCTGAAAGTTCTAAACCTCAGAGGAAAATAATGATATATGTCTCCTTCTGGTTATTTTAACAAAAAAGGTTTCGAATTTCCTTTTCAGATAAACGTCTCTAAAATCCAGTTATTGTCAACATAGGTTTCATGAGGAGAAATACAATGTCTGTGGGAACGGAATGACTTTAGATACGTCAAGTAGTAATTGTCATTGGTGTTTTTTATTGTTTTAATGGCATAGTGATAGTTAGATTGTCTCTCCAAAATTCATTTTGAACTGCATGATAAAAACAACTAACGTATTCATGATTTTTTTATTTGTTTCTCTAAGCTATAAAATTAGTGTCTCAATGGAAAACATTTTTATACGGAACACAAAACTGTACAGCTGTTTTTGTATAGTAAACACTAATGGTTTTTAAAATTTAATAAATATTAATTAATTTAAATTTATACTATCAGATATTGGAGTGGAAACTTATTACGAGATTACGACTTACGTGTAGGTTAAGAGTAATATAATGCTTCTACCCCATTAAAACAGTAATAGAATAATCCTAAATTGATTCGTTTTTATTTCATGTTAAAATTTTTTTAATTATAAAAAGATTTATTATCGATTACGAAAAATACGAATCTGGAGGAACGCTGGCAATGAATCATTTCACAAATTGACATTGGATCAATTGTCTACCATTCTGATTGATATTCAGTCATTTAAATTGACAGTGCTACTAAACTGTTTCCATTTCAAGAAGTGACATATCTGATTTAGATAAAGCACCAATCTGTCTAATCTAGATATACATGGACCGAATTAGATATCTAGTGCAAATGGTCTGTCGTAGAGAAAGCATTTACAGTGTAACATTGTATACCTTATTCATTTTCATAGGATTCAAGGAAAAAGTAAGGTTATACGGACGACTCAAACGAGATTCTTTGTCAAAAAAGAGGAATAATTATGCACTTGTCCATGACGTTATCATTTGCTCTTGCCTACAGGGAAAAGATGGCCATAAATCAGTCTTCCAAGTCCAAAAGTAAAACCTTCAAGGGTTAAGTGAAAAAATATGAGTTTATACGAAAGCTTAGCGGAAATATTTTTTTTAAATCGACAGAATAATCATTTATGTGATATGTCCTTTTTTAACAATTAAAATTTAAAAGAGATGCAGAAAAGGTCCGATAATAAGCTAAGAATAATACAAAACAAAACATATGTACTACACAGATTTCAAGAATGAGATTTAAATAAACAATCTGTAAAGGGAAAGTCAAAATATAAATAGACAATGGAAAGATACTCCATAGAATTAAAAAATATATGCGTCTAAATTCCGAAAATTAGACAAAACCGATTCTAGAAAATATTGGAAAAACCTGAATGGAAAAAAGCATGTGAAGCAAATATAAATTACTGAAATAAACGGTTTAAAAAAAAAGAGGGAAATAAATCAAGAATTAAAGATCACATATGTCATGAACTGAATACGATGTTGAATAAAACACAATAAATTAAAAATAATAAGCAGTGATAAAATTTTGAATGAACAAATCAAATCTGCAAGGAATGGGGAAAACTATTTGAATCATTGATAGACGAAAGATGCACTACATTTTATTTACAAAAACAAGCGCGATCCTAAAATTCCTGAATAACTGTATCAATTTGTCTTGAGAAATTATTCACGTATTTTATCATAATAGAATAAAGAATTTTCTTGGCAAATATATTATACGTACAATAAATGCAATAATATTTAGACAAGAAAATGATTAATTTTCATTTTTTTATTTCCATTGTCATTCGTCTGTGAAACGGTTGGCAAAAACCATGTTACTCCCAACGGCCAAAGAGACGTAAGTTTTGAATTAATGCACAAAATAATTGAGATGTGTCACAAATCTTTGTTACTTTGTCAAAATAATTATGAGAAAATCTTTATGATATCCTCATTGGTTAATAACATTTTATGAGATATGTTGAACTCTTTGATTCATGGAATATATGTATAAGGGTATTTTATTTTATGGATATAATTTATGTAATGTATGTCTTATAAGGTGTAAGTCACCTCGTCTGTTTCTATACTGCATCTAATATCAAGATATTAAATATCATATCTTCATGCATACAGAAAATTAACTAAATTAAAAAAAAAAAATACTAAAGATACTTAAAAAATATTCCATATACCTATATTGAGAAAGCTACGTCCAACTTACACTTCACATTTGCAATAATGTAAAGTTATTCAACCTTTTGCAAGTTTTGTTGTTGTTAATCAAGAGATAGTGGAAATCTGTAATTAATGTACATTTCTCGAAACTACGAGTATTTGGAATTGTTTACGTAAGTAGTCTTGAATTATGAAATTGTATGCTGTATAAAAGTACACCAAAGTATCAGGTCATTCATTTTGCAACATGCGTTTTGAAATTTTATATTCCCTATTGTGTTAGGTTTTACGAATTATATCAACTTTTTTAGGATCAAGATTGAATAAAAAAAGGAGATTGCTCTTAAAATAACAAAATTGATCATTTTAAGTGTTAAAAGTAAGAGGGTGTTTATCTTTTTACACCTTAGTTTAGCAAGAACTGTGAATAGACGAAGGACTTATTTTTATCTTTCATTTCTTAAACACAACTTTATCCCCTTTTTTCTATAATTTTTCTCATAAGACCGACCAAAATACATCTTGTTAGAGAGCATTCGAAGCTTTACAAAATAATATTATATCATGATATAAATAGCAAATTGAACGTGAAAGGTATGCTTTGTTTTCATAGTTATGGTTCTTTAATGTATCATTCTATTGTACACATAGAAGATGTTACTACCTTTGAAGTATGGTACATGTAACAGATATATGTTTCTAAACGTTCGTTCTAAACGTTCTGTGTGAATTATTGCGAATTATTTCACTCTAAATCAGTAATGTTAACCATATTATATAGATATTTTTATTGCGATTTCACATTATCACAGTTAGAAATAATAAATAAATTCGTGCTTTTGCACGTCAATCAGAAAATCGGATTAAGCATTTCAATAAAAAAAGGTAAATTTGACATTTACCAGAAATAAAACTGATAATATCTGGTTGGTTTAATAATAGCAATAAATTAATTGAGCTCTTAATGGCAAATTAAGGAATCAGTTAAACAAATGACCCTCTCAATATGTATGGTCAATACTGTAACACTATACATGTTCAAAAGTACTAAGTACTAAGTACATTAGTAAGCCTCTCTTTCTTTAGATGATGAATTAATGTACCAACGACATTTATTGTTCATGACTATTATGGATTCCATTGTATGTGCTATTCCTGGTTTTCTCTGAATGATGAGAAATAAATTAAATTGTGCTGTGCCCACATGACACTGATGGCAAACAAATATAAACTTAAATAATATACCAGTAGTGCATATCGTCCATCTTTTACGAAAGGGAATTGCTGTTCGAAATACAGGTGGCATACTCCATAAATCAACTATTTGCTTTCTGCATGGAGCATTTGCTTCGGAGAAACGGATTGTAGATATAACGTTGGTTTAACATTTATACTCATACGGTCTCCCAATAAATCTTTTGTTCTCTGTACATGTACTTCATACCTATTTTTTTTTAACAAAAGACGAGAAGATGCTAAACAACCGCTTAAGGACACCATATTACGTAACTTTTTATATAGTTGTAGACGTAGATATTTTATTATTGTGACATTTGCATAAAGTGTAATCAAACACACAATAAAATAATTAAACATTATTCAAAACTAGCATCTGAAATAGTGAGCCTATATGGTTCAAAAGAATTTGGTATTCAAAATCATTTGAGTTATAGTCAACAATTTTAAGTAACACGCTACATGATTAAATGTCGTTTACTCGTCTAAAAAAATCATTCTTTATTGCGTATGGTTAAGCAGAATCTACAAAACAATGATTCAACGGGCTCTCCAACATTGCATCCGGTCTCTATACGGAGAGGCAATATCCCTATCCTGAATTGAAACATGAGAAGCCGTTCGTATTTGGATTACAGATGGTAAAATCGTCTTTGCAAGTAAGGTCTTGTTACAATAATAGGTATTTCCGTAATTTTCTAATCCAACTAACCTCACGTGACCATTTATCAACATTATAAATATGCAAGTTACATTAAACTGGTTTAACGAATCAAATTGACAAGGTTATATTTGATTAGTTAATTTGTTAATTTGTTATTTTGGACTGCCATATTTTATAATAAGTTCATGTCTTACAATTCGAATTAGGCTTAAGGTCAAAGTTAATGACTCACATTTATACACAAATACCCATCCTGTAAGTTTAAATCGATTATGTATGCCATTTGCGATGCGAAACAATATTTTGATATCATATATTAACATTTATACTAGGCATTTTAGTATAAAGCCCATGTGGTCGCTTTATCATTTTCATATATTTCACCTCACAATTCCAAATGTAACTTAAGTGACAATACGGATAATATTGTTGCTTTCTAAAGTTTACATGAAAGTGGCCATGAATGACGACAGTATTTGAATGAACATATAAATGAAAATATAATAATAATTAAATTAAATATCTGGAGTTTTTAATGACTCATAGACGATAGACAAAATAAATCTGAAATTCAAAAACAAGAGTGAAAAAAATCTACATCTATAAGTTTATCAAGACGTCTTAAGGAATTACTAACGTCTGTCATCCTAATAGAATAAAAATATTTTGGTTAAATATTTTATGCGCAATATCCTAAAATAATAACAATAGTAATTAGTTAGAAGAATGGTTTATTTTCATTCTGCATTTGCTTGTGAAATTATTGACGGGAAAGGCGAAATTACATAGACCAATTTACTACTTCTATATATATATATTTTTTAAATCATAAGCACATTTAATGAAATGGAATTCACAAAACTGTGTTACTATACCAAAGCTTTCTTAAACCCTCATTTTATAACAACATTTTATGAGATGTTGAATGCTGTAAATCATGGACTATCTGTATCGGGTAATAGTGTATTTAATTTTACATATATTGATATTTATGTAATATATGTGTAAGTCGCTTCTACTGCTACTTTATTGAATTTATTCAATATTTAAAGTCTTTGAAATAAAGATATTTTTAGTGTATAAATACATAAATTTTACCAAAACAAAAAGGTTTTGTATGAAACATATCTGGTTTTCGGGACTTTATTGGGATAGAGGCCCGGCCGACCTGTGCCACATCTAATTCCGGTTTATTATCTAAATTTTAGGGACACTCACGGATCTGAAAATTACATATAACCAAAATACATTTATATATTAATATATATTCATATAAATTTCAAAATCCAAGTTTAACATTTAAAACAATATATTGACAAATACAATTGCATTTTTATTTGTCTTAGTACATGTTAGCGAATATAAGTTGAAATAATAATTCTATGTGCATAGTGTTTCATCATCATAAAAGTCATTTTTACGGAATATTAAGGCTGGCTCTCTTGACATGACAACATACAATATATGGTTTACACGCATCTCAAATATATCATACATACAATACATTACATACCGATCTGTGAGATTGAGTCCCGTGCCTAAAATATGCGCTCGTCTCCCGTCGCTCTCTAACGTGCAAATAGTGAACTGTAAACCAAATACCCAATACATACATGCACGTTGTTAAAAGAATGATGGGACAAATTGATAGACCAATTAAATCCGCTAGGATGATATAATTCATTGCGCTTGTGACATACACACAGAACATATCGTTTCAAACCCGAATTTAATGAATAACGAAATATGCGTTTGGAAATAAAACAATAAAACGTGACGGGAGCTAACATATACTGAGACAAATAAAAATGTAATTGTATTTGTCAATGTTTTAAACGAGATATGCGTTTAGAAAGGAATTTGCCCATCACTGCCAAAAGCCAAGATGTCTGAGAAGAAAGTTAGTCTCTCCCAGCTGACGACTGACCTACTGACCAAACTCTCGCCTCGTTATCGTGATATACTCACAAAGTGCGGGAAACTATACAGTACACAAAGACAAAGAACTGGTGCACGAGGATTTTTTAAAATTTAAAGGACACGCCCATATCCACACAAAAGAAACAAAATGTCAAGGCAGACAGGTTCTGAAAGGGGTTCAATGTATAAAAATACGGAATATATAATGATAAAATCGGTTAGAACTGTAACATGTATATGATAGCTATCCTGCTAGATCATGAGATATGAAAATTATTTTTATGGTATGGATACACCATGCAATACGAATATATCACTAATGAATATGTAATAGAGATAGCTCGTTATTCTTGTTTACTAAAACACTTTCTCGACGTAGCTTTCTTATCTCTCTTATGACCTACTAAAGGATGATGACGTAAGACAGTGCCGAATGTCATTGGTAGATGTTCCCATACTAATGGACAAAAGTGCTATGCAACATTGTTTGCTGAGATAAGAATGAAACATATATGTGGTATTCGCGACGTTTTAATAAAGTATTCCGACTAATAACAGTTTCTTTGATAAATATAAAGTATTTTGATCAAAACATTTATCTTTGATGCACATTGAGACTTGTTTCGGGTCGAACGTTATAAATACCTGAGGTATATTATAGCCTGTTTCACAAAAAGACCATGCTCTTTATTACAATGATGTTTTATCCGACGACTGTGGATAGGCTTTAATACCGATTTTTATCTATACTTATTTTGATTTCCTTGGATGAAATGCTTCACGGCAACATTCTCCGTTCCTTTAAACCTCAACAACGCCGCATACTTTTTCGAAAGTTTGTTCTTTTTTATCCATATTCCTTTTTTTACTATGAATATTATATGATGTGCGAACAAAGCGATTTTATGGTGTTATAGGAATCGCTTCGTCACGTCCTTCATTCAGGGTCAACTAATTACCTTTCTTTTGAGTCTGTGCGATGTACTTTGGGTATATTCAGTGATAGCTCTGTATGTATTCATTCAATTTGTCGGGCCATGTTCCGATGATGCGTCTCACAAAAGTCTCCTGAAAGTAGCACTTTATCAACCTGTTCATTGAGTTTCCAACACTCGCACATTCGAAATTAATATTTACAATGTTGCAGATCTTAACGCTTGCCTCCTTACACTTAATTTAGTGTTGATACAGACGAGGTTCTGCTGTAAACGTTGATCAATTGTTCCGACATTTCGATTTAATGTATTTTATGGCTGCCTTGTAAACACAACTTAGAATTTATTCCATACATTTCTTTTGTGAACAATATTTCATGGTTCGAGTTTCTGTTACAGAGAAAACTAATTTAATCAAATGGACTGTTTTACAGTTACAATTATCTGAGACACTGCACTGGTATCAGTTGTAAAGTAAATGACTGACAGTTAATGATTTTAAAAGCTTCAAATGTATTTACTATCTGTAAATGTGTTTGACGTAAAAGGTTGGTTTGCAAGAAACTGGTTATATTATCTTTGATACATATTGTTTTCAGACTATCAGTGGAACATATTGTGCTCCATCCATGGTCGCCAGTTTTTCTTGTATAATGTAATGGAAAAAAAATTGTGTCACATATCCTCAATACATATTAGTTGCACCTAAAGGTGCATGGCTATGTAACTGTGATGACCTATAAAAAAGTGCCCTCTACACAATGAGTTTTCCAACATATTATTTTGCAATAATACTGGTAAGCATTAACAATGAGCAATCCAACATGCAACGCTGTTCAAGATGGGATAGAATATTCATGCCTTTAATGTTATGGGCAAAAATCATAAAAACAGATTGGGGTGCAAATAAAACAGAACGTGAACTGTATACCTATTCATTATCAATAGCAAATTTAGAGAAACGATCTATAATTTTTTATCATTTGCAGGCGGAAATTAATTCGTAAGTTTCATTATCGTATCTACGATATTTAAGAAGTTATACTCAAGCAAGAACTACAAATGCAAAGCAGCAAAGGGGAATAACTCAAAACTACAATATTTTGACTGCACTACTTCTTATCAACTTCAGTTCGTTTTACAAATAATCTACCATATATAGATAAGAACATATGAAAAAGAGCATTGAAAAGCGTTGCAATACACACAAAAAGGTATTGTAATATGAAGGGCCTTTGTATGAGGTATGGTACAATAAAGTTGTTCATCGCCACAGAGAAAGTATAACCATCATAATAAACTTGTAACAAATCACTGCAGAAAAGTGTAGTTGCTGATTCTGCCTACATAATCCTATACCAAAAAAAAAAAGAGGTTACACATATATGAAACAAAGCCTTCCAGTAGTGTAAGAGGGGTTGCGGTCATAAATTTCTGCAAATGGACGTACAACATAATACGACCCATTTGATGTATAAAAAGGGACATAACTCAGGATGTATGTTATAAGATTTATGGTTATTGTTCACTACATTTATTCTGCATGCAAATTTGTTGACAGGAAAATATGCAAAAAAGGTAAAACTCGACGTATTGCATTAGAGTTATGTTTCTTGATCACTGCACTTCTTCTCAATTACCTCTGTTCATATACTAAAATGCATATGTATTGTAACGAGTTTCTTAAACTCATCATCTCGTAGAAGACTGATAGTGCATGATTGACACGGAAAATCCGTAACCTCTCTACGCACTGCTTCTATGATTATTATCGCATATTTGTGCAATGTAATAATATTTAGATATCTAAATCCTTCCTTAAAATAATTTAAGAAACAATAATTAACATTTCCAAAAATGCTAAAAATCGCCATTAGCTAAGTGAACAGAAAGTTACACTGTGACGTAGCTGGGAAATGTCATCCTGTTTGGTTCAGCATCAACCAACGACGAAAAGAAAATTGGCTACAACAAAGTCTTGTTGATTTGCTAATGTCTTATACCGTACCAGAAAAGCTAATAGTCCCATACCTCACACACTGGAAATTATCGATAGTGCTGAAGACTTGTACAGACAATGACATAAACAACCAAGATCCTTATAGTTCAACTGCATGGTACGTTTACTCATATGATGACAGATGATGTCTGTTTGGTTTAGAATCAACT
>CM037780.1:63007410-63034002 GCA_021229015.1 Solen grandis | reverse complement strand
ATAAGTTCACCAATTTTATTCTCCCCTTTTATAGAAGATATAGAGTTATATCTAGAAGAGAATATAAAATCGGGAATTGAAGTTGATTACATTATACTAATAATTTTACGTTTTGCAGATGACATGGTTATTTTAGCAAAAAGCCAGCAAGAGTTGCAGCACAATTTAAACGTGTTGTATGATTATTGTCAAAACTGGGGATTATAGGTAAATACAGATAAAACTAAGATTATGGTTTTTAGAAAACAAGGTGTTATTTTAAGAAATGAGCTTTGGTCATACAATGGAGTAAATATTGAAGTAGTTGATAATTTTACATATTTAGGAACTGTTTTTTTTAATAAAATGGAAATTTTAACCTAAATCAACAATATGTTACAGATAAGGAATTATAAACATTAAACACACTTTTAGGTAACTGCAGGAAGTTTAAATTTAGTCCAACATCATTGTGCAAACTATTTGATGCTTATGTTGGCTCTATTTAAAGTTATAAAAAGTTAGAACTATGGTTTTTTTCAAAGAATAAACAAATAGAGATATTGCATTTAAAGCTTTGTAAAAGGATACTAAAAGTTACAAACACAGTAAATGCAGGAGTGTATGGAGAGTGAGGAAGGTATCAATTGTATATATCTCACTGGATGAAAAATGCAAAATATGGGTTAAATTTTTTTTAAAAAATTTTCATTTTTAAATGGTTTTAAGGAACTTTAAACAAAAATTTTTTATAGTTTAAAAACACTCTGATTGACTGTTACAAACAAGAGTGGAGAGCAAGTTTAAATTCATGCAATATATTAGAGTCTTGTATTTCCTGGAGTCTTGTATTTCCGAAAATGTAAGATGTTGATGTATCAAAAACTTAACAAAACAAACAATTGTCTCATATTTGAATTACTGCTAAATAAATCATTATATATCCATTAAATTTTCACACTTTTACGGAATTTTAACATTAACTATTTTTAAAAAAATCACCGAAACAATAACCATTGTTTAGTTCGAATCGAACTTCGAATACCGTTCTAAACATGAATTTTCGAAGCTCTTTTAAATGTGCTGGATATTTTTAAATCCAGACAAGTAGATATTTTTCTTCCTGTGGGTTACCAACACATGCAATTTTCAATTATACTGAAAAAATGTCATTAATGAAAATGACAGAAAAATATATAATATATGAATTGATTTAAACAAATATAAGTCCATTATATTTCTTAACATCGCCATTGAAAAGTATTGAAATTGTAAAATGATATCACCAACTTACAAAAATGTTATACTGAAGTAGATTATATATAATACAAGACACCCAATAATGTAAGATACTGTATTTTTTAATAATGACCAAACCGGGCCAAAGTCAGCCTTTCTCTGTGTATTCGGTTGTATGTATGCAATAATTTGTATTCATAAACAGATATTATTCAGGAATGCAAAGCATTTGGCTGTATTTCAGCAGTGACAGTATTCTATGCAGACTTCTGTCCAGACCAAACATATGTCAGAGTCAGACCTTTTCCAGTCTGAAGAGAATGAACCAGGCACAGAATTTGATCCGAGTCAGGATCTGTTTGAGGTAAAAGGCATGGTTTGTTTCGTTATAATAAATTAGATATTCATAAGATGGTTACAAATTTTAGTGACGGGGCTAGAACCAATGACTTCTGGGTTCCACCACTTAAGTCTGGCTCATGAACCTTTCACACTGACCTTGGCACAGTGCTTGATGCTTGTCATTATAAACATCATAGGTGTAAAGGGTCCAATAGAGCACATTGGAATCAAACAAAACCAAAATGTTGCAATAATATTTTGCAAAATAATTATTTACATTTGAAGTTACATTGCAATATTAAGATGTTATTTTGCAGCATTTTAATGCATATAAATTATTTAATAAATGATTAATTAACTTCAGAGACTAGTTAAAACTAGCACCCCCAGCCGTGGTATTGGCAGTAAAACAGACAACCCAAGCAGGAACCCGGTATTCAGACATAAACATCGAAGAACTGCAACCGTTATAGTGGGTAATATAATAATATAAATATAAAGTAATATAAATACTTCTGAACTGCAACTCATATCTGTGCTTGTGTATCTCATTGGTTTTACACTTAGCTAACATTGTTACATGATGTCAGTCGTTTAAACCAACTGCCTTACAACAAAATCATTAAAGCGTTCTCTTCTAACTTTAGGTAGTACAAGTCAACAGTTCATTTCATGGTTCATTATAACTCTAACTATAAATCCCATGTAATCTATGTAGATCTAGTGAAGTGTGCTTTGAACCCAAATTAACTCTGCAATAACAACCAACAATAGAACTTAAGATATCTGCTTGCTTTTATTAGTTTTAAATGTACCCAGGTTTCCTCAGGGTTTAAGCCTGGAAATGTGTGTGTTTCTTCTAATGTGAATACATGCAGATAATGATTATTAGGGTCACGGTCATGCTTTGAGGTCAAAGGTCAAAGTTTGTTCATTTTTGCTTGTCTGGGCTGTTACCTCCCCCACGGGCTCTGGTTTCTGAACTCTGTCCCATTCTAAATTTATTACGTGTAAAATTTCCAGAGGAAACCAGTGGTACATTCATAGTAATCCTGCTTAATCTGCAACTCTACCAGAGAGTCGCAATGAGTATTGTGGATCTAAAGGCCCATTATAAAAAAAATAATTGTCACAACATACCATTGTTATGTAATTGCTTTGACACAAACAGTTAAATGCTCCTGGCCATATCAATCAATTGTTTTACTATTTACAATGATACACATAAAAAAATGAAATGAAAACATCGACCTACCTTTCTTCTGTTAATTTTGGGGTTGGTTACGGCAAGTATTATTTTTTATTATTGGCCTTCAGATAGATACTTAGTCTTTTAGAAAGTGGTGTTGGAACCTAGTATGTTTTTCTTTTTCTAAATCACAGGCACTTTCAAGTGACAGTGATTTAGAAGAGGTTGTCAAGGATAGCTTCTGTCAAACAGGACTTAGTTTAGTGCTAAATGAACTAAAAATAGGAGCTAAAAATAGATTTTAAAAATGAAAATTTTAAAAATCTTCTTCTCCGAAACCACAAAGCCTAGCCTTTTGATTTTTGGTATGTAGCATGATCTTATGACTCTCTACCAAGATTGTTCAAAATTTGACTCTGGGTCAAAATTGGCCCCGTCCCAGGGGTTACTTGATTTAACATAGGCTAATATAGGAAAAACTTGAAAATTTTTCTCAGAAACCACAAGGCCTGGGGTTTAGATATTTGGTGTGCAGCATTGTCTAGTAGATCACAAATCTGTTCAAATCATGGCACTGGGGTCATCTTCTTCTCAGAAGCCACAAGACCTGGAGTTTAGATATTTGGTTTGTAGCATGATCTTATGACTCTCTACCAAGATTATTCAAATTATGACCCTGGGGTCAAAAATTGGCCCCGCCCAAGGGTCACTTGATTTAATATAGGCTAATATAGGGAAAAAAACGTGAAAAATCTTCTTCTCAGAAACCACAAGACCTGGAGTTTAGATATTTGGTATGTAGCATGATCTTATGACTCACTACCAAGATTGTTCAAATCATGACACTGGGGTCAAATTTGTCCCTGCCAGGGGTCACCTGATTTAACAAAGGCTAATATAGGAAAAACTTGAAAAATCTTCTTCTCAGAAACCACAAGGCCTGGAGTTTAGATATTTGGTATGTAGCATTGTCTACTGGGTCTCTACCACGTTTTTACATATCATGACCCTGGGGTCAAAATTGGCCCCGCCCCAGGGGTCACTTGATTTTACATAGACTAATATAGGAGAAACCTGAAAAAAATATTCTTCTCAGAAATCACAAAGCCTGGAGTTTAGATATTTGGTATGTAACATGGGCTAATAGACCTCTACCAAGTTTGTTCAAATCATGAATCATGCATTGTCTAGTGGATCTATACTTAGTTTGTTCAAATCATTGCCCTGGGGTCAAATTTCGCCCCGCCATAGGGGTCATCTGATTTTACATAGGCTAATATAAATATAACATGAAAATTCTTCCTTTTAGAAGAAGACACATGGCCTGGGGTTTAGATATTTGGTATGTAACATTGGCTAATAGACCTCTACCAAGATTGTTCAAATCATGATCTGGGTCAAATTGCTCTGCCCAGGGGTCACTTGATTTTACATAGCCTAATGATACCAGGTGAGCGATCCAGGGCCATCATGGCCCTCTTGTCTTATGTAAATCTAAATAAAATCAAGTGAGCCCTGGGGCGGGGCAAATTTCGACACCAGGGTTATAATTTGAACAAACTTGGTAATGGTCCATTAAACAATGCCACACACCAAATATCTCAGCTCTAGGCCTTGCAGTTTCGGAGAAGAAGATTTTTAAAGATTTAACATTAAAAATCTATTTTTAGCTCCTGTGACCCATATACGCAATGGACCAGAACCATTTGAATAGCTATGTAGAGCTTCATGCAAGGAACGCCACAGCCAATTTTCATCAAATTTGGCCCAGTGATTTCGGATAAGATGTCATTTGAATCAATTGTGGACGACGGACGCCGGACAGCCATTGATCCTAAAAGCTCACATGAGCACTACGTGCTTAGGTAAGCTAAAAAGCTCCCTAGTTTCAACGTGGTATCTACAAAAGCAAGTTTGTCTATTTTGGAATGTTGCTGTATGGATGAAGTATTTTTTTGTTCTCTCAAAAGCTCGTTGACTTATTTTGATATTTGTTTTTGAAAATGATTTATAAACTTCCGTTTGCGTTTTCTCAAGGACATATGCGGCGTGTTTTGAATATATTTTAGGTCCAAATTTTACACGTTTCATGTCATTTTTGTTTCCGGATGGTCTAGAGTTTTCTCGTTCAAGCAAAAATGTATACGTCACTTTCTTTATATGATTTCTAATAGCATCCTTCCGCATTTTGCGTTGTATGTATGCCCACCCGTTTTGGTTTGGTTTATCCCTAACAGTTTGGCAAGTCCGATCTTTTTACGCCCAGAACTGATGTTTTCTCCACTTGATGACGCAATTATAATGTGCGTAGCAAAGTCTACTATCATTGTTTCGCTTCCCTTTTGTAGAATTAAAACACGCTGATATATCATTTAAAACTGCTCTTCCTTATTCGTACTCTTGCAAGGTTTCATTTTTTGTGACAATATTCATTCTCTGAAGTGTTTTCACTGTCGGGGTTTTAGATGATTTTAACACGCTTGCCAAAACGGTTGTGCGTTTTGATGGGGATTTCGGTAAAGCGTCTTTTAACTTCTTTATTGCTCTACATTTTTCCATCCATTTCTTAAAGGTTACCGTCGTATCTACATGTGTTTTAATGCAGCAATCTAATTTTTCCGACATGTGTCGATTTTTTATTCAATCTTTATATTCTTTTTCATTCCGCATTTCTATTTTGTATTTCCCTGTCTCGTTTTCGCTTGCGTTCAGCACGTTTTCGAGCGACTACGCTCGACACATTTGATTAATTTAAAATTGGTTTGCTTCTCAGATATGATTTGTCCTTTTTTTCTTTCCTTCCATTCCCTAATTCGAGACATGAACTTAAATTTTGTGATATAATATTTCCTGACACGTAACATAACTTAAATATATATTGCATAAACGACTTGTAAAACTACTATTTAAAAAAAAAGATTAATGTTGGTTATATATACACGTAATTGTTATTATGTACGTATATTTACATTCTCAAGAAAAAATGCGTCGTGACACAGACAAAAAATGCGTACAACGACGTTGACGCATAATTTAATAAAAGAGTGCCGTCTTTTTCAGTCACTATTAAATTTTAATAATTTTAGTGCAATATATCACATTAACAAAATATTAATAAATATTACAAATCACGAGCATTTCAAAGATAAAAAAATTAATGTTTTTACAACCAATGCTATCGTATTGAACTATTTTTAAACGTCACCCTCTATATATTTTTTATTTAAGGTTGTCACATTTTTCCAGTCAAAAGTAATTCAACGTGCTCAAGGTGAGCTTTTGTGACCGATGAATGTCCGGCGTCCGTTGTCTGTCGTTCGTCGTCAATATTTAACGTAAATGATATTTCCTCCTAAACTACTGTGCAAATCTCCATAAAACTTTTCAGGAATATTTCTTGTGTGGTCCTCTTCCAAAGCTGTTCAATGAATTCAATTCCACGGATTATAAAGTTAATTGGCACATATGTTCCTTGGGTCATTCTCTACCAAGATTGTTCAAATTTTTTTGGATTCGTTGAAAAACATGGTCGCCAGGGGGCGGATCCTGTTTTCCTTATATGCATACAGTACAAAATTGAGTCACTCTCTACCAAAATTGTTCAAAATTGGATTGGTCAAAAACATGGCCGCCAGCGCGCGAAGCCCATTTTCCTTGTAAGTATGAAGTACACATTTGAAAATTATTCTTGTCCAAAAGTTCTCATTGGATTTAAGGCAGGCAGGGGACATAGACAAATTTCCATTATATCTTAAGATATTTACTGGGTTTTTTTCTCCCAATTATACCCGCGGGAGCGGGAGGTTGTGGGTTTGATCCCCGGCCGCGAAATACCAAAGTCGTAAAAAATGATACTGTTATAGCTCCCTTGCTTAACGCTAAGCATGTAAGGGTAGTTGCAGGACGGGTTGGCTCGGTGTCAGGATAATGTGACTGGGTGTGGTATCATGCCACGTGTCAACAGCGTGATACTGCAGTGTGGCAGCACTATATCTGTCTCAAGTAGACATGACTGAAATGACTGAAATACTGTCGGTGGGACGTTAAACCAAACAAACAATCAAACTTATACCTGGTTCTCTGGTGAGCGATCCCAGGATCATCATGGCCCTCATGTTTTGTTATTCTGCCAAATAATTTTTATTATAACCCCAGATACCAAGTATATGGAAGGAATATTGGAGTAACGTAGGTCGGTCGGTTTATCGGCCTGTCCTTTCGTCTGTAAATGAGGTTAGTCTGCTCTATTTCTCGGCTACATTTTGTCGGAAACAAGACAGGTAGATACTATGTCCAGCTTCGCATATTTTTAGGGCGTCATGACCGGCTTGATTTAAAACGGGTAATGTCCCTTTGTTATATCGACTGAATATATTTTGATCGCGCAATGCCTCGGCTACCATTTGCCGGATTTTGATAATATCATTTACCATCTGCATTATCACAATATTGTTTTATTTCCTTACTTTTGTGTACTTGGTAAGCCATAAAATTGGCTATATTTAATATCCCACGATCACTTGATGGATCAATTCATTGGTGAATGGATTACCTTATGAATAAGTTCTATGGCTCATATAATTCAGCATAAACGGGGGCTAATCCAGAACCGTACAGCTCAGTGAGTATTGATGAAACACCTAAATGCGGTATCTTGATAATATATTTTAAGACTAGACTATTTTTTTCAATCAGAGATGAACCACATTTTGAAAAATATCATTTAATTTCTACTTTGTTCAGGATAGATATATTATCGTAGTCTGTCGAGGGCAGTTGATCGATTGCTACTGTCTAGACTTCGTTAGGACTGTCTAATTGGAAACCTGAGAACCATTCAATTAACGAATAATCATGTATCATCTTAATTTATTTCCTACCCTTTCAAAGTACCCCTGCTTTTCTGCAAGTGCAACATACACGCGTAAGTATCATGAAACTATCAAATTTCAAATTTCAGTCGGACTTTGATCAACTAATATCTTCCAGTGTTGTCTTAATATTCCAGCATTTCTTTATACCGGGCCGGTTCTTGATACGGTTTTTAATTGCTGAACAGTGTTGTGCGTTTCTCCATACCTATCTTTACATGAAGTAAATTGTGTACAGGAAAAAAAATGTTTATATATAGAAATGTCTCTCGTCTTTTTTTTGAAATGTCAATGATAATGATTTTGACAGATGTCATTATTTAACGTTATCAGCGGAGTGTTAAATTGTACTTACACTAAATCAAGTATACACGCACTTGCCGTTTTGGCACTTTACCTTTTCCTGCAAACAATAATAACAACATTTGAGTATGGGAACACAGGTTGTAAAACAGATTACACCACATTATTATTTAAACTTTTTGTAATGCCAGTTACCTACAATACACGTAGATCTTCGATTTAGTCTTGTTATAATTATGCTGAAATCTCCTTCACCAACCAAACGAAACCCATTGCGTGCGAACGTCATTCAAAGGGACAATCTCAAAATGCAGTAATTTCAATGCTGGTTCCCAGTGTATTACTGCGTTGAGTGAAGAAGCAAATACCATTAGAACAGCGCAATACGGATTTTTCCCCATACGCCAACGACCCGATTCTTAGACGCTTGCGTCAAAAGTTTTTCTTGTTTGTTTTTTGTATTGTATATTTTTTATTGAATATCAAATACTTGGTAAAACGTGAGTTTCATATGAATTGGGATATGTATTCATTGGCCAATCACTCAATATACTTGCATCTATGTATCAAAGTAAAAGACATACAATAACTATCACAGAAGTTCAGCTTTATTGTAGACTCATATACAATAGAATCTAACTGTATGACTAAATTTAAATGAAGAATGCAAGAGAATGGTGCAATGAAAATACCAATTACAGTAAAGATATCGCAAAATCCGTCAAAATCCTACAAACCTTATCCTTATGTAATGCACTTGTATTGCAAATCAGGTTTTATGTATACACGCTCTGCTGAAGTAGACTCTTGGGTGAAATATATCTTATGCCCTCTTTCGAAGAAGAGGGAACATATTGCTTTGCACATGTCGGTAGGTTGGTACGTCGGTCGGTCGCTCTGTCGGTAGACCAAATCTTGTCCGTGTGATAACTTAAGTTCTTTTTGACATTTAAGTCTCAAACTTAATATGGTTGTTGCTTATGCCTAGTAAAAGGCCCCTATTGATTTTGGGGTCAGTACCTCAAATGTCAAGGTCAAAAGGTCACATGTTAACATTATTTTTTATGAAAATATTGTTCGAATGATAACATAGTTCTATATGACCTTGAAATCTCAAACTTGGTATGGTTGTTACTTATGACTAGTAGAAGACCCTACTGATTTTGGAATTCGTACCTCAAAGGTAAAGATCATGAGGTAATAATTTAAATTCTCAAAAACACTGTGTAAAGTAAGCAGCACTGTCCGACTGATTACTCAAAATCTAATTGGTCTCGAACATTACACAATATTCACTTATGACTAGTAAAAGAATCCAGCTGATTTTGGGGTCTGTACCTCAAAGGTCATAAAGTCATAAACTAATTTCTCTTCAACATTGTGTTAAGGAAGCATTGTCCAGCTGATAACTTAGTCTCTTTTGTATCAAATATTGCACAATTTTTGCTTATAAGTGTCCGCTTGTGGTGAGCTTGACCTAGTTGTCACACTGGCAGTTCTGTGTATGTATGTGTGTGCTTTACTGCGTCCGTCTGGATTTAATCTTGTCCGGGTTGTAACTTCGCCATGGATGAAAGGATTCTCAAATGTCAAGCTTAGTGAGACGGTGTGTGGCGCAAAGGGTCCAGATTTTGTAACGCAAAGGTCAAGGTCATAACTTGAGGTCAAAGGTCAAAAAGAGTTGATTTTTGCTTGTACACGTTGTTAATTTGCCATGGATGGTGGGATTCTCTAATAGTTGACACAATATCAAGCTATGTGTGACGGTGTATCGTGCACAAGAACCAGAATCATAGTTCAAAGGTCAATGTCATACTTTGAGGTCAAAGGTCAAAATGAGTTCATGTTTGCTTGTCCGGGCTGTTACTGCGCATGGATTGAGGTATTCTCAATTAACTTGACACAAATGCCAAGCTTAATAAGACGGTGTGTAGCGCACAAGAACCAGAATTATAGCTCAAAGGTCAATGTCATTCTGGTATTGTAAGGCCAAAAATGTGTTCATTTTTGCTTGTCTGGGGTGTTTAATATACTTCGCCATGGATTGAGGGATTCTCAAATATCTTGGCACAAATGTCAAACTAAGGGAAACGGTGTGTCGCGCACAAGACCCATATTCATAGTTCAAAGGTCAGGGTCATAATAAGAGGTCAAAGGTCATGTAAATGGATTGCTTGTCCGAGCTGTAACGAAAAAGACAGGGATCGCAGATTTTTCAAATAACTTGGCAGTTATATTAACCTCAGTGAGACGAAGTGCCGTGCATAAGAGTTTAGTTCCTAGCTCAAAGGTCTAGGTCTCACTTAGAGGTCAAAGGTTAATGAGATGGAACTGCTTTTTCTGTGCTGTAACTTAGACATGGATCGCAGGATTTCTAAATAACTTGGCACTTATGTTAACCGCAATAAGACGGAGAATCAAGCACAAGAGTTTTATCCCTAGGTCAAAAGTCAAGGTCACACGTAGAGGTCAAAGCTCATAATGTTGGATTTGCTTGTCTGGGCTGTAACAAAGACATGGACTGCTCCAATGTCAATATCGCACAGGGTAAAAGGTCATATCTTGTCAGGGCTGTAATTTAGACGTGGATCGCAGGATTTTCAAATAAACTTGCAGTGATGTTTACTTCACCAAGATAAATTCTGGATCAATTTGTAACATGTTCACGTTATGAAGTCAAACATCATACATGTAATATAGCTATATAAATATTATGGCATAGCATATATAGTTTACAAACATTGCTTGCTTTAAATAAACGTTCCTTGTCAATGAGACGTACGTATTATTGAACTCTATTTCAGAGGTTAACTCTTCATTCAAGAATTTATTTCAATAACTCATTTTGTAAATGGTAAGTTCCCTAGAGGTGTATAACAGTGTTTTGGTTCACATGCTTTGAGGGTTGAAATGATTATGTACGCTTTGCTTGAAAAATAACACATGTTTTTCTTTCGGAATAAAATTGTTGTGAGATGTTTTTTATTAATGTCCTTACACATGATAGTAAGGCAAAATCATGAAAGACAAATGACTCATTACATGTATACATATATTTATTTTATGCTTACAAATGAAATACAATTTATTCTATAAGTGAAAAAATATTTTTACATTCACTGATATAACCAACACAGGTCTGTCGGAATTACTTATTTGAGTATTTATACGCATATGGAAATGTATTAATCCAGTATTTACTAGTTGTCTCCCTTTGTTTCCTTAAATAGCAAATACTCACGTGTGAACAATATCGAATTCACAAAATAGGCTCATTTTCTTTCATCATCAATTTGCTTAAAATAGCTTGCTGATAACCAAAAGTTGTGTCTAGACAGCGTATAGCTACGCGCTCGTGAAAGTAATAAATCTGTATCACACCTTGATGAGTTATATTTTATATCCACTCAAAACAAGCAAATCTCTTATGAGATGGGTTAGTGTTTAGATGTTTAACTTCTACATCAATAAAAGTGATCATTAGGGAGAACCAAATAAATTGATAAAACTGAATCAGAATGCGAATAACGAGAGTTAATGGATATCACTGAAATTTGGGATAAAATGTATGAAGCTAGAAGGTAAAAACGAAACAATAATTTGATGAGGCTGATAACTGTTTCTTACAATAAAGGCCATTCTAGCTTCTAACGTAGGTACAGAAATATGCATATGTTTTGGTGTACTTAGCTTTAGACGAAGGCACATGTTTTGGTGTTGGTAGGTGATAATTTCAGTGATAACATTCTACTGAGCTGAACTAAATTATATGCAATAACCACATGGGAGTAAATCAAATATAAGAGGACCGCTACCTGTATCAAGTTACTGGTTGCACTACTCTATACCAAACTATTCTCAACATTATATTAATTGCTGGCCTGCAGCTGAATAAAATTAGTTTAAACATATTTATTTCTCCAAAGCAGTAAGTAAATACAATACGTGACAATAACATATACATGTTGAGAATTGTATTAGACTGGAAGCCCAAGGCTTATAAAAGTCTTCACCATATTATTGTTAATTACATTTGTCGATGGATACTATAATTATCATTTTTTTCACAATTTGAATGTATCATAAAAACACTAATCATCATAATATATTTTAGAGAGAGAGAGAGAAAGAGATAGATAGAGAGAGAGAGAGAGAGAAACGGGGGGGGGGGTAGATTAAAGATCAATATATACGTAAAAAAAAATAGCACTCACAGCAATAAATAATAATAATAAAATTACTGCTTGCATATATCGTTTACAAATATAGTTGATGCATCAGATTCAAACCAACGTCCGAAACACATACCAAACTAATCCGTAACTCTACAGTTATCATCAATGGAATATTTTGTCTTGCATACTATGAATAATTCATAAATCTGAATCTAGGCTGATCTGATATATTAGTTTTTACGCTATGCACTTCAAAATGACGTTTGTAGATATGCAAATTTCAAGTAAAAAAGCTAATAACTGTCTTAAAAGTCGGTCAATGTACATAAATAATTCCTAGTAATGGCCTTACAGTTCAATATTATGGTACATACATTTAAATAACATGTGGTGTTTAGTTGTAGAATGTGTATATCGATCAGTACAAAAAAATGTTCATACGGTCAAAATAATCCACGATCAAACAGAAATTAACAATTCACAAATTTAGATAGCGGTACAATAGCCTTCATAACTTGTCATGAAATTATTAAAAAATGTCATCAATCATTTATTTTGTGAAAACGTGTTATGGGCAATACCCCTAAAACTAATGCATAAGTGTCCGGCTGCAAATATTAATTATCATGGTAGACGTGCACTCGTAGACTTGTATACAGGGAACACGTTATCTAGTTGAGTAGTCTCATCTTGAGTTGTATACAATGTATTTATTATATTAATGATACTGACTAATTGACGGTTTACTATTGTATGAACTGTAGTCGTAGGAGCTTTGTTTATAGCTGCTTGAACACTTTCAAAAAGTCAGGAAAAGAAATCAGGGTTTGAAGAATCGCCATAACATCAGAATATTACATAGTTTACATAGCTCAGACTTGAATATCATTTAGAATAAGCTTTTTATCTCAAGTCGTTTATGTCAAATCTCATTGCTTTTGGTCAAAGATGTACATGTACATAGGCAATGTCAATTTCTGTTTTTATTTAGATTAATATATAATAATGTGCATAATGTAATACTTTTATATATCCTAAAACTATACAGAAAACATGATTAAACTGAAGAAAGAAAAAAAAAATCTAATTATCTTCTCTGGACTTTTTCTGACAAATCTTCTGGTTCTGGCTTCTTTTTTGAATGAACTCTCGATACAGTAGGTTGGTCATCATTTAAGTGCGGACAATGACATACGTATATCCCGTGTGAAATCAGAGAGGTTCCCAGTTTTATTGTGATAGAGGTTTTCATGTAATCTAATCCCGCTTGTTGTTTTTCCCAATCAAACTGGCTAATACGTGAGGTCAATCACTATGACAACAGGGTTTATTTATTTAGCGAAAGTATGACATCAAGATGGGTCAATATGGTATAGCGTTCCTTCGAGATGATTAGGATCCTTGCATTTATCGTCATTTTATTCGCAAGGCCTACTAATTTGAACAAGGTCGCCGTTATGGCCTTAGATCGCTCAGCAGAGTAAATAAGATTATTTGAAACCTCAAGTCACTTTTTTAGGTGGTTCCCTCCAGAAGCAACATATAAATAATTTTGATTAATTTGATAACATAAATTATATTATTGTTAGATACCAATGATAATATTAACAGGAATTTAGAAGCTCTTTATTGCTAAATTGTTTATCATCAATCAGATCTATATACCTTGATGCTATATACATTTATGTCCATTAATAAGAGTTTAACATTTATCATAGTATGTTACAGGTGCCAGGTCACAGTGACTGGTACAACATCAAGTACTCCGGCGATCCGGCCATTTACACATACAAGCTACTAGAGTAATACAGCCGGGGAGATATTGCGCTGCTTGTCCAGTGAAATGGGTTGACATCATAATAGTCTAACACTCCTGTGTTACCCCTGTAGCACACAAGTGTTACCTTGCAATGCTAAATATTTAATATTGAGCTTGAGCATTTGACAGACAATTTGCGGAAATCGGCAGAAACTTTTCAGATATGGATTTTTTTTTTTTTGTGTGTTTTTTTTTGTTGTTGTTTTTTTAAATGAAAAAATATGAATATTTCATCAAACTCAATTCAATTTTTGTGTTTCTCTTGGGACCCTTTATAAGAAAAAAAATGCAAGGGTTTATTTATTTTTTCAAAAATCTGTTGTCCTGGCTACTTCTGGATGATGCTGGCTTTTTTTTCGCAAATTTTCCTGTTTTCTGGGATTTAACAATCTTCATTTCTTATTGTAACGAAGTCCACTTGATGAAACAATCTATAACAATCTATTATTTTTATTTCAGGATAACAATTGGCACTGTAAAATCCATTTAATTCACGTTTCAATCAAGTCTCACGTGTATGCAAAGTAAACCGGAAGTAAACGCAACCACGTGAGTAAAAAGGTTGGGGATGCTTTTGAATATTCCGGGACCTGGGTATGAAGACCGGTTTGATTAAAAAATAATTAAATAAAACCTACGTATAAGTAAATTACAAATATTGTGATTATTGGTTTTCTTTCTTTTTTGTATCCTAGATAATTTCGAATATATTTACGATACTTTCTATGATGCCACATCCTCTTGAAACTGGAGCTTGAAGAAAAGATCAAATGTGTTCTGTTTAAAAAAATAATTTATGCCTGACATGTGTTGTATTCATAAAATAGTTTTAAATGAATGTGTTGGTAATGATAATTATTTATATGTATATTCATATAAAAAATGATGATGTACTTTGCACAAACACCAAGCAATGAAGATAAACCAATTTCACGAATTTTGAATTTCACGGCTTGGGAATGAAAGTACGACCTCCCGGTAACGAAATGACACTCTATCTACCGTCCCCGGTTGCCGAATGGTTAGAGCGTTAACCTCGGTGCGGGAGATCGTGAGTTCGATACCCGGCTGCGACATACCAAAGTCGTAAAAAAAGGTACTGTTAGGGCTCCCTTGCTTGGCGCTCAGCATGTAAGGATAGTTGAAGGACAAGTTTGCCCGGTGTCAGAATTTTGTGACTGGGTGTGGTATCATGCCACATGTCTATGATTTCACATTTCTGCGTGATTCTGCAGTATGACAGCACTATATCTGTCTCAAGTAGACATCGTCTCCAAATGACTGAAATATTATTAGTGGGACGTTAAACCAACCAACCAACCAACCAACCAACCAAACAAACAAACACTCTATCTACTCCCTTACCGAGACCGGTTAATTAGATAATGTAATACTATAGTTATTTCCAAACGTGTTCTTTCAGCGGTCAATGAATTTCGGCAATCACCATTTTAAGATAAACATTATATGACAACTATTTCCTTATTTTAGAGAAAGTGTAAAATTTGGTGTGATAGCGCATTGTTCTTCATCTTCCATAATATAACTAATTACATTACATGTACTGGTGAACTATATCTTTTATTTCAGTGGTTTTCTCAACTGTAAATCAAGCTGAACCGTATGCTTCAAGCTCTTAATCCTTTATGGCAAGTATTTATTAAATAGATTAAGTGGTGGGCATATTCCAGTGGTAATGTTCTCGGCCGCGGATCCGAAGGTTCAGGATTCAAACTCCGTTGGGGGAAAGGATTTTCCATGACCTTTCCAAACACAAAGGAACTCCACAGTTTAGTTGTTAGAACTTTTTTTTCCGATAGATGCTTTAAAAAATAAGTTAAAACTAACTACGATTAATTGCCATTTGTGCACAGACTGCTTTTAAAATAATCAACTCGAAGACAAATCCAAACAAGTCTATCATTAGCATTAAAGTTTGAGTTATCAATATTTGATTTATTTCTTATATGTAATTCTCTCTGAAATATAGTGCTCACCTAAGTCAACAACCTTAGAGATTTGTCAGAAAAAGAAAAGACCAATGATGCTCCGCATGAAATAAATCAATTAGTGTCAAGTTCATCGATAAACACTTCTATTGCTAATTGCTTTATTTCCAGCAAATAAATCTTGAGTTTAAAACTGAGTATTACAATCAATAAGGCCACAAAATCAAGCTAACCTCGGTAAGGTAGGTTAAAACCTTATTCGATAAATCAAATTGTCACTGACGTGTTTTGTTTTCGCATAAGATCTACAAAGAGTTCCTTGCTTTATAGGAGCATTGTACCACAAATGTCACACATGCATGCAAAATTGAACGTTTTCAACCGGATTTTTCGAGGAAAAAATCTGGTAATTAGATTGGCGAATGCCGTCCGGGAGGACGGGTATCACTTTTGTTTCCGGATGATAACTTAAGTTAGGAAGATGTCTCAACTAGATCTGGCCAGTAGTTAGGTTGCAGGAAGAAGGTTTGGATTGTTTTCTGGGTAGGTGAAAATAGAAAAAAAATACAACATCTTTTTATATCCTGTTTATAACTTTTGCTAGGAAGGATATTATATGTCTAACAAATTAGGTCAGTAAATAGGTTGCATTGAAAGGAAGGTTGGGAAGGTTGGAATTGTTTTCTGTTTAGGTGAAGTCAAGGTAAAAGAAACCTTTAGAGGTCAAAGATTAAAAAAAAGTTTTTGTTTTGTTTTTTTGGTTGTTGTTTTTTCCGGACCATTACTTCGTTATTAACCAGTGGATTTTCTTGGCACAAATGTTCACCATTAAGAAACGATTGCAGTACTCAAAACGTCCTCAAGGTTAAGGTCGCGCTTAGAGGTCAAAGATAATAAAAAGGGTATTTTTTATCGTGCCCGGTCCAAAACTTTATCATGTATCGATGGTTTTTAACTTATCTTAAATGAACATCATGAGACGATGTGCGCGCAAGACACAGACAGTAGTATACACAATAGCGGTTCTGGACCACTTTCTTCTGGGAGATAATTTAGGGCTTATCGAGCCTCCCAGGCATCGCTTTCTTCTGGGAGATAATTCAGGCCCAACGAGACTCCCAGGCGGATCCCCGAATTCAGGGCCCGCCCCATCCCCCTGTCGGGTCCCAACCCATGTTTCACATTGCATATGGACTCACCAGGCCTGTAAAGTTTGTGGGACAGGAAGTAAATAATTCTGCACCAGGCAGCCCACGTTATAATCGCTTGGGTTGATAATGTTAATAGCAGACGACGGTATACTCTTTTCGACAGGTAATGTCGAGCAGACGATATTCTATTATTGCACAGCACTCTATGTTCTGGTCTCGCGATTAAGTTTATAATAACAAATAGATTATTCAACTATCGTCCCTTTGGGACAGTGGTCTAAGATAAAGCGCTTATATATACACATGTAGGTCTTTCATTACCCTAGGATTCAAGTCTACTTCGAAATATCAATAGATAATTTAAGACAAACATTCGCAAAGGGTTAAATGAGACATTAAGATAAGATATGGCTTAAACAAGGAAGATCCTTGAGGTAAAATCAGCCATAAATACCTTGCAAGCGAAGGTTATAGTGAGAGTGTGCGAGAGAAAAAAAAAGTTCACCCGTTTCTGCCTATATAAAAGCTTGCCAGGTAGATGACCGCGTGCAGTTTTGCTGTTTTTTTCTCTCTGGGTCGTGGGTTCGAATCCCGGACGGGGTGATTTTTTTTTAAGAAAATGTGAGACACAGCCCCACCCGTGAAGTTTCTAGAGATGGAAAGCCGGTGTGTATCTCATTGAGTGATGTCGCCCTCGACCGATTTCTTTACGTCCGCGAGCTTGTCTTGGAACCGGGATAGCTTTCTAGCGAGCCAGATCGCAAGAACGAGTTCTGCGACGGGCAGGCTGATCGTGATCAAATCTACGATTGTGGTTGGGCACATTCTCTGTATATAGGAGGGGGGTCAGAATCTCTAATACACACGCAGCTTATGATCCATTCACTTTTATTTGACGATTTCCGCCTGTGCTTCTCTGCGATCTTCCTCGAGAAGTCTTTTTTTCAGCTCATCCATGTTTTCCAACGACTTTTTGATGCGAACCAATTGTTTCATGTCTTCGAATTTTCGGAGCTCCTTCAGAACTTGATTATACTCCACCTCTGCGATATGCCCATCCGTTAAGGCCCAGATGGTATTCAGCTTCGCTCGGGCTATTGATTCGATGCGCCGTGTTTGTCAAAGTTTTATGCGGTGAGGTGACGCCCGACTGTCTTGCCAATGAAGCTGAACCCCGCACACCCTAGTGACCCTGCTTCTAGTCCTATTGCAATCGCTACAACTGTTGCTATGAGCCCAACTCCCCCGATACAAGCCCCGCACCGGCGGTCACGAAAGCGGTGTTAACACCATCCACAACGTTTACAACGCGTTTATATTTTTTGCAGAGGCCGTACCGTTTCTCGGCCTCACGCGCCAGATCTGCCTGGATGCGCGTGATTTGCTGGAGACGGTAGGCATGCCCATCGCCCTCAATGCTACTGAAGCTACTTCGTCCTTCATTTCGATGTGTGTATTTACCACCTACATCTCTAGTTCAATTAGAAGGTCAACCACTCCGGAAGCATTGCTCCGATTCGTAGAACGCGTCTGAAAGTTAATAATATTGCCTTTATCAACTTTTAGGGATGGTTGGAAAGACTTTTCAACGGAAGTAGAGCGTGGGGCCTTAACTATATCGTACCGTTGTCGAAATTTGACCATTAACAGTGAAGCCTACGACTGCCATATTGTCCGATGATTTATTACGTTCGGCCGAGGACAGTGACATGGCGATTATTTTTCCTCTTTTCATCATGACGTAGCCCCCTTTACAATGACTTACCTTCCGAATTTGAACCGAATGACCATTCAAAGTCCCCTCCCACCAAAGGTCAGCGCTTCTCCGTCACGATAGTTATTACGGGCTTGGGGATTTGACTTTTTTTGTGTCACCGTAGGTGACAACATCCTCCTTAACGCGTCTCCATCCGTCGAGGAATCCGGACTGTGCCAACCTGGCCGAAATGGCGTCTGTTTTTTGACGGCCCCGATGTTCATAATCTGACCCCCTTTTAAGTCTACATGGCTATCCTCTGTCATCTGTATATACCGAGACAGGTCGGGGGCTCGATTTCTTTCTCATCCACGTCTTCGGGGAATACGGGCTTTAACCCGACCGCCATTCCTCTGCGCCTGAAGTAATCCACTAAGTCTTCGGAGGTGGAGTACTGATCGAGGAGCGCCTTAAATCGCGAAGCAACTGCATCAACGTAGGCCTGCGTAGCGTAGTTTTCCGCAGAGGATCCCCTAACTCCATATCCGCCGGATATGCTCATTTTATTTCAAGTGTCATAGGGTTGAAAATTAGTGTAGATGTATTTAGTAGTTGTAGTTTTATTTTCAGCTCTCTCAGTACTTTGATTTCGGACTCGATTTGACTGACCAATCATTGATCGACGGACTAATTCAAACTTACACAAATACTAAACATACAACGCCATTTTGTTACGTGAATGGAAATATAAATATACTAAGGGAAATACTTTGTTTCTCTTAAGGCAATTATTATTTATTTATCATCTTTATTATTCCTTATATGTTTTTATTATTACCTTTTGTAACTTAAATGGTGTAATTGACTAAATTGTTAATATTTGAAACTCAATCCGATGTACAACTACAATGTTTGATTGTATTATGTAATCTATTCTATGTCCAAACTAAAGTAAATATAATTTAATTTGATTATTGCGATCTTTTATTTATGTCAAAAAATGTATCTATTTTTAGATAGTCGGAGACTACTGAAGAGTTTCGTCCCTTTGTGGATGTGCCAAATATATATATATAAAACTCAATCTCTTGTCGTTTGCCTTTCCCTTCTACCACTGAGCCCGTCGACAATGGCGCCCAACGTGGGACTGTGGCATCAGTGCTAGGTATGTCTAAGACACCTGCACGTGGTTATATTTACCCTGTAACTCCAAGAATTCAGGGACGAATTCTAAAATGGAGGGGGATAATGTCACAGAACCGTCAACTCACAATAGGGGAGAATCATATGTAAGTGGCCGGGTAGCTCAGTCGGTAGAGCATTCGCCCTGTAAGCGAAAGGCCCCGGGTTCGAGTCCCGGTTAGGCTGCATATTTTTCCCACCCTGTGACATATCCGCCGGATATGCTCATTTTATTTCAAGCACGACACTCATTGGCAGACCATTGTTGTCTATGACAAATCCCCGCTCGTCTTTAATGGAGAGTGCGAGCTCTGATAGGGTGCCCCAACTCGGGGTTCGTTAATACCGAGGATTTCATCTCCCCGTATGACCAGCCGCCGACAGCGACAACAGCTAGTAGATTACTAGGAGACCCGTCTGAGGAGTTCTGAAGTGTTTAACTACTCCAGGTGGACGAATAACAGCATGTCCGGGCTCAATCTACCGGTCTATCATCTTCTAAAGCACCCTCTATCCACCCATCTTTAAAACATAGAAGATCGCACATCACAAGGGGAAAAGAGATTCTTGTGTCGTGCGGCATCGTAATAGAAGCCTTCCCCGTCTGTTCGTTTACTACGACGGACATACCTAACGTTTTAAGTGCCGTAGCGAGAGCGTTGAAGGTCCACAAGCCTGGCTGAACGGCGTCGGCTACCGGCTCGTGGATGTTGTACCACTTTCTTATTCACGGTGCTGTGCATTGGGTTGTTTTCTTGGTAGTCAGACGTGTCATAAAGATCTGCACGCTCGGCCATGTCCTTGTAGACATCCCCTGTCTGGATTTCTAACAACAGATTGTCTGTATCGGTGTAGGGCAGTTGGCAGTGGTCGCCATACTGACTCTTCATCTTCTTGTAGTAGAACTCGTTCATCAGGTTCTTACTCAGGTCCAGAACGCTCATTCCCACATATGCTGGACGGTTAAACACTAGTCGGCTTTTGCGGACCTGGATTGCTGCCAGATTATCGTCGAATATGTTTGCTCGGGCAAAGGCTGGGCTGGCAATGAGTTGTCGGAGCCTGTCCTCCTCATGTGCTCGAAGAAGTTTGACACTGACCCTCTTGCGCAGGTTTCCCATCGTTTTACCAAAGACGCTGTTGTTCATGGGTTTGTACAGGTCCTTCTCAAAATCGCTGTTGGCCTTCTTCCGATGCTCAATGTTCATCTTGATGTAGGGCTCCATCCAGGGGTGCTGCTCAAACCTGAGGACACGGTGGATCTTTTTCATGCAAAGACCTAGAGACATGTAGGGCAGCAGATTCCGGTAATGGAGCACACAGCGGTCCTTGTTGCGGAGGTTCGGAACCAGCTTCTCAACCTCGATAGCACCACCCCTGCCGCTGATGAGGCTGTGCTGGTATTCGGACATCCACTGTTTTTGGACTACCATGCGCTCTGGTGCCAGAGAATATGCGTTGTGTGCATTGTGCAGCTCTTTTGAGTACTCCAGGTCCACCTCTAGGATGTAGCCCCCGGAGTCATCGACTGGGTGATCTGCAATGGTGCGGGCCAGCTGCTGACATTCTGTCACCCAACGAAAACCACCTGTCGGTTGGGCCTGAGACATGGCCCACCAATAGAGGTTGTTTGCATCTAGGTAGCGGATGTGGCTACTAGGCTTTTCTGGGTTGTATCCTTCGACCAGAGGATTGTTGGCTTTGGCATGACGCTTTGAGACCATGGAGATACCTCCACGCATCTCCTTCTCGATGAACAGATGTTGGTCATAATCTGAGCAGCTCAATCTGCATTCCTGTCTTCTTTAGAAGGGCGTCCCATGAGAGCCCAGGGCTGGTGTAATAATGTGCGGGGTCTAAGCCATACTGCCTTAGGCAGGTCTCCCGGATCATCTGGCAATAGGAGGACATCTGTGCGGTTGTAGAGGTCATGATAGTCCCCGAGGTTGTGACACCTGAAGGTCGTCCAGACTTTCTGTACGTGGATATAGTCCTCCTCGCAGATGTGCTCATTGGAGATCTTGTTGTAAAATGCCTCCTTTGGTGGAAGCCTGGTCTCTGTGAAGCGCTCCCAGGAGTCCATGTACTCGTATGGGTCTTGCGCATCAAGAGCTTGTGGTTGGCTTATAGCGGGCAGTAACTAAAAAAGCCTCTGGCTTGTTGGCAGCTACCAGTCTGTCGAGGGATGTCAGTAGGAACTGGGCGGTGTCGATGAAGCGCAGCTGGCCAAGGCTGAATGAGATGTATTTCTCTGTGTTGGGGATGCAGCTTACCTTGCCCTCGACCTTTGAGATGGCCTGCATCAGCAGGTGGGAGTCGTAACCTCGCAGGTTGTGGAAGACAACTGGTATGGTGGTTGTCTTTGAGTTAAGTCGCAGCATTAGGTTACAGGCATTATGGGCTGCTCCTCTGTATTGCCCTGTGATGTGGCAGTGGTCACGGACAGAGTCTCCCTCAAGTGGATTTTCACATACATGGCAGGTAGTAGCAGCATTGTAGGCTTGCCAGTACTCCCGTGTCATTCTCATGCCCTTTGGGTAAGCCAACATTTGATTGATTTTGCAAGCCGGGAGCTGCTTCTGATGGTTCTGGAAGGTAAGCTTATTTTTACTCTATTCAGGCATCTCAAGCTGTTTGACTGATTCCCTGGCACTCTGGCTTGTGAGCATCTAATAGAATAGCCATGTAGACAACGCTCGCAGAAATATTTGCATCCATCGTAGCTAGTCTGGTCATGAAGGAGGCGATTAAGGTCTTTGATCCAGATGTAATGGAATTTACAGCCTTCTCGATGAGGAGCAGGATGATTCTCGTTATCTCCTGCGGCTGACTGCTGAGGTGGTGACACTCTTCTTCCACCCAAAGATGTTTATGGCCAGGTTGTTCAGTTTCTCCACTTTCTGAACCTGTGAGATTTGTGTAGGAGCATCAATCCCTGTGAAATCCAGGCCATCGTGGGGTATTTTGTAGGTCTCTCCACATGATCCCGAGCTGGAAACAGGGCAAAATGCAGCGCCTACGGAGGCAGTGGTCATCCCTGTTTTTCATTGACAACGGCTTTCTTAGACTTTACCATTGCTGGTAGTGGGATATTCGACCCTCCTCTCAATGGTTGATATATGGCAATGTCTAGCCAAAGGGTCTGAACCTGATCTACAACCCAGCCAGAACCTCTTTGGGTCCACTTCTCGAGCGTTATCTGGATCCTTAGGAAAGCTCGATCGAGGGCTTCTTCTATTTCACCCTCCTGTAAAACAGCTTCTTGCTTATGGCGCAGCACGGGTTCAACGTACTCTTCACTGCCGTCTTGGTTGTCCTTCCAAATCCGGACCTTTAGAGCCAGCTGGAACTTTATGCCTTCCAGAGCCCTCATCTCTTCTACCAGTTTGTCGTGGATGGTAGGTTCCACTTCCTCAAGGAATGCCCTGGGGTCTGCATGTCCTTTGGACACATCCATCTGCCATCCTCGGAGAAAGTCCCCGATAACCCAGTGGGTTTAATGGAATGTCAGGTAATCTCCCTCTTTTTGGTGCTCTGCAACGCCACTGAACAGATCCAGGATCTATTCCTGATAGTCCGCGGTAGTTCTCAGCTTCTTAGGGAGTGGATCGAACTCTATCAGGATAGCCTCGAGTTTTCTTTTCTAGGCCAACCTGTGTGGCCTCACCGGTGTAGGACGGCGAGGAGTTATAAGCTCATGCAGGCCGTCCGGAATAGGGTCATCAAGAATCACTCCCGCAGGACCCCGGCGGGCTCAGATGATGGCATCAAGCCTCGCACGTAGATCCTTGACCTCGGATACGGTGGCCGCTCTCTAGTGACTCTCTCGAACTCATCTCACAACTCTTGTGCCGCCTCATGGTGTTTAACCATCGCAGCGCTCAACTGTTATAGCTATATGTAACACTTTTCTAATAGGGGTCAAAACTTTAACTGCCGCAGCGCTCGACTGCTATAGCTATATGTTACACTTATCTAATAGGAACGAAAAAAATTAAAATAAATTAATTAGTTCGGCCGGGCAAACAAATATCAATAGCCGCCAGGCGCTCAAATTCTTTCTTGAAAGCTTTCCGCCGCCGCATGCAAATCTTGCTGTTTTCCTTACTAAATCCGCAAGGCATGCACAACCCGATGGCGTTCTTGCCGCCACCTTTGCGAAACTATTTTATAGTAGTCTTTAATACAGGATCGGCCACAGCAGTCCATGGTGCCGAGTAAGAGCCAGTGGCATGTGTCTGTACCCTTCATCTTGATAAGACTCAGGCAGGCCGTCCGAAATAGGGTCATCAAGAATCACTCCCGCAGGACCCCGGCGGGCTCGGATGATGGCATCAAGCCTCGCACGTAGTTCCCGCAGAGCGACCCTTGACCTCGGATACGGAGGCCGCTCTCTAGTAACTCTCTCGAACTCATCTCTCAACTCTTGTGCCGTCTCATGGTGTTTAACCATCGCAGCGCTCAACTGTTATAGCTATATGTAACACTTTTCTAATAGGGGGTCAAAACCTTTACCGCTGCAGCGCTCGGCTGCTATAGCTATATGTTACACTTATCTAATAGGAACGAAAAAAAATAAAATAAATTAATTAGTTAGGCCGCGCTAACAAATATCAATAGCCGCCAGGCGCTCAAATTCTTTCTTGAAAGCTTTCCGCCGCCGCATGCAAATCTTGCTGTTTTCCTTACTAAATCCGCAAGGCATGCACAACCCGAAGGCGTTCTTGACACCCAATCCACAGACCCTATAGGGCCGCGTGCCGCCACCTTTGCGAAACTATTTTATCGTAGTCTTTAATAAAGGATCGGCCACAGAAGTCCATGGTGCCGAGTAAGAGCCAGTGGCATGTGTCTATATATCTAACTGCGTTTAATACTGCATCCCCGCCCCGCGCCGAACCCCGATTATACCAGGATGTTGCTTATACGGGCGTGCTTTTGTCACGTGCTCGAGGACGTAAAAAATCGTTAGAGGGCAAATTATTTACATCCTGTCCCACTCCACAAACTTTACAGGCCGGGTGAGTCCATATGCTATGTGAAACATGGATTGGGGCCCGCCAGGGGGGGGGGGGGGGTCCTGAATTCGGATCTCCGCCTGGGAGGCTCGATAGGCCATAAATTATCTCCCAGAAGAAAGTGGTCCAGAACCGCTATTGTGTATACTACTCAGACCCTTAGTTCCAAGGTCAAGGTCACACTTAGAGGTCTGAAGTATAGAATGAGGTCTGTATTTTGTGTCCAGTCTAATAGCATGTACTTTATTTGATAGAATTTGAAACTGGTATAAAAGGTTATTATACAAAGACGACAGGTCACATACAAAATAAATGTGTGCCTTTAAATATTGCCCTTTGTTGATTTTTCTACTTAACCTTATCCAGAAATGTTCCATTCTTCAAAATAAAAATCATGCACTGACATCTATAATTATTTTTGACAAACATTCAGGAAGCATAACCTGTCTCCGGTGGTTTCTTTTATCACTTTTCAGTTTTCTCACCGCTGTGGGTTCGTTGTTTTTTTTCCTGACGATGAATCAAAGTGTACCACTTTACATGAAAATTTACGGAAATGGGAAACTTAATTTAAAGTACCGGGGCGAGTTGCTTATGCATTAAATGATTGGTGATTAAAGGGTATGACTACTGATAACGTTAATTGTAATTTTATACAATTTAGAACTGTTGTCCATGAACAGATCCAATTTTACTTGTGGTAATGACACACTGAAAGTAACGTGAGTGTGCAATATATCATGCGGACCGAAATCCTGTTTCTGTCGGTTTATTTTATTACGCCACTTCAGGAGTAATATGACCACATGCAGATATATATCGGAAATAATAAATGCCGCACTCCTTCTATGAATAATTGTAACAAACTTTGTAGGTCATGATAAAATACTAACTGCCACAACAGGTATAGGTTGAAAGGTATTTTCTTTAATTCATTCAATGTTTAAGAAGTAAATGTGTCAAAAATATGAATAGTTTATCAGATATTTTTGAAAGCAATATCGGATTGTTTCAAGGTGTTAATATAGAAAATAATCTACAAGAAAATTATTCGACAGAATTAACATGGATCAATTGTCAATATATCTTTTATTATTTGCTGATGATGCAGTTATTTTTTTAGAGACGGATGAAGGTTTACAAAATCTGAATGTGAAAAAAAATTGTAGTTTTTAGAAAAGGTAGGGCACCGGATAGGGATTACTCATGGTTTTACGCAAGCAGCTATTTAGAAGTTGTAAATAAATTTAAATATCTTGGTATCGTTATGTCTAGCGGAGGGTCATTTACTCATGCAACGAAAAAGTTTAGAATCAATGAGTTCATTATTTACTTTAGTTAAGGATAAAGACTTGTCAGTTGATACTATGTTTAAATTGTTTGATGCTTATGTTTTATCTATACTGTCAGTATAGATAAAACAAGTCTGGATAATGCATGTGAAATCTGGGAACATATTAAAGCCGATAATATTGAGAAAAATCATTAAAAAAATTGCAAATGAATTTTGGGTGTAAAAAGTGCGACTAATACTCTGCCCCTATACGCTGAACTTGGTAGATACCCTTAATATATATCTGACTCGTTTTGTTCGAATAATGAAGTATTGGTTAAAATCATTTGGCATAAAAATAAAAATTGTATTCTAAGTACTGTCGTAAGATTTAAAAAAGAAATAC
>CM037780.1:62972691-63007310 GCA_021229015.1 Solen grandis | reverse complement strand
CCATGTTTCACATTGCATATGGACTCACCAGGCCTGTAAAGTTTGTGGGACAGGAAGTAAATAATTCTGCACCAGGCAGCCCACGTTACAATCGCTTGGGTTGATAATGTTAATAGCAGACGACGGTATACTCTTTTCGACAGGTAATGTCGAGGTGACGATATTCTATTATTGCACAGCACTCTATGTTCTGGTCTCGCGATTAAGTTTATAATAACAAATAGATTATTCAACTATCGTCCCTTTGGGACAGTGGTCTAAGATAAAGCGCTTATATATATACATGTAGGTCTTTCATTACCCTAGGATTCAAGTCTACTTCGAAATATCAATAGATAATTTAAGACATACATTCGCAAAGGGTTAAATGAGACATTAAGATAAGATATGGCTTAAACAAGGAAGATCCTTGAGGTTAAATCAGCCATAAATACCTTGCAAGCGAAGGTTATAGTGAGAGTGTGAGAGAGAAAAAAAAAGTTCACCCGTTTCTGCCTATATAAAAGCTTGCCAGGTAGATGATCGCGTGCAGTTTTGCTGTTTTTTTCTCTCTGGGTCGTGGGTTCGAATCCCGGACGGGGTGATTTTTTTTTAGAAAATGTGAGACACAGCCCCACCTGTGAAGTTTCTAGAGATGGAAAGCCGGTGTGTATCTCATTGAGTGATGTCGCCCTCGACCGATTTTTTTACGTCCGCGAGCTTGTCTTGGAACCGGGATAGCTTTCTAGCGAGCCAGATCGCAAGAACGAGTTCTGCGACGGGCAGGCTGATCGTGATCAAATCTACGATTGTGGTTGGGCACATTCTCTGTATATAGGAGGGGGGTCAGAATCTCTAATACACACGCAGCTTATGATCCATTCACTTTTATTTGACGATTTCCGCCTGTGCTTCTCTGCGATCTTCCTCGAGAAGTCTTTTTTTCAGCTCATCCATGTTTTCCAACGACTTTTTGATGCGAACCAATTGTTTCATGTCTTCGAATTTTCGGAGTCCTTCAGAACTTGATTATACTCCACCTCTGCGATATGCCCATCCGTTAAGGCCAGATGGTATTCAGCTTCGCTCGGGCTATTGATTCGATGCGCCGTGTTTGTCAAAGTTTTATGCGGTGAGGTGACGCCCGACGGTCTTGCCAATGAAGCTGAACCCCGCACACCCTAGTGACCCTGCTTCTAGTCCTATTGCAATCGCTACAACTGTTGCTATGAGCCCAACTCCCCCGATACAAGCCCCGCACCGGCGGTCACGAAAGCGGTGTTAACACCATCCACAACGTTTACAACGCGTTTATATTTTTTGCAGAGGCCGTACCGTTTCTCGGCCTCACGCGCCAGATCTGCCTGGATGCGCGTGATTTGCTGGAGACGGTAGGCATGCCCATCGCCCTCAATGCTACTGAAGCTACTTCGTCCTTCATTTCGATGTGTGTATTTACCACCTACATCTCTAGTTCAATTAGAAGGTCAACCACTCCGGAAGCATTGCTCCGATTCGTAGAACGCGTCTGAAAGTTAATAAGATTGCCTTTATCAACTTTTAGGGATGGTTGGAAAGACTTTTCAACGGAAGTAGAGCGTGGGGCCTTAACTATATCGTACCGTTGTCGAAATTTGACCATTAACAGTGAAGCCTACGACTGCCATATTGTCCGATGATTTATTACGTTCGGCCGAGGACAGTGACATGGCGATTATTTTTCCTCTTTTCATCATGACGTAGCCCCCTTTACAATGACTTACCTTCCGAATTTGAACCGAATGACCATTCAAAGTCCCCGCCCACTAAAGGTCAGCGCTTCTCCGTCACGATAGTTATTACGGGCTTGGGGATTTGACTTTTTTTGTGTCACCGTAGGTGACAACATCCTCCTTAACGCGTCTCCATCCGTCGAGGAATCCGGACTGTGCCAACCTGGCCGAAATGGCGTCTGTTTTTTGACGGCCCCGATGTTCATAATCTGACCCCCTTTTAAGTCTACATGGCTATCCTCTGTCATCTGTATATACCGAGACAGGTCGGGGGCTCGATTTCTTTCTCATCCACGTCTTCGGGGAATACGGGCTTTAACCCGACCGCCATTCCTCTGCGCCTGAAGTAATCCACTAAGTCTTCGGAGGTGGAGTACTGATCGAGGAGCGCCTTAAATCGCGAAGCAACTGCATCAACGTAGGCCTGCGTAGCGTAGTTTTCCGCAGAGGATCCCCTAACTCCATATCCGCCGGATATGCTCATTTTATTTCAAGTGTCATAGGGTTGAAAATTAGTGTAGATGTATTTAGTAGTTGTAGTTTTATTTTCAGCTCTCTCAGTGCTTTGATTTCGGACTCGATTTGACTGACCAATCATTGACCGACGGACTAATTCAAACTTACACAAATACTAAACATACAACGCCATTTTGTTACGTGAATGGAAATATAAATATACTAAGGGAAATACTTTGTTTCTCTTAAGGCAATTATTATTTATTTATCATCTTTATTATTCCTTATATGTTTTTATTATTACCTTTTGTAACTTAAATGGTGTAATTGACTAAATTGTTAATATTTGAAACTCAATCCGATGTACAACTACAATGTTTGATTGTATTATGTAATCATCAACGTGATTCTTGCTGGGTATTCTATGTCCAAACTAAAGTAAATATATTAAATATTTCATATACTGACATGCTAATATTTAATTTGATTATATGCGATCTTTTATTTATGTCAAAAAATGTATCTATTTTTAGATAGTCGGAGACTACTGAAGAGTTTCGTCCCTTTGTGGATGTGCCAAATATATATATATAAAACTCAATCTCTTGTCGTTTGCCTTTCCCTTCTACCACTGAGCCCGTCGACAATGGCGCCCAACGTGGGACTGTGGCATCAGTGCTAGGTATGTCTAAGACACCTGCACGTGGTTATATTTACCCTGTAACTCCAAGAATTCAGGGACGAATTCTAAAATGGAGGGGGATAATGTCACAGAACCGTCAACTCACAATAGGGGAGAATCATATTAAGTGGCCGGGTAGCTCAGTCGGTAGAGCATTCGCCCTGTAAGCGAAAGGCCCCGGGTTCGAGTCCCGGTTAGGCTGCATATTTTTCCCACCCTGTGACATATCCGCCGGATATGCTCATTTTATTTCAAGCACGACACTCATTGGCAGACCATTGTTGTCTATGACAAATCCCCGCTCGTCTTTAATGGAGAGTGCGAGCTCTGATAGGGTGCCCCAACTCGGGGTTCGTTAATACCGAGGATTTCATCTCCCCGTATGACCAGCCGCCGACAGCGACAACAGCTAGTAGATTACTAGGAGACCCGTCTGAGGAGTTCTGAAGTGTTTAACTACTCCAGGTGGACGAATAACAGCATGTCCGGGCTCAATCTACCGGTCTATCATCTTCTAAAGCACCCTCTATCCACCCATCTTTAAAACATAGAGGATCGCACATCACAAGGGGAAAAGAGATTCTTGTGTCGTGCGGCATCGTAATAGAAGCCTTCCCCGTCTGTTCGTTTACTACGACGGACATACCTAACGTTTTAAGTGCCGTAGCGAGAGCGTTGAAGGTCCACAAGCCTGGCTGGACGGCGTCGGCTACCGGCTCGTGGATGTTGTACCACTTTCTTATTCACGGTGCTGTGCATTGGGTTGTTTTCTTGGTAGTCAGACGTGTCATAAAGATCTGCACGCTCGGCCATGTCCTTGTAGACATCGCCTGTCTGGATTTCTAACAACAGATTGTCTGTATCGGTGTAGGGCAGTTGGCAGTGGTCGCCATACTGACTCTTCATCTTCTTGTAGTAGAACTCGTTCATCAGGTTCTTACTCAGGTCCAGAACGCTCATTCCCACATATGCTGGACGGTTAAACACTAGTCGGCTTTTGCGGACCTGGATTGCTGCCAGATTATCGTCGAATATGTTTGCTCGGGCAAAGGCTGGGCTGGCAATGAGTTGTCGGAGCCTGTCCTCCTCATGTGCTCGAAGAAGTTTGACACTGACCCTCTTGCGCAGGTTTCCCATCGTTTTACCAAAGACGCTGTTGTTCATGGGTTTGTACAGGTCCTTCTCAAAATCGCTGTTGGCCTTCTTCCGATGCTCAATGTTCATCTTGATGTAGGGCTCCATCCAGGGGTGCTGCTCAAACCTGAGGACACGGTGGATCTTTTTCATGCAAAGACCTAGAGACATGTAGGGCAGCAGATTCCGGTAATGGAGCACACAGCGGTCCTTGTTGCGGAGGTTCGGAACCAGCTTCTCAACCTCGATAGCGCCACCCCTGCCGCTGATGAGGCTGTGCTGGTATTCGGACATCCACTGTTTTTGGACTACCATGCGCTCTGGTGCCAGAGAATATGCGTTGTGTGCATTGTGCAGCTCTTGTGAGTACTCCAGGTCCACCTCTAGGATGTAGCCCCCGGAGTCATCGACTGGGTGATCTGCAATGGTGCGGGCCAGCTGCTGACATTCTGTCACCCAACGAAAACCACCTGTCGGTTGGGCCTGAGACATGGCCCACCAATAGAGGTTGTTTGCATCTAGGTAGCGGATGTGGCTACTAGGCTTTTCTGGGTTGTATCCTTCGACCAGAGGATTGTTGGCTTTGGCATGACGCTTTGAGACCATGGAGATACCTCCACGCATCCCCTTCTCGATGAACAGATGTTGGTCATAATCTGAGCAGCTCAATCTGCATTCCTGTCTTCTTTAGAAGGGCGTCCCATGAGAGCCCAGGGCTGGTGTAATAATGTGCGGGGTCTAAGCCATACTGCCTTAGGCAGGTCTCCCGGATCATCTGGCAATAGGAGGACATCTGTGCGGTTGTAGAGGTCATGATAGTCCCCGAGGTTGTGACACCTGAAGGTCGTCCAGACTTTCTGTACGTGGATATAGTCCTCCTCGCAGATGTGCTCATTGGAGATCTTGTTGTAAAATGCCGCCTTTGGTGGAAGCCTGGTCTCTGTGAAGCGCTCCCAGGAGTCCATGTACTCGTATGGGTCTTGCGCATCAAGAGCTTGTGGTTGGCTTATAGCGGGCAGTAACTAAAAAGCCTCTGGCTTGTTGGCAGCTACCAGTCTGTCGAGGGATGTCAGTAGGAACTGGGCGGTGTCGATGAAGCGCAGCTGGCCAAGGCTGAATGAGATGTATTTCTCTGTGTTGGGGATGCAGCTTACCTTGCCCTCGACCTTTGAGATGGCCTGCATCAGCAGGTGGGAGTCGTAACCTCGCAGGTTGTGGAAGACAACTGGTATGGTGGTTGTCTTTGAGTTAAGTCGCAGCATTAGGTTACAGGCATTATGGGCTGCTCCTCTGTATTGCCCTGTGATGTGGCAGTGGTCACGGACAGAGTCTCCCTCAAGTGGATTTTCACATACATGGCAGGTAGCAGCAGAATTGTAGGCTTGCCAGTACTCCCGTGTCATTCTCATGCCCTTTGGGTAAGCCAACATTTGATTGATTTTGCGCCTCTCTAAGCCTTCGGATGTCTGCGCATTGGGAACCCGTATTCACTGGGCTTGATGGTATCATACCGCCGATGTGGTACTGCAAGCGGAGCTGTTGAGGTTGGAAGAAGCTTATTTTTACTTTATTCAGGCATCTCAAGCTGTTTGACTGATTCCCTGGCACTCTGGCTTGTGAGCATCTAATAGAATAGCCATGTAGACAACGCTCGCAGAAATATTTGCATCCATCGTAGCTAGTCTGGTCATGAAGGAGGCGATTAAGGTCTTTGATCCAGATGTAATGGAATTTACAGCCTTCTCGATGAGGAGCAGGATGATTCTCGTTATCTCCTGCGGCTGACTGCTGAGGTGGTGACACTCTTCTTACACCCAAAGATGTTTATGGCCAGGTTGTTCAGTTTCTCCACTTTCTGAACCTGTGAAATTTGTGTAGGAGCATCAATCCCTGTGAAATCCAGGCCATCGTGGGGTATTTTGTAGGTCTCTCCACATGATCCCGAGCTGGAAACAGGGCAAAATGCAGCGCCTACGGAGGCAGTGGTCATCCCTGTTTTTCATTGACAACGGCTTTCTTAGACCTTACCGTTGCTGGTAGTGGGATATTCGACCCTCCTCTCAATGGTTGATATATGGCAATGTCTAGCCAAAGGGTCTGAACCTGATCTACAACCCAGCCAGAACCTCTTTGGGTCCACTTCTCGAGCGTTATCTGGATCCTTAGGAAAGCTCGATCGAGGGCTTCTTCTATTTCACCCTCCTGTAAAACAGCTTCTTGCTTATGGCGCAGCACGGGTTCAACGTACTCTTCACTGCCGTCTGGGTTGTCCTTCCAAATCCGGACCTTTAGAGCCAGCTGGAACTTTATGCCTTCCAGAGCCCTCATCTCTTCTACCAGTTTGTCGTGGATGGTAGGTTCCACTTCCTCAAGGAATGCCCTGGGGTCTGCATGTCCTTTGGACACATCCATCTGCCATCCTCGGAGAAAGTCCCCGATAACCCAGTGGGTTTGATGGAATGTCAGGTAATCTCCCTCTTTTTGGTGCTCTGCAACGCCACTGAACAGATCCAGGATCTATTCCTGATAGTCCGCGGTAGTTCTCAGCTTCTTAGGGAGTGGATCGAACTCTATCAGGATAGCCTCGAGTTTTCTTTTCTTGGCCAACCTGTGTGGCCTCACCGGTGTAGGACGGCGAGGAGTTATAAGCTCATGCAGGCCGTCCGGAATAGGGTCATCAAGAATCACTCCCGCAGGACCCCGGCGGGCTCGGATGATGGCATCAAGCCTCGCACGTAGATCCTTGACCTCGGATACGGTGGCCGCTCTCTAGTGACTCTCTCGAACTCATCTCTCAACTCTTGTGCCGCCTCATGGTGTTTAACCATCGCAGCGCTCAACTGTTATAGCTATATGTAACACTTTTCTAATAGGGGTCAAAACTTTAACTGCCGCAGCGCTCGACTGCTATAGCTATATGTTACACTTATCTAATAGGAACGAAAAAAATTTAAAATAAATTAATTAGTTCGGCCGGGCAAACAAATATCAATAGCCGCCAGGCGCTCAAATTCTTTCTTGAAAGCTTTCCGCCGCCGCATGCAAATCTTGCTGTTTTCCTTACTAAATCCGCAAGGCATGCACAACCCGATGGCGTTCTTGCCGCCACCTTTGCGAAACTATTTTATTGTAGTCTTTAATACAGGATCGGCCACAGCAGTTCATGGTGCCGAGTAAGAGCCAGTGGCATGTGTCTGTACCCTTCATCTTGATAAGACTCAGGCAGGCCGTCCGAAATAGGTTCATCAAGAATCACTCCCGCAGGACCCCGACGGGCTCGGATGATGGCATCAAGCCTCGCACGTAGTTCCCGCAGAGCGACCCTTGACCTCGGATACGGAGGCCGCTCTCTAGTAACTCTCTCGAACTCATCTCTCAACTCTTGTGCCGTCTCATGGTGTTTAACCATCGCAGCGCTCAACTGTTATAGCTATATGTAACACTTTTCTAATAGGGGGTCAAAACTTTAACCGCTGCAGCGCTCGGCTGCTATAGCTATATGTTACACTTATCTAATAGGAACGAAAAAAATTAAAATAAATTAATTAGTTAGGCCGCGCTAACAAATATCAATAGCCGCCAGGCGCTCAAATTCTTTCTTGAAAGCTTTCCGCCGCCGCATGCAAATCTTGCTGTTTTCCTTACTAAATCCGCAAGGCATGCACAACCCGATGGCGTTCTTGACACCCAATCCACAGACCCTATAGGGCCGCGTGCCGCCACCTTTGCGAAACTATTTTATAGTAGTCTTTAATAAAGGATCGGCCACAGAAGTCCATGGTGCCGAGTAAGAGCCAGTGGCATGTGTCTATATATCTAACTGCGTTTAATACTGCATCCCCGCCCCGCGCCGGACCCCGATTAGACCAGGATGTTGCTTATACGGGCGTGCTTTTGTCACGTGCTCGAGGACGTAAAAAATCGTTAGAGGGCAAATTATTTACATCCTGTCCCACTCCACAAACTTTACAGGCCGGGTGAGTCCATATGTTATGTGAAACATGGATTGGGGCCCGCCAGGGGGGTGGGGCGGGTCCTGAATTCGGATCTCCGCCTGGGAGGCTCGATAGGCCATAAATTATCTCCCAGAAGAAAGTGGTCCAGAACCGCTATTGTGTATACTACTCAGACCCTTAGTTCCAAGGTCAAGGTCACACTTAGAGGTCTGAAGTATAGGATGAGGTCTGTATTTTGTGTCCAGTCTAATAGCATGTACTTTATTTGATAGAATTTGAAACTGGTATAAAAGGTTATTATACAAAGACGACAGGTCACATACAAAATAAATTTGTGCCTTTAAATATTGCCCTTTGTTGATTTTTCTACTTAACCTTATCCAGAAATGTTCCATTCTTCAAAAAAAATCATGCACTGACATCTATAATTATTTTTGACAAACATTCAGGAAGCATAACCTGTCTCCGGTGGTTTCTTTTATCACTTTTCAGTTTTCTCACCGCTGTGGGTTCGTTGTTTTTTTTCCTGACGATGAATCAAAGTGTACCACTTTACATGAAAATTTACGGAAATGGGAAACTTAATTTAAAGTACCGGGGCGAGTTGCTTATGCATTAAATGATTGGTGATTAAAGGGTATGACTACTGATAACGTTAATTGTAATTTTATACAATTTAGAACTGTTGTCCATGAACAGATCCAATTTTACTTGTGGTAATGACACACTGAAAGTAATGTGAGTGTGCAATATATCATGCGGACCGAAATCCTGTTTCTGTCGGTTTATTTTATTACGCCACTTCAGGAGTAATATGACCACATGCAGATATATATCGGAAATAATAAATGCCGCACTCCTTCTATGAATAATTGTAACAAACTTTGTAGGTCATGATAAAATACTAACTGCCACAACAGGTATAGGTTGAAAGGTATTTTCTTTAATTCATTCAATGTTTAAGAAGTAAATGTGTCAAAAATATGAATAGTTTATCAGATATTTTTGAAAGCAATATCGGATTGTTTCAAGGTGAGATTACATCACTTATATTATTTCATATATTTTTACATTTGTATATGATTTAGAAAATAATCTACAAGAAAATTTATTCGACAGAATTAACATGGATCAATTGTCAATATATCTTTTATTATTTGCTGATGATGCAGTTATTTTTTTAGAGACGGATGAAGGTTTACAAAATCTGAATGTGAAAAAAATGTGTAGTTTTTAGAAAAGGTAGGGCACCGGATAGGGATTACTCATGGTTTTACGCAAGCAGCTGTTGAGAAGTGGTAAATAAATATAAATATCTTGGTATCGTTATGTCTAGCGGAGGGTCATTTACTCATGCAACGAAAACGTTTAGAATCAATGAGTTCATTATTTACTTTAGTTAAGGATAAAGACTTGTCAGTTGATACTATGTTTAAATTGTTTGATGCTTATGTTTTATCTATACTGTCAGTATAGATAAAACAAGTCTGGATAATGCATGTGAAATCTGGGAACATATTAAAGCCGATAATATTGAGAAAAATCATTAAAAAAATTGCAAATGAATTTTGGGTGTAAAAAGTGCGACTAATACTCTGCCCCTATACGCTGAACTTGGTAGATACCCTTAATATATATCTGACTCGTTTTGTTCGAATAATGAAGTATTGGTTAAAATTATTTGGCATAAAAATAAAAATTGTATTCTAAGTACTGTCGTAAGATTTAAAAAAGAAATACATGAGAATAAATGTAGGACTGTGAATTGGTCGTCAAAAGTAAAAGACATATTGCAAAATGCGGGTTTCAATGATGTTTGGTTATTTCCAGAGTCAGTGAATGTAAATGCATTAATTCCTGTTTTATTGAACAGATTAATAGATCCCTATATTACTTATTGGCATGAAAATGTAACAATATGTTCTTCCTTAAAACTATATGAAGGATTGAAAATATCATTTGATAGGGGAGGGGGGGACTATATGAATATCATTGAAAATGTGAAATATAGAAATATGTTAGCTAGGATAAGACTTTCTTCCAATAAACTATATATTGAAACAGATAGGCATCGTAATATTGAAAAGATTGGAAGAAAATGTATTTATTGTTTTAAAAGATTTAGGAGAAAAATATATTCCAAATTACAAATCACGATCACCAAGTGTGTTTAAATTTTTAGAACTGCTTAATATTTACTTACTTACTTGTATTAAAAACATATCAACGTATAAATTAGCATTTTTTTGTACTAAAGGGTTTAAGCTTAGAGACAACACTATTATTAGCAATTAATTACCATATTAGTAAAAACAAATTTGTCAAATTTATATGTATGAATACTCAATCTTATTAAAATCATATCCTAATGTGTGCTCCTCTACTATCCGCTACTAAGATCTGACAACATCGCATTAGGGCTCGCGTCAGATTGACCTTTTTAGTAATTTATATACATAAACAAGTGTTCGATTTTTAAGCAATCAAATAGAGCGTTTCAAACCTTTTCATTTTAGTTCTTCTCACCAGGGTCTCTTTAATACTATATACAGACACCCTGTTCTCACTGAACTTGTTTCCAAAGTTCCCGAAAAGAAAATCCACACACAAAATATCTGTCAATGGAAGAATATAACTCGCGCACGGTATTTTTAACGATAACATGTTTTTGTTATTGTTTTGAATGGGGCTGACATGTATTGAAACCGTGACTGTAGCGTAAATATAAAAACCGAAGTGGCGCAGTGGGATGACAGTCGTATTATAAAGGTTCCAAGTTCGAGACCATCATAGGGAGTTTTTTTTTTATTTAATGTTTAATTTAAAATATCAGCCCTGTTTCTTCGTGAAAATTATGTGTTCAAATCATATATATACCAAATTTTCTTAGTTCCTTATTTTCGTTAGTACATGTTCAATAATTAAACGTCCCAGAAAAGATGAGTGAACTAGATTCCAAAAGTGTTCAAATCGTCTAAAATATTACGAAGGCGACGGAAACAGCAAGCAAATATTCAGATAGTGCTTTTGAACAAAAATCTGAAATGTATTGAAATGTTCATGAATTGATATATAAATGATAGGGAAAATCAAAGAAATTAAATGAAGAAAAAAAGCAAAATAACAAAAAAATACAAGAAAAAAAAATATAATGAATAAATGAGACTCGAACCCGTACCTCTGTGCATGCACTGAAAAAGTATACGCCTTTATCCATTGAGCTATTGTGATTGTGATTTCTACTTAATTATGATTTTTTAAAGGAACACATGACATTTGATTTTTACTTCCCATAGTTATACCGAACGTTTCTGTTGCCGCCGATTTGATTGGCTTATACAAGTGTCAGTCTGAGACGACCCTCTATACGATGTCGTCAGGTCCAGTTAGCATACTGAATCTGATTTCAATGAGATTGATGAATACTTAATATTTGTCCTTATGATAAACACTCTCCAAACACATATTTTTTTATTTTTTTTTGTTGTTGTAAAAAATATCATTGCATGCAACTGAAACGAAAAATGTGCAATTGTTGTAATTGTAATGAGCTGTATATGCTTAATAAATGTATGTTATGTTATGATAATTATTTGTCTGCCTTTCAGTATTGTCTTATCGTCCAAAATGACAGAGTAGTATACTTAAATAACCCTATAAAACGCTAGCTGGGGCCATGTCGTTTATTGTTAAGTGTCGCGTGAACGCACGTTACGTAATACGCTCTTATGGCATTGACGTCACTTATTCAAGATTTTCTTCCTATATTGGCGCCGTGCCTGTTGATGATGTCGAGGTTGAACATACAGAACTTACGGTCATTACGTGCAAGCAACAGAATCACTACAGGGTTCAATACTAACTTTTTACGGAATCAATGTTAGGTTCCCACTTCCATCCACAAATCTACCGACAGTCTCAATTTTACTGAAAGGTTTAAAAATCATCATATCATTTTCATAATCAAGCCAAAAGGAAATCCTCTATAGAAATACTTTATACAATCAATTTTTGATTATAATTGAGAATCGTTCCATTCCGTTTTTACGCGAAATAGACTTTTTTTTTAATTTTCCTTTTGACTCTTGCTTTTTGACCCTTTCATTTATTTGATGTTTCACTTTCTATTATCAGTCACTTACCCAAAGCTTAACAGCAACTTGTTAACAATACGGAAAATGGCGCTTTAAATGTCATATACTATTTTGGAAACCAGAATTTGTCTCCAATTCTTTTTAGACATATATATATTTTTTACTATTATATAAGACAAGAAAGATAAGCCGTGCAATAAACACGAACAATGCATTATTTTTGCTGATCAGTACATGATTTTGAATTCAAATAACCGTCTATAATTCATTCTCAAAAGGCTATTAATAGACTTTTTTTTTCGAAACACGAATAACTGTTTTAAAGGTTAGTGCAAATAATCAAGTTATCGGTAAAAAAGCAATCGAGTAATCTGTAAAGTCGTTTTCATAATAAAGCCAGTTCGGGATGAGGTCAAACCCACATGTGTACATTAAACAATTTTAAATGACTTTAGTCTATAAGGCGATACAAATGACTCTAAAGTGCAATTAGTCAGTCATGTTATTAGCATGGGAGTTACTCACAATCTAATTGTAAAAGTTAAATGACCTGGAAGTATTTCTAACGATCTCTTTGGGTATACATTATTGGCTTTGAACGGTGTCTAAAATGTGTTACACTAACATGCTAGTATCATAAAACTGAAGACTTTCCTGATGGACAGCAACCTAGTTTGCAGGGTTCGCTTTCCCCAGAGACATACGTAAAATTAAAGGTTCATTTTATTTCATAATGATTTAATTATCATGAAAAAGAAATTATAAAATAACATTGATATATTGTAGACAAACACAAATAGTACACAATGTGCAAATATCTGCTGTAAAATATTTAAACGCATTGAAAATGTTGATCAAATTACGCAATGTAGTATTTTGGATGGATGTCAAAATACTCTCATTGTTTACATTTTGCATAGGCGAGTATTCCTGAGGACGGTCTGTAATCGGAAAAAAATGAATTTGAAAAAAAACTTTCGGCAAATCACAATTTGTTTATCTACCGCATCATTATGCATACGTGATTCGTAAAGGGAGAATACGGAAGGTCTATGAAAACGTCAGAAAATTGACGAAAATATGTGGAATATTTAAAATAGTTATTTTTGTAAACAATTGATTGATCATAACACAAAATTTATTTCTTATTTATGCATTGTAGTAACGTTTTCGTCAACGAGTATGTATAGACTGCATCTCGTAACAAATCTGTAGTACACACTTTGCTTTTCTATACGAAGAATATACACTGCATTTGGAAGTACAATGGGCCTTTAATCGTATCGACAGAAACGATGTTTCATGCTGGTTTTTTTCTTCTTTTTTTTTTTTGTCCTTATATATATATTTTCAGTTAATGCCGGTTGTCGCGGTACATTATATGAAACATTGCTTTTTATTGCATTTATGATTTAGTAGAGCCAAATTAAGTCATAACTATAGGTACTTCGATTTTTTAATTCCTAAAAATAGACCCACGCGGAGTTAACGAGACACCCTATCAGGAGACTGCCTTGCAAGATCACCCTCATGCGGCGGAAAAGCTGAACAAAACAATACTCAATTTTACTGAAAATTCTCAGGTCCGTTTCCTTTTGAAATAAATCGCCTACACAAAACCCTCCAACCTTTATTTTTATAACTGCATACCATACTATATGGTTCTTTTGCATTTATCCAACATATCTTTTTAATTCTGCAGTGTTTACATCGATAAATATATTAACTTAACTCAAATTCCATCTGTAAATATAAATTTATGTAAATATCTAGTTCAAAGTTATGTTTTGTAAATAGTGATAGAGTTTCACTCGACACAATACAATTATTATACAAAAAACTCTTCTCTTTCAATGATCATGCTGACAAAACTTCGGTTGTCCGACAGCAACACATATATACCATCAACTTTATGCAGTATTTTATCTGTATATTATATTGTTAAATTACATGCTGCAAAATAGAATAATAATTAATTAGATTAAGTATTATTTAAATTCTTACTATTATATTACCTGGTGCGAGATCTACTACATTTATTTTTCCCAATCTGTATATTATATTGTTAAATTACATGCTGCAAATAATCTTATTATTTATGTGTGTGTGGGGGGGGGGGGGGGCGCTTACAGGTATATATTGATTTTGGCCTACTATGAAAATGACCATATCTAGCCAACTCGCCAACTCTAAATTTATGAAATTTGTGTGTGGGGGGGGGGGGGGGGGGGGGGGGAGCAGCCGTACAAAGGGGGGGGGGGGGGGGAATTAGTTTATCAGGGATTAAGGTACATTACGGGGGTCTTTTTCTGAATGAAAAACTTTAAATCAGACAGTCAAGCAATCAAGTAAGTTAAATAGTGTGACAATAAATAAATAAAAAGTATTTACCGGTGGTAAGAATCTGGTCCGTCTTCAGGTTTCTTTTAACTCTGTTATCTTGTATGCTGCTTTGATTTTTGTCCTAGATCTATCTTTTCATATTAGCTGTGCCATTATTATTTTTGTAGGTGATGGTAATGATAAGGTCAACAGATGCGTGTATTAGTCAGAAACGGACATTTTGCACGCAAATGCCTATATACAGAGGGGACATTATTTATGCAATAAATGTTTTATTCACTTGACCCCCAGTTCTTCATCCCTAAAAGTACACATTGGTAAGTAGGGTTGGGTATCGCAAGAATTTTCGTACCGTGATATCTCGTGATATTCTCAAAGCATATCGCGATACGTATCACGATATGTTATGGCTAAAATTACAATGTATAATTAATTTTTTTGTTGACCAAAATGCATGTATTAAGCTGTATAAATGCACACAGATCGATGAATAGAATTCCTTCAGTGAGTTAGACTGTTACGCGCTTAAATATACCACTGGGAAGTCCGTAACGTGAAGAATCTTTCATAATCTAAGTCCAGTCTACGCAGATAAAATCTGAAGTATAGCTTTCAACTAAGTGAGTTTTTACTTGAAAAGATCAAATAAATGACATTCCTATGGAATAAAAAAAGTAAAAACATCGATCTGGCCCCATCAAATTACCGATGCATATCTTGCCGGGCGAGAATCGCGATATATAGGTAATACCGCGCATCGCTAGAAAATGGAGAGTGACCATTACATGTTTTAGTGTTTGCTCCATCTTCTTGTTGTTGACTTCATCCTCTGAGCGGAGCAGCATAATCTAGGTGGTTAAGTGCATGATAACAGAATGAGATATTCAAGACAAATACATTGTAGTAAAAAGAGGAAAAACATAAACTAGAACTATCACTGAAGGTGATTAATAACCCCGCAAAACGCTTTGATGCAGAAGAAGCCAGACTCCAGGTGGAGCAGAGACCGGTATACATAATAAATGTATATTGATTATGATAGTAAGTAAGTAAATGAGTAAGTCTTTATTTAACGGTGAACTACAATGAAATTTTGCTTTTTCAAAAACCTTTCCTATTTCGTCCATTTTCATAAGATAAATCATATATGAATCATAAATGCCGATTTTCTAAGTTGCTATTTTATGGCCACGTAACTATTATGACGTCATTGACTTGCCGTCTTAATTGTAATCATTAATCATATTCAAAACGTTTTAATCAAATATGTTATATAAGTTAGTCTAGTAAATGTTTAAGGTTTTATCGAGCTGTATCTGTGAAATTAATCAGCGAATTTGATAAAGAAGAATGTTACATTGTAAATACGCAAATCAGACTGACTGTAAAATAAAACGTTAAATTAAGAGATAAACAAAAGTTTTCAGGTTAATGGAATTTAAAATTGTCATAATTTGATTATGATTTCACCACTACATGCATGACTTTGGCTTATTCCTATACTTTGATATAATTTGTACAGCCATGGCTATTTACTTTTAATTCTCTTTTTGAACTGACGCTTGATTGTAATCCTCATTTCAAAAAGAAGCATAACTATTATTCGTCAATAAATTAAGTTATAAGTAAAATATTTTCTATGTCAAATGAATCATATTTAAGAGTTATGGGATCACATTTTATAATAGGTATCAGATATAAAATTACACGAATGTTCATTGATTTATTACTTTTTTATGTACCTTACAAAGAAATAACTAAAAAAAAATCAAATTGATTTGAATTATAATGGAACAGCAGAAGCTATCTATATTTATATTATTATTAATAAATTGACATTGTTAAGCTGCGCTGTAATAAAATCACTGTAAGTGCCAATGTGGATAAGAACAGAACAGGGCAATATGATATTTTATAAAAGGCTTAGGCATATAAGAACCCGACCGTCTGTAAGCGTCAGTTCACATCTTTTAGTGATTGGTACAGTGTAATTGTCTTGAGAGTGGACAATATGTCACACCCAGGGCCATAAACATCAATAGTGGTTTAGGGATACCGAACATGAATTAGGTACCTCCAATAAGGAACCTCTCGGACACATTCACCCGGGTAATCTTTTTATTTCCCCCTGATTGACACCAAACAGGATATTAAATAATCATTACAAATAACAATTTTAATTCTTATCAATAGATATATTAGGGATTTTACTCGTTTAGAAAAACATAGTCTCATTGGAAACCCAAAGCAGATACAGGATTTTAACGGAAAGTAAGAGAGATTTGGATATGAAGGCACGTAAAAGGTTTATTAACGAAACACATTACATGAACAGGACATTTATATCAATACTATCAAATATTACTTTTATAAAACATCCAGATATGACTTTTTTCATTATGCCCTCCTTCCATATCGATATTCAGTACATTTATAGCGACCAGTTTATTAAGTCTGAAGAATCTATCTTAATATTTTTGAAAGTAGATTGATTTATTGATCTGCATCCTTAATCGTTCATTGTTAATTTTAAAATTAGTTACAGTAACTGAATTGTTCTATATAATGTGTAGTGCTAGTAAAGTTTAGTCTATGGATGATGTCATAGCAAAGGAAGATAAGTCAATCTTTTTTTTTCACCTGAGTCATTTTCGCAGCTGTTAATAGCCGACATCATACAAACTAAATATAAACATATTTTTGAACAGAGTTCTTACACTAATATATTCTAATAGATAATAATGAAAATGAAATGTTTGTGATTGACCTGTAAAGAGGATAGAGAAAGTTGTATTTGTTTGGTACAGTCGTTTAAAAGCGTCAAGAGTATGAACTCGAGACATGAAATGTAAGACAGAAAGCAAGTATTTTAGGTGCAGTGTGCAAGAACCATAATGAAGCTGCTCATAATATTGAAGTGTACCGTCATGTTTTTGTTAAGTATGTAATAAAAATAATGGTCTATATGGGGAAGATGAACTGTTGTCCAAAGATCACACACTTGTCAACACTATTTTACGATGTTGACCAAAAAGGCTTCTCTAGCTATACCCATATTAATTTGCATTATGTACTAAGCATGATATGATACAAGCAAACACAGAGACAATGTGTGTATTTACTTACTGTATTGTACACCAACCAAACCACAATACACAATCTTTAAACTTGAAACCTGTTGCTGAAAATTGTGGCATTTCCAGTCCTTGTAAAACGTTGTTTGAAGTACTCAAATATCATTGGCATTGCAAACTAGCTCCGAACAAATGTTCATTTAATTTAAACAAAGATATGCTATTCAAAATTAAGACAACAAAGGGAGATAAATAAAAGATTTGATCTGGCAAAGTTGCGGTTTTTATGACACAGCAATTCTCCTAGTCGCCATCTGTATATATTTTAAGTTTAAGTCAAAACCTTGTATATTTTTCGGGTTATGTTATTAAACAAAGGGACATAATTAAAGAAAATGGGGCCGGTAGAGTACAATTCTTGGACACGGCACTTCTCCCATTCGCCATCTGTCTTTATTGTAAGTTACAAGTCAATACCTTATATAATTTTCGAGTTAATGTTTCGGACAAGAAAAAAAGGGAAGGGGAGATACCTAAAAAAAAGGGGGAAAAGGTAGAAATACAGTTCTATGATACTGCACTTCTCTCAGTCGCTCTCTGTCTGTATTTTATGTTTCAAGTCAATACCTTGTATAATTTTCGAGTAATGCTCCGGACAAGAAAAAAAATTTAGACAAAGCGAGTTAGACAAAAAAAGGTAACTGGTAGAGTTACGATTTTTGGACACTTCACTTCCTCTAGTCGCCATCTGTCTATATTTTTAAGTTTCAAGTCAATACTTTGTTTAATCTTTTTAATTACGCCGGACAAGAAAAAGAAAATAAACAAAGGAAGATAATCCAAAAATAGGACCAAGTAGAGTCATAGTTTTTGGGCTCTCCTAATCGGCATCTGTCTATATTTTAAGTTTTAAGTCAAAATAATATAAATAATTTTCAAGTGATGTTCCAAACCGTGAAGAAAATTCCAACCGACCGACCGCAAGACCCGCAAGTCAACTCCTGTGTAACTTCGTTTGGCGGGGGTATAAGAATAGGTTCTTTAATACGCATTTGATTTTGTTGTCTTTTACGTCGTTTGGAGTCTGTCTATTTGAGCTAGATAAAGTGCATATCCTTTCCTTTAAACGTGACATGAAACCATATCAGTTCATAAACTGAGACTGTGTCAATAAATCCTTGAAATACAGCTTAGCGCCAATCTTTTGTCAAAGAAGGGAATGGTTTGACGAAACGTCATTGCACTGTCTCTTTAATTCAGTGTCGGATAACCATGGCTGCAGTGAGATACTTGGCTAGTTTAATGACTGTCACAATGTTTATGACCATAATCTCTCAGCCAAGTTCGACTTCAAATGTTAACAGAACAGAACATCTTTTATTTTCAGATTTGTAAAATGTAAATGTCAACACAAAACATATACATAGCATTATACAATGTCAGTGACACACAGTAATAGTTTTCCATGACTATTTTTGAATGGTAGTTGTTTTAACTATTTCGAAGAGAAAAAGGAATAAAAGCAGTAGGTATTAACATCATACGTATAATACATTGGGCTATTGTTATAATTATCATAAATGTGGGTTATTTCACCATCTGTTTCATAGGAATTAGAAACAAAGAAATGTTTTCATAGGAGTGGTCATCTTGAGGATGAGTTTTTTGGTTATCATACAATGAACCTGGTTAATAATATGTTATTTATAATAATATAAAAAACACCGTACTTATGATTTACAATCACTCAATAATTTTAGTGCAATGTGACCCTAGACTAAATACTAAATGGGGAGGGGGCGGGGGTCTCGTTCAACCAGACGCTCTCTCCATTTACGATTATAAAGGAGCGTCTGGTTTACCTAGATGGGGGGGGGGGTATGAAATTGAAATGATCTCATGGATTATGTATTCATTACATAGTAACAATTACATACGTACACTACATGTATTTTTTCTCAGGTAAGCGTCTTCAGGGCCATTTTGTTCGTCTTGCTCATTGCAAATTTGTTGAAAAAGCATAAACATTATCAACCAAATGTTGCATACATAATGCATACATGTGGTCAAAACATCTGAATTGGCGCCTATCAACATAAAAAAATGTTCCTTAATTTTTCTAAAAACTGTGTCATGTTGCTTTTATTATTATGTAAAGGTCCTTTTTATATCTACCATCAAGTATCAATGTTAAATACAGCCAATACCATTTAACAATGTACTTATTTATTAGGGTCTTAAACGATTTATTCATAATGTGTACAAAAAAGGATAACTATGTAAACTTGCAGTTCTCTCTTAAATTCAAATCTTTTTGTAATTATATTTAGTCAGTTTCAGGAGTGCAAGAGAATGTGTTGTGTTTATTCAAGTGCATTATTTCTTCCATGAATGAACAAAAATGAAAATATTTCTCTCAGATAAAAAAAATCCAAAATAAATGTAACACGTAAATCATATAAGCCATACACTTATAAATATACCAACTAATTAATGTACCAACACTTTATATATATATATATATTTCTGATAGAAATGATACATTAAAACAACAACAAGAAAAAGAAGGGGACCTGATTATGACTCTTTTAAGTATATATTCTGTTAAAATTACATGCAGCTGCTGAAAAAGGTTACCAATGCGTATGGCCTGATTTTGTTTTGTTTTGAGTCGAGTGCAAGTTAAGCAGCTGCTTCACCAGCCTATCAGTTTGTTTCGTTTGTAATGTGCGCAATATTTTTACTGTTGCTAGCGTAACCAGTTTCGGCAATGTAATCATTAATTGCTATAAACAAGAAAATGTGTCTGTGAGACATTAATGCCCCACCAGAATATGGTCAGAACCAAATATTTGCTTGTATTTTTTATGATGTTATGAGTTTATATAATGTACATTTGTACAAAGTTCCATGATGATGTGAAGTTACCTTTACAAAAAAGTAGCTTAAACACAGAAGTAAACCTGTGGTAGAATAATCAATTTTACCAAGTCACAGCCATAAAATTAAATAAATACTACCAGAAAATAATCCATATCTTGATGTATATGTATGTCATGTTTCAGGAAGATGTAAAGTCATCTTCATAGAAAAAAAAGTTTAAAAACAAATGCAGAACAATCAATTCTACAATGTTCATCCAGTCATGAAATAATGGTCGCAGCAATAAATTTTCATAAATATTAAATAGATCATATCATGAGGTACATGTGCACCTAGTTTCATGAAGATGTGAAGTCATCTTCGTAGAATAAAAGTTCAAAAACAAAGGTAAACCTAGGGCAAAACAATCAGTTTTACCATGTTCATCCAACCATGAAATATAGATTACAATTATAAATTTGCATAAATATTTAATAGTTCCTATCATGATGTACATGTGTACCCAGTTTCATCAAGATATGAAGTCATCTTCATAGAGAAAGGCTTAAACGCAAAGGTAAACCTGAGGAAGAACAGTCAATTTCAGCATGTTCATCCAACCGTGAAAAATAGGTCACGGCATAAATTCGCATAAATATTAAATAGACCATATCATGCTGTACATGTGTACCGAGTTTCATCAAGATGTGAAGTCATCGTCATAGAAAAAAGCTTAAACGCAAAGGTTAACCTGAGGTGATACGGACGGACGCCCAGACCGAAAATCTTTATGCCCCCAACGGATTTGGCGGTGCATAAAAATGATACATTATGTGATTGTTTTTGTCGGGACAAAGTGACTGCTAATGGGTTAAGATCACTTGTATTTATATATACATATATATACAACGTTCATGTGTATACCATTCAGATTAGTGGAAGAGTTTTAGGTCTTCTTTTTTTCATAAACAAGAAATACTGCCTTCATTGCCTATACAAGATACTATATCATAGCATAGTCTTATTGAATACAGAATTCATGCAGAACTTTAGCAATATATTTCTACACCCCTTACGGTACCTGTGTTGTAATTTATAAAGATGTAACTTAAAGCTTCAAAAGAAGGTCACTGGGTCACGGTCAAAGTCATACAAGGTCAAAGTTGAATGCCAGACACAAAAGTGTAATCTTGGTCATAATTTGAAGGCCATAGCTTAATTTATCACAAAGTAGGTAAATAAGGTCACTGGATCAAGATCATCAAATAACAAAGTCCAATTTCTCACACAAAACTGTACTTGTTGTCCAAAACTGGACAAAGTTACATATATCAATATATGTAAAACAAGTGAACATGGGCATGCGTGGCCAGTTTTGACTCCAGTGCCATGATTTGATAAAACTTGTTAAAAACACTAGACAATAGCACGCATCAAATATCTAAGCTCCATGCCTTGTTGTTTTAACTTTTCACTTATATAGTCAGTATAAAATCATGATTATTTGTTGAAATACAAACATAGTCTCACCACGTGTATGTGAAAAACATGCATTAAACAGTCTAAAGTTACTCTCATTATCTCTAAATACTGTCTGTTTCTCATTCCCCTTAAATTACTATTTCATTTTGTCATTACTGACTTTCACAAGATATAAGGTTGCTATAAAAGTAAATACTTTTTGTATTTTATACTTCTGCTCCGAAAACTGTATCATTTACAGCCTCAAGTTCTCTCGGATTCTTTTACGTTTTATCGGTTAATCATAGTTGTAAAATGGCATGGGCTCTGTCATTAACGGATTACTTGTCGGTCTGTTATGTATCTTTAATAATGAAAATGTATGTTTTTCCTCATCCAAATAGCTTTGGGAGAGAAAACCGCTGAATCGTTTTGGAAAAGGAAACTCAATCTCAAATGTTGATCACACACTGTCATAAAAAGGTAGCGAGAGGCATTTAGACGTCTAAGATTATTGTAAAAGTACTCAGATTATTGTAAAGGTTAATAATCTAGGAAAAATGACTGGAACTAGTGATTTGTCTGAATGCATCAGCTGTGTGAGATATGCACGTACATGTACATTAGTCTCATTAGAATATACACCGACAGTTATTGCTGGATTCATATTTTCATTTACTTATGGTAAAAATATAGGCAGCACGTGTTTAACGAGGGTTTCACACCAAGCGGTCTTTTTTCTACATTTTTTTTAAAGATTTACCTGGACAAAATAATAGCAATTTATTTATGTTGTAATGTATAAGTTTGAATTGTTATTGTTTGTATGTATGAGTACTGTCTGCCTAGATACTTTGTATGCCACATGGGTCAATGACCTAGTTTGAATAAAATAAACTTTCTCAACTTCTAAAACTTGTAAGCAGTTTATAAAATATTGCAAAAACAAAAATATGCACCTCAAAACCTGATCATTGAATGAGCGAAAAACAGTCGTAACACAAGTTACAATAAAATATTTAAGTATAAATCGCCATGTTCAGTAGTGAAAAAGTTGTTTGATGATTAAACGGTTGCTCGTACTCCTCAAGAACCAAGATTTCTGATAGTTTACTTAATGTACTTAAGATATTTTTTCGCTATAGAAATAGACACATTTTCTCAGATTAACAGATTAACTAAAATGTTAAATAAATCTCGTATTACTATGACATTAATCGATTTTTTTTCCGTGGAGATGGGTTGGTGTCTGTATTGAAGACTGGGGTAGAAACTTGGGAAGCTTGGATTTGGCATTAATTTTTTAGGGAATTGCAGGATTTGACATCCCTTTGCCTGTAACTTGCCTGTTTTGTTTGCTGATAGTAACACACTCTCTTATTTAATTGCTAAAACATCCCCAGGCAAAGTTAATAGGAAATTTGAATAAATCCATACTATTTGCCTAGGTCCTTCCATTTTGTGCACAGTCATGACCCTGAATAAGACTGTACACTATATACAGGTTGATGAATACCATGTACTTTACTATAAATATTAATGTTCGTTTTGCATATAAATTTGTATGTTGCAAATGTGTAGTATAAATGAAGCACAAACTCCTTGCAGGTACACCTTCAGTCTTACCCATTTCAATGCTCAGTTTGCTTCAGGGTGAAAGTTCTTCACAAAGACTGACTCTGGACCTTTGCATCAACATACTCTGAAACAAAACTGAACCAAGCACATTTTTACAATTGTGAATTAAGACTAAAAATAAACCTGTAAATGAAGACAATTTCAGACTGATTAACATTAAAATACAAAAAGAGGTCCAAGATGGCCTTGAAATCGATCACCTGAAAGAATGCCTTTATTGCTTGTGTATTATATAGTAAAGTCGAAATGAATTCAAGCTTAATTCTACACGAGAGTTTTCTGTGGAACACGTGTGTCACCTGCTGAAGCGTAACGGAAAAAGAGCGACGGAAAGACAGACGGACGGACAGACGGGAAAAGTGATCCCTATGCTTGCAGCAGGTGACACAAAAAATGGAGAGTTTTAAAAGACAAGACATGATGAAGAAAATACGAATTTAATGTAACTCTGTCAGATCTAGATACAAATTTCTCAATTTCATATTCCACACTGGTCTGACTGCTGACCTCAGAGTCATTAAAAGCTGTTTGGTAAGGCTGTATTCGTCCTGTGCAGTCTGAATTGAAGAAATCTGAATTTCCTCTCAAGTGTCTCTATTAATTTGTAAAACTCACCCTTCCTTATAATAGTCGCCGTTGTTTGTCGATGGTCTTTTCTCCCCCTGGTCTCTCAAGGAATCTAGAGCCTTGTAATAAAAGAGAAGAAAGAATTCATGCCAAGTTCACGTAAATGTAGATAAATAGTAGGCAAATGTTAACTTCGTGTCAAAGTATCATTAAAGCTGGTCCTCTTTCATGACATCTCTCATAAACGTTGTTGTAGAAAAAAAAATGAACACCTTTAAAAAGCCATCATAAATAGATTAGATAGTATGTTAGAAAACCCCTCTGAATATTGGGAATAACTGAAGGATTTAAAGGAGGAAGGCCAAACAAATGATCTTGCTGAAAAGATATCAGCAGTTGAATGGATGAAACATTTTATAAATATGTTCAGTGTAAAGAAAGATTTTGAACATAATGACGTAAAGTATTCTAATATGCTACAAACTTTTGAAAGAATTAAAACTTTCTTGAGTTTCATTATGCAGTTTCAGAAAAAAATATCTAAAAGTATTTCTTCATTAAAAAAAAACCTCTACTGGCCTTGACTCAATTAGTAATGAAATAATAAAAGCTGGACAAAGTAGTCTTTTGCCATGTTTTAAAAGAATGTTTAATTGTATACTTTCAAGTGGTACATAATTATCCGTCGATGTGGGAAGTTGGCTGTATCAAGGCAATTCCTAAAGGTGGGGACCCTAATGACCGAGGATTTCTTTTTTTTTTTCTAGTAGTGAGTTTCGAGTAAGAAAAGTGAGTTTCGAGTTAAAAAAAAGTGAATTTCGAGTCTGAAAAAGTGAGTTTCAAGTTAAGAAAAAGTGAGTTTCGAGTTTAAAAAAAGGCGAGTTTCGAATCTGAAATAGTGAGTTTCGAGTTAAAAAAAGAGTTTCGAGTTAAGTTGGGAAGTTGGCTGTATCAAGGCAATTCCTAAAGGTGGGGACCCTAATGACCGAGGATTTCTTTTTTTTTTTCTAGTAGTGAGTTTCGAGTCAAGAAAAAGTGAGTTTTTAGTTAAAAAATGTGAGTTTCGAGTCAAGAAAAAGTGAGTTTCGAGTCTGAAATAGTGAGTTTCGAGTCAGAACAGATGACAACTAAGTGTATATACTGTACAGTGAACGGATAAAAATGTGTATGTTTTGGCAACTGTGTGTATATTTAACAATATTTGTGTGCTTTAATTGCTTTTTACGGTAAAGTATATTAAAAAAATCGGGAAACAGTTGCTTATATCAGCAGTGAGTTAGATATTTATATTACTCTAACATGACGGATCGTTTAAGAAAAATCTATATCCCGGTAAACTCAAATAGTCAAGTCTATATCCCGGGTATGTAAAAAAGCACGGAACATACACTCAGGAATTCCTGTAAATGGTTCAAATGCGGCATACCTCATTCCGAAATGAACCGTTTTAAAATGGTGCCGTTTTTTCTCCACATTTTTCATAATTTATTGGTTTGATATAAGAAATAAACACTTGTCAGCACAAAAATAAACCTGTCACTTACGACTTTTCGGTATCGTCTCCCTTGACTACTCTTCTTTTGTTTTATTATTTTCCCTTTACCTTCTGGTCGAAGTTTACACACCGGCGAAACACGAATGTATTGTTGGTTTTGTTTATCGACAGGGAAGTAGTGTAAAATTAAGTATGAGCATAAACTTAGTTCCTTATTCCTTATTCCTTTTTCGAATAAGGAATAAGGAACTGGTTTATGCTAAAATAAATTCATATGCATCTGCCAATTGTACCGTTCCTTATTCGCGTTTGAATAAGGAATAAGGAACCAGTTCCTTATTCCTTATTCGACTTATGCATTTAATTTCATAAAAATGGTTTTTATGCACCTGGAACCTTTCATATAGTATTTCTCATGCTTAATTATATTATTTAGATCATATTTATGCTAAAATAAAGTCATATGCATCTGCCAATTTTACTGTTCCTTATTCGCGTTTGAATAAGGAATAAGGAATTCCTTATTCCTTAACTTATGCATTTCTTCATAAAAAAAAATGTTCTTAGGCACTTGGAACCTCTTATATTGTATTTCTCATGCTTAATTACATGCTTTAGATAACATTTATGCTAAAAAAAGTCATGTGCATCTGCCAATTTTACTGTTCCTTATTCGCGTTTGAATAAGGAATAAGGAACCAGTTCCTTATTCCTTATTCGACTTATGCATTTTTTCATAAAAAAAATTGTTCTTAAGCACTTGGAACCTCTTATATAGTATTTCTCATGCTTAATTATATTATTTAGATCATATTTATGCTAAAATAAAGTCACATGCATCTGCCAATTTTACTGTTCCTTATTCGCATTTGAATAAGAAATAAGGAACCAGTTCCTTATTCCTTATTCGACTTATGCATTTCTTCATAAAAAAAATTGTTCTAAGGCACTTGGAACCTCTTATATTGTATTTCTCATGCTTAATTACATGCTTTAGATAACATTTATGCTAAAATAAAGTCATGTGCATCTGTTAATTTTTCTGTTCCTTATTCGCGTTTGAATAAGGAATAAGGAACCAGTTCCTTATTCCTTATTCGACTTTCGCATTTTCTTCATAAAAATGGTTCTTATGAACTTGGAACCTCTTATATAATATTTCTCATGCTTAAATACATGCTATAGATCACATTTATTTTAACAACAAGTCATGTGCATCTGCCTTTTTTTTTTGTTCTTTATTTGTGTTTGAATAAGGAATAAGGAACCAGTTCCTTATTCCTTATTCGAAAAAGGAATAAGGAATAATGAACTAACTTTATGCACATAAATTAAATATCATTCTTGAAATGGACATTTTATTGTGCCAGTGTTCCATTGTTGTATTTTGTTTGTTAACTTTTGCTGTATGCCAACATCACTGACATTGTGACAGTCACATTCACTGACACGCACTCTAAAAACAAACATCAAAATTATCATTTGCATTAAAATAAAGATCACAAAAAAGCATGGGTAACATGACTCGAAGTTAGCAATCATCTGCATGAAATTGTATCAAACGATCCAGATTTTAACTATAAATAACTTACATGCGAAGATCCAGTTCCAGCAATTTGATACCAGGGGTGGTGGTGGGGGCAAATTCTGAAAATCACAGGACATGGGGGGGGGGGGGTCCACCCTTTATTATGTATATTTTATGCATATTACCCAAATCTCGGGGGTGGGGGGGGGGGGGGGGTCTGAACACCCGGTCCCCCTCTGGATCTGCGCATGACTTAGTTTACAATATTTCTGATCACTATATTTTAAGTAAAATATTTATAGTGAATCAGGTGGCGAAAAAATTGTGGCCCGCCTGTGATTCTTTCCAAGATGTGTGTTAATGACTTGCCATCTCTTTTTGATAGATGATGAAATTTAGTTGTCTGTTATTCGCTGATGATTAGTTATTACTGTCAAGAACTTCAACAGGTTTACAGAATTATTTGAATAGGCTATCCATGTTTTGTGAAAAAAAGAGTCTTATTGTAAATCTTAAGAAGACAAATATTATTATCTGTAGTAAAAGTGAGAAGCTATCTAATGAGAAATACTATGGAGTTGGAGTTAAGCATGTAAATAGAAATAAATATCTTGGGAATTATTTTTGCGTCATCTTGAACATGTAGCTACTTTTAGTATGATCGTTATAAAAGAACATTAAAATCAAGTTTTAAGATAAGTAAGGTTGTTCGCCAATTACATTAAAAAATCATTCATCTTTTCAATCATACTATTAAACCCATCCTCTTGCATGGTAGTGGAATTTGGGGAACACCAAATGTCATTAGTTCTATTGTAAAAAAAAAACAACTATACTTTGTTGAATTCTTTTGAAAATATATATTGTGGTAAAATGCATGTATATTTTTTTAAATGTTTTCTTTGTGTACACAAAAAGCATCAAATGAAGCAGTATGTGGTGAACTATAGGTTCCAACTAAATATTGGTGTAATATATAATTGTGATAAATTTTATCAAGAACTTAGTAAATGCTGTTAAACTTAAGTTAGTGAATATGTATAAAACCTACTGACGCTTAAGTATCTCAGGTAATGAAAAGAAACTTAGAACATACTCATTATTTGAGCTTAGATTTTATTAAAGATAATGTAAGAGCCTTCTTTAAAAAGTTTGGATAAGAACGCACAATCTGAACATAGAAACAAGGCAGTTATAGAAAAATGGCAGCAAATTTACTGGTTTTCTAATCTAGTAGAAGACGAAATACATTTATCCATGTGTTGTAAAAGTTTTGAAAGCAGCAGAAAACCATTGTTTAAACGAACTGAGATGTTAAATAAACATTTTCTTATGTTAAATGTCTTTTATGTCCTTATTTCTACCATACTCTTTTGATGGTTGATATCACATTGCATGCATTATGTTTATAACTGATTATATGTGAGACTGTATGACTGTATTTGTTCAATTAAGTTATTCTATGTAAAAGTGTTTATTAACCCTTTCCCTCATAGAGGATACCATGAAAAGACCTATGCGAACAGCATAAAACCAGATCAACCTGCGAGTAACTCGCAGGCTGATCAGGTTTTACGCTGTTCGCTGCTCCTCTGTGGTCTGGTAATGAGGATTTTACAAATAAATCTGGTAAGGTTTCAGTTTGGCTTTCTGCAGATCAGGCTTCATGTGGTACCTACTGGTGCGTCAAAATGAGTCTATATGAGGGAAAGGGTATGAGAAAATTTAACAGTTAAGAAGCCAGAACAAGCGTGGCGAGTGACGGCTTCTTAACTGTTAAATTCTTTCTTAATACACACTGACTACATAAGAGTTTACCCCGCCCTATTATTGCGTCACACTACTATATTAGGAGATGGCGCCATAAAATTGTTACGTTAGCGTGTTGTTTATGTATTCACACACGTGCACATGCTTTCCAAATATAGATGCCGCGCGTTTCTTGACCATCGGCCTATTTCTTTTTAAGATTTCAATTAAGAAGCACGGAAAATTGAGTGAAGACTTTTATTTATTTATTTTACCTATTTATTTATTTTATTAGCTCAATTGAGCAAAACGTGCTCATGGTGAGGCACTGTGATCGCCTTTTGTCCGGCGTCCGTCCGTGCGTGCGTCCGGCGTCAACAATTTTCTTTAAACGACATCTCCTAAACCACTGGGCCAAATTTGATGAATATTGCCTCTGATGTTCCCTGCAAGAAGCTTTTCAAAAGTTGTTCAAATGGTTTCGGTCCGTTGCATATCTGGGTCACAGGCGCTAAAAATAGATATTAAAAATATTAAAAGAGAAATCTTTAAGAATCTTCTTCTCTGAAACCGCTGGCCTAGAGCTTAGATATTTAGTGTGTGGCATTGTCTTATAGACCTTTACCAATTTTGTTCAAATCATGACCCTGGGGTCGAAATTGGCCCCGCCGCAGGGGCCACTTGATATTACTTAGACTTGCACTGGAAAAAACTAGAAAAATCTTCTTGTCAGGAACCACAAGGCCTAGAGTTTAGATATTTGATGTGTAACATGACCTTGTAGAGCTCTACCAAGTTTTTTAAAATCATGGCCCTATGGTGAAAATTGGACCCGCCTTAAGGGTCACTTTATTTTAAACAGGCTTATACAGGAAAAACTGGAAAAATCTTGTCAGAAACCACAAGGCCTAGAGTTTATATATTTGGTGTGTAATATGGCCTAGTGAACAACTACCAGTTTTAGTGATTTGGATACGTATAAGGAATGTTCTAATCAATTGTTTAAACACTTAACTTGCCGAGGTTACCCCAAACAGCTAGTGTTGCAAGCGATTTCCAAAGCTGAGAGTATTGATAGAAACTCACTCATTTCCACCAATCAAACTCCTGATACACCTACAATACCTTTAATTTTGACCTTTAACCCTTGGAACCCGATAGCAGCCCATACTATTAATAGATACAAATATATCCTTAATGAAGACCCCAACTTAGAGTTCCTACGTCAGAACAGAATCTTAACAGTTTACAGACGGGCGAAAAACTTGAGACAATCTCTAGTTCGATCTGAATTAAATATTAGGATCTTACCCATGCAACTCTAATGTGTCGCATGTAAAGTTATGCACGGCACGGACTCGTATTCTAGTTCAGTCATCGGAAAAACTTACAAAATATATGGTTCATATAACTGCAAAACCGTTAGTTTTATTTATCTTATAACTTGCCGTAAATGTAGACTACAATACGTAGGTCAGTCTGGTAACTTATTACGGGAACGGTGGTATGGCCACCTAGCCGATATTCGCGCCAAAAACGACGTCAAACCTGCGTCACGTCACTTTACCCATAACAGTTTAGTTTAAACTTATTTATTTTACGTCTATTGGGAAACAAGTTCTTACAACTTATACAAATCCCTCTCGACGGTTCCTGGGTAGGACCAGTACTTTGCGCCTGGGAAGGTCGTGAATAATTCTTGTCTCCAACGGGGTTCGAACCCACAACCTTCGGATCCGTAATCGAATACGTTACCACTGGACCACGGCGCCCTCAAATATCTACCCATAATAACCACTCCATAGACGACGTTTCTATAGCAATTTCAACTACGACGTCAAAAATTATAAACGTACGGAAGAAGCTTTTATTTATAACCTGAAAACCAAACGCCCAAATTTTACGGCAGATCCAATGTGACAAATGTCATGTATGGCTTAAAGGCGGACCATCGCATCTAAGGAGACATATCAACAACAACCATTGTGAGATTACTACAAAATATATATGCCATTATTGTAGCAAGACCTTCGCTAGACCTGAAAATGTATTGAAACACAGAAACAATATACATGGACTTCCTATAAATTTGAATAACATTAAAACTACAATACATAAGAAATATAATTACAAACTGGACATTTTCCCATAAAACCATGGATACCCCCAGCTGAAGCCAGACTAAAACAAAAATTCATCATAGTACCTGGGAAAAAAACCTGGATCAAAGAAGATACTAACAGATGCCCAGCACAATCTACATTAGAAGAAGATCTATATTTATCACCATCATCATCTGAATCATCAATATCTTCCACATCTACCATACCCCTAGATGAAAAGGACCCATCGGAAGAGAAAGACATTATCATACATTCCATTTATGGAATTTTTCATTAAGACATTTTATTATTTTTATAGAATTGTTTTACGTGTATATATTTCTATTTTTAGTTCGTCACGTGACAAACGGACCTTTTTTTACTTACTTTAGTTGATCTTTTTCTTGTTTATGTATCCCTGATGAAGGTCCACTGGAGACCGAAACTAGTTGGATATTAAAATTTGATTAACCTTACCTGTTGTTGGAGTTTGTGCCATTCTGCTCTTATTCGTTGCCATTAACTACCAATTTTAATTAAATCATGGCCCTGTGGTCAAAATTGGCTCCGCCCTAGGGGTCACTTGATTTTACATACACTTGCATAGGAAAACCCTCAAAAGATCTTCTTTTCAGAATTCCCAAAGCCTGAAGTTAAGATATTTACTTGTGGACCTTAACCAATTCTGTTCAAATCAAGGCCCTGGTGTCAATATTGACCCTACCCCATGTGTCACTTGATTTTATATAGACTTATTACAGCCATGACCTTCAAAGTTTGGATGGCAGGTACAGTTTTTGTGTGGAATTTAGATGATCTTGCTGTACTTCTGCAAGGATTATGTATTCAGTATGACACATAATACAATAATTGGCATTGAGGCAATGTTTCTCAGGTGAGCGATTAAGGGCCATCATGGCCCTCTTGTTTTAAATAGTTTATGCATCAGTGCACAGCAGCTGATTGACGTTAAGGAAAGAACGAAATATGTAGATAATACATACATGAGCGAATCGACGGAAGAATGTCAAATGTTGAAAAAAAGCTAGATTCTCTGGAAAAACAGGTCAGTAAATTTGATTCTGAGCTTAAAAAACTATGGACATTCATACATGATAAGTTAAAGACAACTGATGAAAAACTGTCAAAAATATGTGACCGTGTTGAACATTTAGAGTTTTCTGTTGGGTCAGCTAGTGACAAGGTAACACAGTTGTGTAAAGAAAAGGACACTATGCAGGACACGCTTTTGTATTGCCAGTCACAGTCCATGCGCAACAACCTGATCTTTACAAATATAGACGAGGACGCGCACGAGAAACCCGAGTCGACCGAGGCTAAATTGCGGGGTTTCCTTGTCAACAAGCTAAAATTAGCTCAGCAGTTTGTTGATAATTTACAGCTGGAACGGGTGCATCGTATAGGTAGCGGTAACCAGGGAAAGTGATCTCCGCACAGGAACATTGTTGCAAAGTTTCTCAGATTCAGTGATCAGGAGACAGTGAGAAAAGCCAGATCGGAGTTGAAGGGTACCGGATACTTTATATATGAACAATTTCCGAAGGAAATCGCGGATCGACGCAGGAAGCTTATGCCGGCGATGCACAAAGCCATTCAGGAGGGGAAACGTGCCTGGATAAGCTATGATACTTTGTATGTCAACGGGAGACCTGTTCGCCCCGATGGCAACAACGCATAGGATCAGCCGGGAGTTGGACTCCAATTACTCTCTTGGAACATTCATGGTCTTACCCAGGACAAACTTGAGGATAGCGGCTTTGTAAATACATTGTGTAAATATGACATAATATTTCTTTATGAATCATGGAGTAATAAAATGTCACAATTAGATATTAGCACATATAAATGTATTAACTTGTACAGAAAATTTCAGAATAAGCGGGCTAAAAGACACAGTGGGGGGTTAGTTCTGTATTATAAAGGTTGTTATGACGGGGGTATTGAAATTGTGAGGAACCAATTTGACACAATTGTATGGATTAAGCTATGTAAAAGTTTCTTTAATTTTGAACATGACATTTATATTGCAGGTGTTTATGTGTGGCCTGAAAATTCACCAATGAATAATGTTGTTGACTCCGATCTTTTTGATTTATTGCAGACGGATATAAATTATTTCCAAGTTTTGGGTAAAGTTATTGTATGCGGAGATTTTAATGCAGGTACGGGAAATAGGCCTGATTATGTCGTCTATGATAGATTCAATGAATATTTGGATGCTGATGATTATATTCCAGATATAGCTTTAGAACGTAGCTCGATGCACAAAACGGTAAATTCACATGGTCTGAAAATGCTAGAAATGTGCAAGGCTTCCTCGTTGCGTATCTGTAACGGTAGGTTAGGTTGTGATCACTCGATTGGAGAATATACTTTTGTTAGTCACTCGGGTGCTAGTGTAATTGATTATGTTCTAATGAGTCAGGACGATTTTTGTTGTATTGGCGATTTTAAGGTTCAGCCATTGTATGAATGGTCAGACCATTCACCCGTGTCATTTGTTATTAATACCGTTCACATGCATCCGAGTGATCGTAAACAGTAAACACAAACTTATATAAGGTGGGATAATGATAAGCGGCATGAATTTCGTGCCAATATTATTTCTAGGCTTCCTGATTTTAACCGGTTGGTAAATGACTTACATCATATATAAATCTTTATTTCCTCCAATTATGAAGATACATGTACATAACACAGTTACATAGTATAAAGAAGTCAGACAACATCGTAACACACACACACACACACACACACACACACAGAGTTTACAGACTCAACCTTTACAGAATACAATCAATTGTTACATTAACAAGTGACAAGATACAACATATGGAAAAGTCGCATCTGCAGAAATAAATGCAACACAACATGTTTACATTTAATTAATCATCAAACAAGCTGCAGAAATACAGAAACATTGTCATTACCTCATACCATACAGTAAAAATTGAAACATTTAAGTGATTTATTTGTTCAGTAGGGGTTACTATTATTCAAAAGACACGTACTGCAGCCACATATAATGAATGTAACATATCACTATACCATAAAAGGTATCATATTGCTGCTGTAAATAGGACAACAGAACAGTTGAGCTACGCGAACCCAGTAAAGTATTGACCAGGGACGATCTATCCATTTCACTTAAACATAGCCATACAGAATTTCCACATGTCTGTTTAATTTTGAGAAAAAGGGTCTTCATTCGAAACTTTACATACGGACAATCGAGAATGATATGGTCGGTTAAGCATGTATGACTGCACGGGTGTTTACATTTATTACAAAAGTTTTCAAATCTGCCTAGATATGTGATCAGTTTAGCAAATGATTTGCAATATGTCAAATACTGCGGATTTCTAGATGCATATAACCATAATTCACATACTCGATACTGATTATGCATGGACCGAAACCTAGTAAACTCAACTGTCATCATACGAGAATGCCATTCCGACTGAACTTTAATGTATATACTGTTGTTTATTACTTTCTTCCAGATATATTTACTTGGAAAACTACCCGTCATGATATATGCATCTAGATAATGCTTCAAACTATACTTGACCAAAATAGTACATATATCACGAGCAAATCCAAGAACCTTATTATCTAATTGTTGAGAACAAATTCTCAGCAAAAACATTTTCTTAACAGCACAAAACCTGGTTAAGTTGCATAACTGTCCAAGTAAAATGAGTTT
>CM037780.1:62922591-62972591 GCA_021229015.1 Solen grandis | reverse complement strand
AGATATTTCCAATGCATCTTTTAATATTTCGACGATTAGAACTATCTCAGTTCAGAATAGAAATCCTAAAACACAAACTCCAAAAACCACATTCCTTTAAGTGATCAGTTAATATTTTTATCACCTTTCACAAGTTTTACTTTAGTTACAGTTTCCGGAAATTTCAACTATAACGCATTCATTAGCTGACATAGGGAGCTGTTTGCCGCATCGAGTCATGGAAATCACAAGAATGAACTCTGAAACATATGTGTCACCTGCTGAAGCGTGACAGACAGACAAACGACGGAAAATTGACCCCTATGTGTCACTCCTGCTTAAAGCAGGTGACACACTTATTGAATAAGAAATTTGAAATAATGACGTGCGGAGTTCGCCGTGTACTCTTTAAATTTAAATTTCAATTAAGTAGACAAGTTTCGCAAAATCTTGAACTCTTAATAAGTCGACTAGAAAATTCTGGCTCACTGATTGGATGGAAATAGCGGGCAAACTCTAAGCGCGAAAGTCATAAATGGCAGTGTTTACTACACTGATCTCTACACACGAAGCGTGCACTGGCACATGTTGACGTCATTTGTAAACATTTAGTAAAGTTGCTTAAATGATCATGTTTATATACATTAACATAAGAATGGGGAGCTTCGAAAATATTTTCGCAGTGTTGATTACCAGCTCGATCCATACGGACTCCCAAGGAAAGAGTAAGATGCTAAAATGAATATTAAAAAACAAGGATAGTTTGTTTCTTTATTAGGTTTAACGTCCCACCGACAGTATTTAAGTCATTTGGAGACTATGTCTACTTGAGACAGATGCACAGTATCACGCCGTAGACAGTTTGCATGATATCACACCCAGTCACATTAACCTGACAAGGACCAACCAGTCCTTGACTACCCTTATTATACTGAGCGCCAAGCAAGGGACTTATACCAGTACCTTGTTTACGACTTTGGTAAATACACGAATTGAAACTGATGTAACGTTCATAAACAACTTAGAGGTCATGTATTGACTCATTTGATTTGGTAATAAGTATAGATTTATGTATGGAATTGTGTTAAGTACTGTCCTAGACCCCGCCAATAAATTCCAGCCTTTGACGAACAAGCCAATCAAATATGCAAATAGATTGCTCAAGCAAATTTAATTTCAAATGTAGCTCGTGTCTAAGTATTGACATGATGCAATTTCTTAAAAATGTCACAGTGAAAGGATATTGAAGCGTCAATGGCTATGTAAACGTGATATTTGATCATTGTAATATCAAATAGTTAAAATGCTGAAAAGAAAAGTCTAAAGCGGAAGTAGCGCCTGCTACAATAACGTCTACCAAGATAAAGACACCAACCACAAGTGACGAAAATGCAAGATGTTAATGTCCCTAGCTGAAAACAATTGTGACAGATCGAACGGGAAAAAAGTAATGATTGAGCGAGTGAATATTTCACGCCATTAATTCATATTTGCGATTTATTTGCTGTTGTTGTTTTACGAGTCATATAAGATGTGATTGTCATGAATACTGTATTTTGTCGTAATTTAAATGATACTGATATAGTTCTTTTGCTTGGCGCTCAGCATAATAAGGGTAGTTCCATGACTGGTTAGTCCGGTGTCAGGATAATGTGGGTGTGGTTATGTCACATGTCTATGGCGTTATACCACAGTGTGGCAGCACTATATCTGTCTCAAGTAGACATCTTCTCCAAATAATTGAAATACTATACCCAATAAACAATATTTTCTATATTCTTATCAGTTTTCGTTGCTTATTAACAGTTATTTCAACTTACTGCATTAAATCATAGTCGGAACACTGATTAATGGCCACGCCTCTAATCCCACCTTTTCACGCATGCACACAAAGATTGATCACATGAGCAGTAATTCAAAACGTATGCTAGGTTATCCTTTTAACCTAGCCGTTTAACAAGTTAAACCAATCGAAAACTTTGAAAAAAAACCGCAATCCCATTGGTCAAAATATAATTTCATACATTAAAACAAGTTAATTCAACACTACGTTCGTTCTGGCTTGTTAGCTGTTAAATTAAAACATTTAGAGTTTGCCCGCTATTTCTATCCAGTCATGAGCCAGAAAATTCGAATTTCTGGTTGATTCAATTTGTTAAGAGTTCGAGATTTTGCGAGACTTGTCTACTTAATTAAAATTAACTGTTAAGAGTTTACGGCGAACTGCGTATGTCATTATTTCAAATTATGCTCCGCCCTATTCTCGTAATAGTCATATATGTTATTGTTTACTTAACCCGATCCCTACACACGAGGTGTGTTGTTCGTTTAATTCCACACTGACGCATGTTGACGTTATTTGTAAACATTTAGAAAAGTTACTTAAAAAATCATGTTTATATACACATTAACATAAGAATGAGGAGCAACGTGATGATTACCAGCTCAGTCCAAACGGATTCCTATGCTAAAATAAATATTAAAATACAAGAATAATTTGTTTGTTTGTTTATTAGGTTAAACGTCCAACAGACAGTATTTAAGTCATTTTGGGCACGATGTCTACTTGAGATGGATGTAGTGCTGTCACACCGTAGACAGTTGGCATGATGCCACAGCCAATCACTAAGCCAATCCTGACTCTTGGCCAACCAGTCCTGGAACTACCCTTATTATACTGAGCGCCAGGCAAGGGAGCTAAAACCAATACCTATTTTTACGACTTTGGTAAATACAAGAATTGAAATTGATATAACGTTCATAAACAATTTACAGGTCATGTATTAACTTATTTGATTTGGTATTTCCAGGGTATTTCTAGCCTTGATATCTTCCGCTAAAAGCGGATTTTCTAAACAATTATTATTCACAGATTTCGTTCTTTCCTGAACGTCAATCAGTTGCTGTGTAATGATGTCTTAACTAATAAAAATAAAATAATAAATAAAGGTCATCACTCAAATTAAATTTCCATGCTCATTATTGAAATCTGAAAAAGAAATGAACCGACGGTGAAAAGAAAAACGCATGAAATTTATGTGTTACGTCCATATTTGGAAAGCAAGTGCACGTGTGTAAATACTTTAACAACACGCTGACGTAACAATTTTATGGCGCCATCTCCTAATATAGCAGTGTGACACAGTAATAGGGCGGGGCAAACTCTAAGTTTTTTTAAGAGAGCATTTAACAGTAAGGAAGCCGTTTCTCGCTACACTCGTTGTGGCTTCTGGCTTCTTAATGTATGGAATCATATTTTGACCAATGAGATTGCAGTAATTTTCAAAATTTTCAATCGGTTTAACTCGTTAAACCATTTGGTTTAATGGGTAACCTCGTATATTCCACAATCTTTGTGTGCATGCATGTAGAGTGGACTTGGATAGTAGCGTCCAACTTAATGTATGGAATTATATTTTGACCAATGGGATTGCAGTATTTTTCAAAAATTTCGATCGGTTTAACTTGTTAAACTGCTAGGTTTAATAGATAACCTAGCATACGTTTTGAATTAACTGCACATGTATCAACCTTTGTGCGCATGCGTTTAAATGTGGGATTAGAGGCGTGGCTATAAAATCAATACTCTGACTTTGATTAAATGCAGTAAAATGTAGCAATGAAAACTGATACGAATATAGAAAAGATTATTTATTGGGTATAGTCTTTTAGTCATTTGGAGAAGATGTCTACTTGAGACAGATATAGTTCTGCCACACTGCAGTATCACACCGTAGACATGTGGCATGATACAACACCAAGTCACATTATCCTGACACCGGACCAACTAGTCATACCAGTACCATTTTTACGACGTTTTACAGTAATCATAGTGGTGACGTCTTATATGACTCGTAAAACAACAACAAACAATCGCAAATATAAGTGAATAGCATAAAGTATTCACTCGCTCATTGCTTATTTTTTCCCCATCCGATCTGACTATCACAGTGCCAGGATAGTGTAGTGGTAACGCACTACGCTTTTCATCAGTTCTTCCCGGGTTCGAATTCTGGTCACGTACGTGAGAGGGTACAGTGATACTCTTCAGTGGTCGCCCGTCCAGGCACGTGGATTTTGTCCGAGTTCTTCGGTTTCCTTCCACAATATTGACCGCATACACATAAATTGTGAGAACTTGTTTTGTAATCGATGTAAAAAAAAAAAGTTTATAAATTATCACAACTTTTTTTCAGTTTTGAACTTTAGCATCTTGCATTTTCCTCACTTGTGGTTGGTGTCTTTATCTCGGTAGACGTTATTGTAGCAGAAACTACTTCAGTTTTAGGCCTTTTTTCAACATTTAAACAATTAAATAATTCAATATCCCTCTAAGAGATCAAAACTTGCCTTTACATATAGCAATTGTCGCTTCCATGTCCTTTCACTGTCATTGTTAAGAGGTTGCATCATGTCTATTTTTAGACTTGAGCCACATTTGAAATTAAATTTGCATGAGCAATCTATACGCATATTTGATTGGTTGGTTCGTCAAAGGCGAGAATTTATGGGCGGGGACTAGGACAGTATCGTCAAAAAATAATTCCATACATTAAGTAGGTTAATGTTTGTTATCGAGGGTTTCCAAATTTAACCGCTCGCTCGGTTAAATTTGTTAAACCCTCGATAAAAAAAAATAACCTATACTTAATTGTTAAATTCTCTCTTAATAAACACTAACTGTAACTATTTAGAGTTTGCCCGCTATTTCTATCCAATCAGTGACCCCTAAATTTCAAATTCCTGGTCGATTCAATTTGTTAAGAGTTCGAGATTTTGCGAGACTTGTCTACTTAATTGTGATTTAACTGTAAAGAGTTTACAGCGAACTGGCATGTCATTATTTCAAATTATGCTCCGCTCTACTCACGTGATAAGACATATATGGCAGTGTTTACTACACCGATCCCTACACACGAGTCGTGCTGACGTCATTTGTAAACATTTAGTAAACATATTTATTGATACACATTAACATAAGGTTGAGGAGTTTCGGAAATATATTTGCAAAGGGGTGATTACTAGCTGGATCCAAACGTACTCCTAAGGAAAGAATAAGATTCCAAATTAGATACTAAAATGCAACTATTGTTTTATTAGGTTTAACGTCCCACCGACAGTATTTAAGTCATTTGGAGACAATGTCTACTTGAGACAGATGTAGTGCTGTCACACTGCACAGTTTCACGTCGTAGACAGTTGGCATGATACCACACCCAGACACATTATCCGGACATCGGGCCATCAGTCCTAAAACTACCCTTAATTATTATGCTGAACGCCAAGCAAGATAGCTATACCAGTACCTATGTTTACGACTTTGGTAAATACAAGAATTAAAAGTGATAAAACGTTCATAAATAACTCACCGATCATGTATTAACTCGTTTGATTTTGGTATTTCCAGGGTATTCCTAGCCTTGATATCTTACGTTTTTCTAAACGATTATAATTTACATATTTCTTTCTTTCCTTGACGTCAATCAGCTGCTGTTTTCTGATATCTGAACTATTTAAAAAAAAAGATAACAAATAAATAAAAAAAACAATCATCACTCAAATTAAATTTCCATGCCTCTTAATTGAAATCTGAAAAAGGAATGTGTCGACGGCCAAAAAAAAAACGCGCGAAATTTATGTGTTACAACCTTATTTGGTAAGCACGTGCACGTGTGTCAATATTTAAACAACACGCTGACGTAACAATATTATTGCGCCATCTCCTAATAAAGCAGTGTGACGCAGTAATAGGGCGAGGCAAACTCTAAGTAAGTCAGTGTTTATTAAGAAAAAACTACGCTCGTTCTGGCTTCTTAACTGTTAAATTCTCGCTACGCTCGTTCTGGCTTCTAACTGTTAAATTCTCTCTTAATAAACACTAACTATAACATTATGAATTTATGACTGATGTCATATAAAATTGTAATTAATGACGTCATTTCTTTTAAAGTTACAAAATAAGTTAACATCCTGACAAAGAGCACTTTGCATAGGGAATCAACTCGAAAAGTTAAAAGGTCCTTTCAGAATTAAATATAAAGCTATTGCCGAGCAAATTTATATAAATTAACATTGGCAACTTATTTACTGCCTTGCCTTCTATGTTTTCCTTCTTAGAATGTATTGTTTTTACTTTAAGATAAAGTCTTTACTTTTTTTTTGTAGTGTCTTTACTTTAAAATAAAGTCTTTACTTTTTTTTTTTTTTTGGTTAACTGTTTAAGCTTAGAGCAATGTGTCAACACTGGTCTGAATGACCTGTGTAAAAGCGCTCAAAGAATCATGGGTAAATCATGGCTGCGCCACTAAGATTTCCTACGTTGGAGATTGCATTGAAATGGACAAGTACCGTAAATACAATATTTTATCACGGTATTAAGTTATTGTCAATTTATAATGCCACTGTAAAGTATTTTTGAATTGTATATGCATGACATTTTTGAAAGAAAAAATACTTATCTGCAAATTACACACACGACAGCGTTTTCCAAAAAAACACGTGAAAGTGATAGTAGGATAGTAGTTAACTGATCGAGAGTCGGACACGCTCGTGAGTCGGGCGGTAAACAATACAATAAATAATTTCTATAAATAGAATCTCTGTTTACAAAGAACAACAACATCGTATTTGTCAAGCCCTATTGCGTGCGTAGAGTAATCCTTCGTGAATCTATATATAGCTTTTTACGCGCGTTTTAGTTTGTCAAGCGGTCGAAATATAAACAGCTCTTCAGTGCAGAAGCATATTGCCAAAATTCACCGCAAGAAGATACTCCAGGGTATCAGTATTTCCTTTTTATACAAGTTTTTACTGTAGATTCTATTTCTCTAAGTGTCTTCAAGGATATCATTGTTTTAAAGCTAAAACTTAAAAGTTTTATCATCTTTTATGCAACGATAAGTTTTTAAAATAAAATATGGTACATTTGATATGGAGTCGGACAGTTAGATTTTGATGTTGATCATATGTCGGACGTACTGTCCGACTCAATATCGTGTCTTGAGTATTGAAAAAAAGATGATTTCTCTTTTTATTAACAAAGATACAGAACTCCTTTATTCATTGTCAATTCTAACAATAAAAAATATTTTTGATTATATCCCAATATAAATTGATAAATGAAAATTAAAATCTATATCTTTTAGAAACAATAACAACAAATGTACATGGTACTTGTAGGGTCTGTTTATGTTCTCATCAGTTAGCAACACATTAATTTTATTGTAATTACCTTGTCTTCTAGAAACTATTTGAGATCAAACTTGCAAACCCTCTCTTAATGTGTTTATATAGCGCGCGCGCGCACACACACACATACACACACACTAGGTCGACGAATGTCATCGGTGCTAACGCTTAATATCTGCTTGTTTTGTAGATGAATGTGTTACATACACTAAGTAAGAGGAGCGAGAATGGGGTGGAAACTGAAAGCCAACAGCTTTTATTGGTTAAAGTTGTACTGAAAAGGCTGTATGAACAAGAATATTTATTCGACAGCCATCTTATTGAATTTGGCTACCAAGTGCTTATAAAGGCAATAGAAGATGATCGGAAAACTATGAGGACAGTATTGGACATTTTAAGGAGTAAGGATGTTTTGGAATCCATAGTGATGGTCATAGGTATGCTTGGAACAGAGCCAGATCAGGAAATTTGGAGCACACTGTATGATGATATAAAAGAAAGTTCCTTATAATGTATATGCAATTATGCAAACGTAGACACTTTTAAGTGTGTGTTTTACTGAGAAGAAATACATGTATGCTCGAAATTTGTGTTTCAGTGTTCTTGCACCCCAAATAATACAAAATGATCTAAATATATAACAGTTATAAAATGTTCAGATATATCACCCACTTCTCCTTCGTGATTTTACTTAGTAATTAATCACACGTTATGGTACAAAACTTCCCACTTTTAATATCACGATCAGACTTTGAAAACAGAAAAGATCATCCGAAAGCTTAGCCGTAATGCCAAATATGTTTGCTCTATACGGTCTTTGTCCCACAGCTAGTGTAGTCCTCAGTATTCATGAAATAACTGCTTCTTTCTACTGAATCTCGGTTTTCGATGATTTAAATGAGTGTCCCTCAGTTTGGTAACAGATATAAAATAAAAGTAACCATAACTTAATTACCACTGCTTTGAGTGATAAGGAAACGATTTCTACAAACACTCATACCATAGGCTTATTTTAAGATGAATCTCAACGCTAAGTATACAGTTAGGCAATATAAATTTCTGCTTTACTGTTCATACATATCTAGGGCATCATTGAACAGCATTTTCAAGATCTTTTCGGATAAAAATGACTTTTTCTTTATTAGAAAAAAAAGTTCATTCTATCGGACACTACCTATTAATCTGATCTCAAATAGTTAAATAGAAACATTCAGACCAGGGTAGAAAACAACAATTATTCATACAGTTTATTCAAAATTCCAGATGTTAAATGCAAAACGAGCGAAGAGGGACTGGACGGAGGAAAGTATGTCCGCTGCGGTGCATGAGGTGAAGTGCGGTACACTCTACCTAAGAAAGGCTGCACAAAATTATAAAGTCCCCCGTTCGTCGCTGTATGACAGAGTGTCTGGGAGAGTAATCGAGGGGTCCATTTGGGGATCCAAACAACGCCTGTCCCTCGAAGATGAGAAACAGCTCATCGAGACGGCTAAGTCGCGAGCTGCCATGGGAATAGGTTACACTAAGTACAATTTTATGCGAGCAGCGGCTAGCGTGGCCCAACTGCATGGACTGTCTTTTAAGAAGTCACAGCCATCGGAGATGTGGTGGAGAAGACTCAAAAAACGCCATGATGATTTTTCACTGCGGTCGCCGGAACCGACGGGTTCAAATCGCCACCAAGCAATGACAAGGGAGAGGCTTGGTAAGTTTTTCTCTGCCCTTGGGAAAGTCCAAACTGAGAACAATATATCAGAATCCTGTATCTGGAATATGGATGAGACAGGGATTTCCCTAGCACACGAGCCCGGAAAGGTGCTGGCACAGAAGGGGTCAAAGTCGGTACATGCCAAATGCTCAACTTCAAGAGAGTTGGTAACAGTGATAGCGTGTGTAAATGCAAGCGGTGTCGCCATCGCTCCGCACTTTGGTTTGCCAGGCAAAACAAAGAGGTGTTTAGTAAAATACAACACAAGTGTTCTAAAAACCACCAATATCAGGAATGCCAATATTTCTCTGTCTGACAGTGGGTGGACGAAAGACGGCATATGTAGACTTTGGTTTACATCCACATTTTTGCCAGCCATTCGTCGCCATCGTCCCCAACTGCTGATTTGTGATGGACACGGGTCACACAATAACATTGAGTTTGTTGAACTTGCTCGACAGGAAAGCATCATCGTTGTTGAGCTTCCGAGCCATACTAGCCATTGGACACAGCCGCTAGACAAAAGCGTGTTTAAATCCCTGAACAGCCACTGGAGTTCCGAGGTTGACAACTTCGTTCAAATGACAGGTGTCCCAGTTGGTCACGCCCAGTTTTTCAGGTTATTTGCCAATGCCTGGCAGGCATCTTTTACACCATCGTCAATCAAGAATGATTTCAGGGCGACTGGAATCTGTCCATTCAACCCGAATGCAATTCAGAATGAGGCATATGCACCATCTGATATTTACAGCAAGAAACCATGCGAGACCGTGTCGCCCCCATGCACTTCCACTGGTAATGAGACACTGACCCTGGAGCAAAACTTTCAACCAGATGAAAATGTTGTAAATACTGTTTTGTTGACAATTCCCCTGACGGATATTACTGAGCCGACAGCTGTTGATCTCCCGCTGTATCTAGACAGTGATGGGATTCTGAATGCTGATACGGTCAGTAATGGGGTGCTGGATACTGCAGAGTTCCCTCTACCGTCAGAGAGTGAGACTTTTCTACAGTGACACCAGCCAAGGCACTAGAGGTGATTGAGTCAGCACTATCGTCGACAGATCTTATGCGCTTTAGTGCTGCCAAATTAGCTGGTCAGAAACTCGATGATCCAATGTTCAACTCTTGGGAATTTTACAAAGACAGAGTTTCTGAGTCGATCACCGCTGTACGCCCTCCGTTCCCAATGCAGACGCCGTCTTCAAACCGACCTGGAAAGTACAAACCGGAGTCTCAGTACTTTGTCATCACTGCTGACGAAGCATACGAACACAAGAAAAAAAATTCATGAAAAGAAAATAATGGACAGTATGAATAAGGAAAATAGAAAACTTGAAAGAGAATTAAAAAGAAAAATGAAAATGGAAGCAAAGGGGAAAAGGGGGGAGAAGAAAAAACTGTTGAGTAAAATATCTGTTGAGTAAAAAAGTACGAGTACACAGACTGGTTAACACTTCATCAACGGGTGGGATAAGCCTAAACAAGGGATCACTTTAGTAAATAGTTCACTCTTAAATCATGACTTCATTTGATTTCATGCCTAGAAAAGAACCTGGGGAACCATTTTAACACTTTCAAATTTTCAACTAATACTAAATTTGATGATAAACGATTGTAATAAACAGATGCTAATAATAAATGAAGTTTATAATATAGTTTTAACTTGTGGTTCTAAAAATAAATATCAAGATGAAAAGGTATCTAACAATCACTTGTATCAGCTGCAAACGAATGGTTGCTGTTAAAACCGATAACATTAAATATACACTGTGGTTTCTGTTTCATATCTACATCTATACCTTTATGAGTGGGGTTGAGTGAAAATCGAAAACATCATTGCTTTTATGCATTTCTTTTAGACACACCAGCTATACCTCATATACGTATACAACATGAACGTTCTACAAGACATACAACAGACATATATATACATGTATATAAATATAATAATAAATGATATCATTTATGCATCACACGTTATTATAAACAATACACAATTGCCCCCAAATTATTTTTGTTGTTTTTATTGTTTTTATTTCCAAAATGTACATATTTCAACATACATAAACATACATATATCAATAGTATTAAAATATTTGTACATTTTGTTTTTTTTTTTAAGAAAAAAAGAAAAAAAGATGATGATGATGATGATGATGATGGTAATAGTAGTGGGAAAAGTGTGATATTAAAGATTGAACAAAAAACAACATAAAAAAAAAAAAAATTTGTACAGTCAATATAATTTATAAATAAGTTTATATAGAGATGAATCAAAATGAAAACTTGTAATCTAGTCTCTGGTGTTGAGGAATAATTTCCATTTTTCTTTGAATATCTCATGTTTGTTTTTCATGAAGGCAATTGTCTCTTCAGTTTGTATATTTTTTTAAATATTGTTTGAAATAATTAATGTGAGGAATGTTTTGATTACATTTGCATTTAAATATGAAATATTTTGCTAACAACAATATACAGTTAACTGCAAATTGTAGTGTTTTGTTTTTATTTTGGTAGTTAGAAAATGATATCATTTGGTAGTTAATGTCAATTTTTTTGTTTATCATTTTATATATAAATTCTTTTATATCTATCCAAAAAGATTGTATATTCATACATTCCCAAAACATGTGTTTATTCGAATCTGTAATCATGAAACAAAAATCGCAAAGAGTTGTTGGCGTTAATTTACATTTAAAGAGGTATGCATTATTAGGAATAATTCTTAATATATACTTATATTGAAATTCTCTTATTTTTGTATTTATGGACAGATTTATCGATGTTGTAAATATATGTTTCCAATTAAAGGTATCTGTATCGAAGTCATGTTCCCAGTGTTTAATTTGTTTAGTTTTTTTCTGGTTTGTAGTTGTATATAAGGCGTCTATATGCGATTCTGTTAACATTAGTTGTTGTCTTAATTTTAGTTATTAAGTAAGTTGGAGGACTACTATTGTCGGACTCATTATAAAATATATTTTTCCATTCGTTGGGTATATTGTGTTTAATTACTTGATACAGTAAATAATCTTTATTGCTTATATTGTATATTCGTTTCATCTCATTAAACGTGTAAAAGGTGTGAGTTCTGTTATCAATTATTTGTTTTAAATATATAATTCCTTTATCTACCCATTCTTGATTAAAGAAAGTTTTACCGTTTGTTTGTTTAATATGTATATTATTCCATATTAGTTGATTTGGTATGGATATGTTTTTATTATCTTCGGTAATTACATTACTCCATCTGTTTAATATTTTTTTTTTCATTTAGGTTACTTTTAAAAATTAAGTGTCCGCCACATTTTTTAATACTGTTATTATACATTTTACTAAGTAAAGAATTTTCTCGAAACAGTAGTCGTTTAATCCAACTTGCTTTCAATGATTTTAAAAAGGATTTTATTTCAATCATTTTAAGTCCACCGTCTTGATATTCTTGTATTATTAATTTTCTGTTAATTTTATCGGGTTTTGCGTCCCACAAAAATGTGAACATTATGTTTTGAATTTGATTGATGACTGAATCTGGGGGATTTGTAAGGACTGTTAATGGATATATTAGTTTTGGAAAAGCAAATGTTTTCAGTACTGTGATTTTTCCAATTAAAGACAATTTCCATTTTTTCCATTTATTTAAACATTGTTGAAAGGTTATAATTTTAGGTTCTAAATTGAGTTTGTGCCTTTTTTTGATGTTGTTACTAAATGTTATACCAAGTGCAGTTGCTTCTGATGATGACCATCTGAATGTTCTGTCTTTGCAGTAAACTATATTTGAATTTCTAGTGATTCCTATTCGCAATGCAGTACATTTTTCTTTATTTAATTTTAAACCTGGATATTTCCGTGCTTCAAACGACTCTTTTGTCCCATTTGTAAAGAAACTTGCATCATCAGCAAAAAGATTCTGTTTTATTTCATTGTCATATATATTTATGCCTTGTATTTTCTTATTTTCTTTAATTGTTATCTGTAGCATTTGTATACATAATATAAATAAATATGATGATAAAGGACATCCTTGTCTTACTCCTTTTTTAATGTTAAAAAATTCTGACATATGGCCGTTATTAATAACGCACGCTTTGGGTTCATTGTAAAATAGTTTTATCCAGTTTATGAAGCGGTCGCCGAAATTGAAATTTTCCAAGCAATTAAAAAGGAATTTATGGTCTATACTGTCAAAAGCTTTTTGAAAGTCTGCAAAAAATATTATCCCTGACTTTTCATGTGTGTTAACATATTCTATGATTTCAGACAATATTCTTACATTTTCCCCAATGTATCTCCCTTTTATAAAACCAGTTTGTTCTTCGTCTATTAATTTTGATATTACTGTTTTCATTCTGTTTGCTATTGTTTTTGATGCGATTTTGTAATCAATATTTAATAATGAAATAGGTCGCCAGTTATTTATTGATAGAAGGTTTTTGTCTTTTTTTGGTAAGACGGTGATGACACTTTGTTTTTGCAATTCATTAAGGTTACCTATTGTATATGAAAAGTTAAGTGAGTCGATGAGATATTGTTTTATATCGTTCCAAAATATTTTATAAAATTCTGTAGTTATTCCATCAGAACCGGGACTTTTATTATTTTGCATATCGAAGAGTGCCATTTTACATTCATATTCATTAAGGAGTCCATTACATTTATTTTTATCATCATTATTTAATGTTTTGCAATTTAATTTAATATCGTCATTCTTTTTAATGTTGTGGTCTATATCGTATAAGTGTTCATAATAGGTTTTGACGTATTTTAGGATTTTGTTAGTGTCTTGCTCTGTTTTGTTTTCATTCGTTGAAATCTGATAGATACATTTTTCGGTACTTTTTTTCTTTTCAAGATTTGCAAAGTATTTCGTATTTTTTTCGAATCCTTCTACCCATTCCGCTTTTGATCTTACCAACATGCCTTTAATTTTATTATCATATATTTCTTCTAATTTGAGTTTTTCTAGTTTTAACTCTTCTACTAGGTTAGGATTATTGCTGTCGTAATTTAACTTGTCCTGTAATGTATTAATATTTTGAATTAAATTATTTTCTATCGTTTGTTTTATTTTTGCTTGTTTACATGTATATTTTATAGTTTCGTTTCGGATGGTTCCTTTGATGAGTTCCCATAGTATATTTGGTGATGTGTTGGTATTGTAATCTACTATTTCTTTAATTGCATTACGAATTAATTCTTGGTAATTTGTGTTAAATATAATGGAATTATTAAGTTTAAAGTAACCTTTCCCTCTTTCTGTTTTATTTAATGCAATATTTAAGTTAACGATTGAATGGTCTGATTTATATCCAGGTTTTATTTCACAAGATAATACACTGTTGAGTAAATCAGATGATATTAGAAAATAGTCTAGTCTGCAATGGATTGGTATTGTGTGATTTGAATGCCATGTGAATTTTCTTTCATTTGGGTGCAGTGTTCTCCATATATCATGTATTTCATGGAGTTCAATTATTTCATTAATTTTTTTTGAGCATGAGATATTTGTGTTGTGTCTGCCATGAAGTTTATCCTTATTATAATCTAATACCGTGTTAAAGTCTCCGCCTATTATGAGCTAGCTACTATTGTATTGGTAAATGAGATTTTCTAGGCAGTTGAAAAAAATGAGGCCGTCGTTGTTAGGGGCGTATATATTAATTATTGTTATGAGTCTTTCATTTATTTCAATTTGTAGAAGTTGCAGTCTACCTTCTATTATTTCCTCTATTCAATTGCCCCCAAATTATGAAAATAATAATATAACAAAAAAATAAACAAACTCAGGCGTGACTGGTGCTCGAGCCCGGAGCTTTCAGACTAATATGCAAACGTTCTATCGAAACTAACCGGATTGTTAAATCCACTCGATTATTGAGTCTCAATTTATCATTGCACTTGAATTATCTTTACAGTAACCAACTGCCTCAACATTGTTTACATAAAATGTTTAAAAATAAATACGGATATAAAACTAGAACACAAGACATAAAATGACTCGCACTCTAGTTCAGAATGGAATCACGTGGTATAAAATTGCGCGAAACCAAATTAACTAACTGCACTAAGTTATAAACGAAAGTAAGTACACTAAAATAATCACGCTAAAATACCTTTTGGCTTCACACTTTGCACTGAATCAAGTTCCATTATAATAGGGATATAGACTGTCCGACTCGGAATCAAAATGTCCGACTCATGATAATTTCTGTGCGAGTCACGATCAACCGACAGGTGTTACATAAACCATACTATATCGCGTGTATATGGCTGGTTCCCTTGAATGAAAGCTGTGTATATGCTATATTTAAGGTTTAATGCTGGATACCAGCGTGTCTCGATGTCTCGGAATTAGCCTTGAAACGAACAAAACAATATCAAACAGTGAATGTGTCCGACTCACGATCAGTTTACCCTAATTCTTATTTATATGTATTGCTCAATCTACACTAAAAGTGTTTAAATTACAATATAATATGTCGACAATGATAAAGGCTCATTTAGTAGTATTTAAGAATGTTCATGTTTCTGACGTTTGGTCATATTTTTGTTTAACTTGGGTCTATTTGCGCGGAAGCACAATTCGCAGTTTTTGGGTGAATCCTACGGTCTAGTATAGAGACTAGTGCAAGCTAGTGACGTCACAGTATCCATTTATAGATTGAGTTTAGAGGGGTTTCCTTTAACCTCATCATGTCAAATGTCAACTATGTAAAATATGCTCCCGTTGGAAAGTACGAGATCAAAGATCAAGTTTCATAATTTTCTTTGATTTACTTAAATGGTATTACATCTCCAAATGACGAATTGTTTCTTCATGATCTAATCTTAGAGATATCCTTCGTAGGCACCTATTTATCAAGCACTGCTCACACATTCTCAAAAACCAGGTGTATTTGCGTCGCTGCCAATTGCTGCTTAAACGCCAATTATAAAATATGAATGTATTCTTTTTTAATGATGATTTGCTGTAACTTGTCAAATTTCTAGTTCAATTAATTCATTTGTTTGAATTGATTCTTTACTGCCATATTTGACATGTTCATTACTGTCGCCGCTTGGAATTATTAAATTTATAACTGCAATAGATCTATCAATTTATCATATTGACTAATGCAAAAACGGAATATTTAATTTTAAAGAGCAAACGTGTAGCAGCATGTTGAATACATACATAGAAGAACATTCCGACTGTTTCATCATTATAAAATTTTGTTAATTAAACAGATCCTATTAATATCTCACTACTCTTAGTATTTAACTTAACTTAGACATATTCGTTACAGAGCATATTCATAAAATATTAAAACTACATTTGTTTTTTAATTAAAAGTGAGCTTAAAATGACTAGATAGTAAAAACATATATATATCCTTTTTAGTTAAATGTTGATTTTTCAAAGTCCATTTGACAACAACAAAATGAAAGATTCCGCTACTGATATGTGTGTTACATCACATTTGAAACTAACAGCATGTCGTGACTACCTTTACATGTTCGTCCATGACGTCATTGACATTGATGACGTATTATAGACCAGTGGCGATGTTTACAGTCTGAAATTGTTCCTAAATGGGAAGAAGCATTTGAAAATTTTAAGTAAAGGTTAGTGTTTTTAGTAAGCATTAATGAAATTAAATCGGTCTGGCGAGACGCAGACGCGCGACCGATTTAATAGAATAATTGCTTACTAAATATCAATAACCTACTGAGTGGTTGAAATTATGTTTAAAATTTAATGCAGACGCACATTCCAAATCTAGTGTTGATTTTTGAGACTCCTGCGCCGCGCCAGACCGATTTAATTTCATTAATGATAACTAAAAAGCAGATACCAACACCTGCATGCACTATAAGTTTACAACTAAGACAGATTCGTTACTATATGGTAACAAATATGTCAAATGTCACAAAGGTTGTCTTTTGAAATCGGCTTTCAAACATTGTCAATTAGTATTGCATACTGCCGTTCAGTTTGCTAGTTAAGGATAGACATGCGCATTATTGTATTGTACATATAAAGTACATTTTAATACATCCATGCAATTAAACAGTTACAGCACCCTTTCTTGTGGGCCACTGTAATGGTTTCAGCGTATAGGAGAAACTTCAGTGGCTGATTCGTTTACATTCACATCCCTTAAGCTACCCCCATGCACTGATACCACACAGTAACCCACTCGAAAGGTCACTGGTGTAAAACCTTCGAGATCTTGCGATAGGGACAACCCTGGGAATGTGACTTGACTTTGACTATTTGAGTTTATCGTCGCTTCGACAGTATATCAGTCATATAGCGACGTCCAGCTAATTACAGGTGGAGGAAGACCCCGAATGCATGGAGGCATCCGGGTAGAACCACCGAGCTACCGTAAGCCAGCTGGAAGGCTTCCTCACATGAAAATCCGAATGACCCTGTCGGTATTCGAACCCACGCGGTGAGGGGCTGAGTGAGTGTTAAAGTCAGTGACTTTACCCTCTCGGCCACGGGAATATGAACATAGTTAATGAAAGCATAAATGTAAAAGAGAACTATATCCAGTTACAGCATAACACATTTTGATGTATGATTTTAAAAGGGTTTTTTTTTTCTTCGATAGTGCAATTATGAAACAACATTTTTGGAGCCCATTTCCTCATTTTACCCATCTGTCCGTCCACATTTCTTGCGAACGGAACTTCTCCCAAGTTTCTGAATGGATCTATATGAAACTTGGTCAGTGTCATTACTGTAAAGGGTAAATGTGCATTAGGCGGCAATTTTCAGGTTCAGTAATTTTTGCAAGAGATATGTCCCTTGAAACTTAGTCTCTGTAGCTGATTGATATTGCAGCCTTGTTAACGCAACTCCTCCTAAATTTCTAAATTGATCTTTTCAAAACTCGGTTTATTACTATAATTGTTAGAGGCTCATAAAGCGGTGATTTTCCGGTTCATTGATTTTTGCAAGTTATGTCCCTTGAAACTTAGTCGCTGCAGATGATTATATTGCAGCTTGTGAACGCAACTCCTAAGTTTCTGACCGTATCCTTTAAAAACTTAGTCAATGTCATAACTATAGTGGGTAGATGTGCATGCTGTAGGGATTTTCCGGTTCAGCAATTTTTGCAATAGTTATGCCTTTCGAAACTTGGTCTCTATAGCATATTTCCTTAAAAACGGAACTTCTAATTTTGGAATGCATCGTGATCAATGTCATTACTTTAACGGGTAGAAGTGCATAGAACAGAGACTATCCAGTTCAGTGATTTATGTTCAAGAGGAAAATAGAATACATATTGACACTGCATTTGACCTACTTTCATATCGGACCCCTCTGTAGGGTTTTACCTCTGTCTATGTGTTTAATGGGACATTAGCTCGAACAATCCAATCCAGTTTGTTTGCTGTTTCTTTTTTATGAAATTACCATTTTTCGGTTTTTCCATTTTATTTTTTTCGGTTCAACCATTTTGATAGAGATTCCAACTCTTGGTCATTTTTGGCAGCGTATATAATGTCTGATTTGCTTTTGTTTTGTTTTATTGTCTAAATCGCCGACGATTGTTTGAAATTCGACATTCGTTGTCGCCTCACTTATTTTCTTCTTGGGAAACAGTATGACATTCTATCTTTTCCACTTTGAGGTCGAAAAATAAACAAGTGACATTTGTAACTAAAACCACGAGGAAATAAACTTGCGACACGAAAAACCTCCATTATAATTGTCAACTTGAGCAAAATTCGTAATTGATCAGTTTTCAATATAAAAACATATGCTATCAAATATAAAAAGGAAATCGCGGTATGGGCGTTCCGTACCGCGATACGAATCGACCAATACTGCGTCGCATATTCGGTTAAGATTCTTCTGCTAAATGTTTCCCCATCAATTTGTTTTGTCGCGAAATAGGACTGTGATCAGTTTTATGTCATCAGATGTTGGTAAAGGAAATGTGCACATTTGTGGAATGATTTGTGATGAGCATTACAGGAAACGTCTTATGGTTTTGCGTGTTAAGTCAAATCCTCTTCTACTGCAAAGGATGAAGTTTTATAAGGAAAACAACATATAATTATGTCTGAAAGGAAATACTTTATTTTTGTTCTGAAAAAAAAAATACAAATGTATGCACAGTTAAATAATTTCTTTTAAACGACGATCGGGGAAACAACTCCTTATATGTCTATCTCCACAGGTAAAAAATTCAGGAATATTCCTGAACTTCAGGTTATTCTGATTGCCAAATGACTTCTTTTCTATATGAAATTTGCTAAAATCAGGATTTTTTGTTTTTTTTAATTTCCAACTTTTACACATGTATCTCGACGGATGCTAGGGGTAATGAAATAATCTTCGATTCAGGGCGTCCTGGTAAAGTGATAGCGTACCCGACTGCGATTCCGGGGGTTGTTAGTTCAAACCCTGTTAGAATAAGTAATTTTCATGTCATTTCCAGGCACATTTCAAGTATATTGTACTGGTCTAAACCAGGAAACGTAGAGAATGACTAGAATAAGCCCAATAGACGTAAAATAATTAAGTTTAAATTGATATCATGATAGCCGCTGGCATTTATTTCTCTTTTCTGCTTCAAATTTCATCCACAATCATGCAATTTTTCAGTCTTAATGTGCCATTCCGGTTTCTACTGGATTCACTCAAGTGAATCAAGTTTGTTTGTGTTCAGTATTCGAAGCACAAAGGTATAGGGATGACTTGTTCAATTACAGGTATGATAGCGTATGTCACAAAGTTTGTTGAGTTTTGATATAATCTTCCCTTCTTCGTATATTATTACCAACCTGTAGCGATGTAACTTACCCAGCTAACATGACTACGTCGGCCCGATTTCGGTATAATATCGGTATTTTGGCTAGTTTGCCGATATCGGGCCTACGTTGTAAATTAAACTTGTCCTCATTTCCGGCATGAAATGGTGCCAACTTGAATATAAAACATTGCAGACGATTTATACTGTTCTTAAATTAATTGTAAACCTTTTATTTTACAGAAAATTGTTAGTAAGTTGTGTTTGTCATATTTTATACATATATTTTTACTTGTTGCACTTAAATCATGTTTATGGAAACCATTAAATTATTGTGCCCAATTAAAGTAATATAATTTCGCGAATTATCATTGAAAAAAAAATGATACCTGATTTTTGCACGACAGAGTTGTAATCTCCTCTTAATAAGAGTATTCGTATTGAGTATTGCATTGTTAAATTTATTTGTAACATATTGATCTCATTTTCAAAATTCTTTCAATAAAATAATGCATTTTTAGTGAATTAGAAACGACAATCGGTCGATACAAAACCCGACGTCGGCCTGATAGCGGCCTTCTTTGCAGCCGATCGACGTCGGGCCAATGTAGAAAGCGACGTCGGGCCGATATAGAATGTTAGTTGGGAAATTATTTCAGCAGCTGTACTAAAATTTCTCTGCAGGGATCATTTCGCGGGCTTGGTGCAAAACTATTGCAACTGCTTCCATCTTTATTTATATGTAGATGCCATAGTTTTGAACCAATCCCTCGACTTGAGCTATATTACTTTAGTTACAAAGGGAGAAACCAAAGTAAATAAATGAGTTTCTTCAAATGAAAATCTGAAAATTCAAATTTATTTCGATAGAACACCTTTCTATTTTCTATTTCTAAAGTTCAAAAAAGAACGTTGTTTCAACTGCGCATATGCAACAAACACCGCCTTCAGGGCGTTGCTTTTTGATGACGTAAAATCTTACTCGGTTCTGTTCAACCGTTTTTCTGTACTGCATTTTTGTGTTGCCTAACTAGAGTCAGGCGACATATAGGGGTTACTTTTCTCGTCGGCGGCGGCGTCCCCATCTGCTTGTCTGGAGCATAACTTTGTCACCATAAGTTTGAATTACTTGAGACTTGGTATGTATGTTTCTTGCAATAACCCGGAGTGTAGTTTACAAGAACCATAACTCTACCTTGTGCGCTTTTTGAGTTATTACCCTTTGATAGATTTTCTTAGAGCAATTCTTGTCCGGAGTATAACTTTGTCACCATAAGTTTGAATGACTTGAGACTTGGTATGTATGTTTCTTGCAATGACCCGTAGTGCAGTGCACAAGAACCATAATTCCACCTTGTGCGCTTTTTGAGTTATTCCCCTTTGATATATTTTCTTTGAGCATTTCTTGTCCGGAGCATAACTTTTTCACCATAAGTTTGAATGACTTGATATGTATGTTAAAAGGGTTAAACAATAAAAAAAATAATCATATTCCATTATACATTTTAATATGTTTAAATTATAATAGTCCTTACATGTTTTTTTTTATCTATATAAGCCTTTCCTTGTTTGATGTCAACATCATTGCGCATTAATACCCAATCCTTAAAAGAAAGTGACAAACTGGAATCTTTACTGTCAATAGATAAGTCATCGTCAGGCGACACATCCAAATGGCGGAATTCTAGTCGAATTTTTCTTTTCGGCCAAAATGATATTACAATTGTAATAATACATATACAGTAAAATCAAGGCTAATGATATTATGTTTTCTTTCCTCTTGTCTTTTACACTTCTCTCTCTCTCTCCCTCTCTCACTTTCAAGTAACTTATTTTTTTCTCATCCACTTCGATGTCTCACATCTCATTTTCCCGCCAGCCACCCAGTCAAGAAACATTTGATTGTAAGAGAATAGGGTAATAAGAATACTGTGCTTCACTGCAATGGGTTTAAGTTGAGCCGGGTTATAGCTTCTAAGTTGGATAAATGTATAATAAGACATTTCTCCAGGCAATAGAAGCATACGCTCGCTTCGGTCTTCTATTATCTGTAGAAATGTCTTTATAAACTCTATCCTATACATGAAAAAGAAATTTGGACAACACCCCGGAGAATCCATTCTTTCAACATTTGTTGAACATCTTTGTTAAAGCATCTTAAATTCCTTCCATTGCTTTCAGCGAAGAAGATTTAAGATTTTTTTTCACTTGTGTCGCCTGCGTTCTAGCAACTGGTCAGAGAAATGGCGAGCATCAAATTATCAAAGATATACTTAAAGAGTAAGATAAGATAGAGTTACGGTTTACGTGCACTACCCTTAAATACCTCATAAATTATCCTTGTTCCAAGTTTGGAGTGAATCCTTGCACTTTTGTTGAAGGATGAAAAAAAGTAACGTGAAGTAAGGTGGAATAATTCAAGAATTAGAATAACTGGAGTTATTGTTCCTGAATACTGCAATTCTACATTACATCGGTTTTTATATTCGAACTTAAGAGTTTATCCATTATTAAATATGTTTTTCCAGACAATATTTATTACAAAATAATCTTATTTAAAAATTATATGAGCAAGAGTTCTTGAGCACTGCATTTCTACACCTCATAAGATTTCCATGTTCCAAGTTTAGTGTGAATCTATGCGACAATGTTAAAATTATAATCCGTTTCACCTACTATGAGGTGTGGAGGTAGGAGAGGGGAGGGGGTATTCAAGAATTAGATTAGCTACAGTTACCATGGTTGAATCAATGCGAAAGGTCGAAACATGCGATTGAAATGGAGGAAAGGGTAAGATTAAAATAAAAAGACAAAAGGAGGAATGAATATATATTTCAGTACATTTACATTGATATTGGTAAACATTACACTCTCTCTATATATAATGTTTTTCTTTTCTATATTTTCATCGCCAGTGCGTTGTTTTCCCCGGTTATTTTCGTGACTTTTAATCATCTGTCGTCTGTTAATTAAACCTGCACTTGGCAATGAATGGGTCTCATCATCACCATCATCATCACTACCTGCTGCTGCTGGTTCCCCGGATGTAGAAACTGTGATTCCCTTTGGTATAAAGGCGGGAGCCAGTGGGTTCAGGACCGACAGTCGCCGGGTTCTGACGTAGGGAGCCGCGACGTATTTATAGCCGTCCTTGTAAATTGTAATCTCTATCAATATTTTGTAACTGGCAATAAAATTTGTATAAATCATAGCCGTCCTGGAATAGAAGGCAGAAAAATCAGAATTGCGCATGCGCTTGTCACTTGCCTTTTTTGACTTAACAATCGGCCAGGCACAGATTGTATAGTTCTTTGTTTCTAATGCATTTTATAAGGATTAAGTTATCGCATATTTATCCCCCGCCGATGTAATTACCTTAAATGTTAATGAATCATATTGTTTCCACTGAACTGACCAACCCACATGTACTACAGCACATATCATCATTTTTGCCATCACACAATTTTTAGTTTACCTTAGCAAATGCTCAGAGTGAGCTATTAGGATCGACTTTCGTCTAGCTTCCAGACGTCTAATTTCTTCCCATTTTCTTTTTATGCAAATTCTGACTTAACCCTATCTTCAAACAAGCACCAATCTGCGGGGGATATACTGTCTCTGACAGTATATGTTCAAATGCTATATTTCATAACTGATGACTGAAAAATGAAATCGCCAGGAAATAAAAAATATTGACCGTATGAAATGCAGGCGGGACCTCTACACTTCAGACTAGGGGTGTTCCGAAACTAATGCAACTGCCTATATGACATCTAATTCCGGGAATCTTTTACAGTTAAAACAATTTTGCGATTTGAAATAATCCCCTTTACACGTTACTCACTTTTTTAAGCGAGATAACCATGATTTAAAACTTGTTTTGTTTGTCCGACATAACGATGCTGCTAAAGAACTCCCCGAAACGATAAAAAATAAATATGTTTGAATTAAAATATACTTTTCTTTTATGGATGCATATCTCAGAACACCCCCGTTTAGATTAAAAAGATTGGTATTTCAAATTTTCTGTTAAAGCAATTTGAAGCTTACAAAAATCGAACACAGTATAAAAGGCGTGTGTTATGTTAACGTTAACCTTTGAATAGGAACATGCTCAAAACATAGTATTATTCAGTAGGAAATTATAATTATTAGTTTCAAATAAATACCTTTAAGAATTGTTTTTGGCCGCAAGCTATTACTTTACTCGGGTTTGTTATTCTCTTATCATCGTTCTCGTAACATTTCGGACAGGTTTTATTTGGCAGACAGTCGAGATCTTCCGTTTATACGGATGTCCCAAAGTTGAAATGGATTGTGGAAAGGACAAACAACCAATCATCGTTGCGTTCAGTGAAGGCGACCGTTATACAAAAGCTTATTTCACAGACAATAAATATGCGTATATATTGAATAAATTTAATTAACACACGTAACTTATATAATAATCGCCAGCATGTCTTATCGAACATAAAAGGAACGGAAACTTCCCATTATTTGAACAAAAAATAAAAAAATAAACTGTTCGCTGTGCGCTAAGGTGTTTCATGTTTCTGATTTTACTGTATGTTTTTCGGCAAAATGCTTGTGTGAACTTTTTCATGATATGTACAATCTGCATTACACTCGTATTAATTTCAAAAATGTTACTGCTTTGATTTTTTGCAACCAAATTTATTACTTATCTGAAAGTATATACATGTACTTAAATTACTGAAAACATGAGTGCATGCATACCTCCTACTATAATAAGTATGACTTCAGGTAATCAAAACTTTCATTCTTGTAAAATAAATTTATGTTATTATAGTGAAAATTAACTGTGATCAACAAATAACTCTTTACAACAAGAAATTGTGATGATTATACGAAAGCCACCCCCCCACACACACACAATCTGAAGAACGGTTATACTTTACTTTGTGAATACAATTGCATGTCTTACCATCATTAAATTGTAGATGTTCATGATCTCTCCCCCTATCATAAGATAAAGAAAATAATGGTGATATTGAATCTGAAACAGTTTGTGAATACCAAAATGAATTCGACACACCAACACACAGAAAGAACCATTTTATTTAGAGATACAGCTGGTGCAGCTACATATAGAAATGACACGCGACATGTACGCTACCGAGATGAACAACCGCCGGGCAATTGTTCTGCGATAAGTCAGTCAACCCACTTCCCCGACAATATGTACGCAAATGTCAGCACACATAACATATCGACACAGTGGTCACCTAGTCCATCTATAGGGGATAGACACACCGTTAATAGGCGTTCAAACGCTGTAGAGACATGCACTTCCGACTTAACCAACATTATGGCAACAATGATAACTATGGTGACCACAATCTTCAACCGATATTCCACGGACCGGTATACAAAATCAAACTAGATCAATACGACGGATCATACGCGTTTTGAGCGGTATATACCGCATTTCGGCGATTGCGCTAAACTCTTTGCATGGGATTGTAGAACGAAAGTTCTCATGTTAGCCGCAAATCTCAAGGGTGCAGTACGCGATTTCTACGCCATTTATCTGAAATTGAGCGGTGGGATAAAAAGTTATTGTCTGAGCGTCTGAAGGTCCAATTTTGAAATAGTGGAAAGCACCTGAGTTTATGTTGAACAAAATAGAATCCCGAAAACGACAAAAATCAGAAAGTATTGCATTGTTGGCCTACGACATCCGTCAATTATGTCAAAAAGCAAATTCATACCCTGACCGTCGCTCTCAAGAGCAACTTGCTTTTAACAAGCTGTAAAAGCTGATATCACAAGAATGCGCTGTAGGTGCATAGATCGTAAATGCACTTCATCAGCGAAGCTGCTAGCATAATTGAACGATATAAATATATTTAAGGCAGTCATTTATTCCGACATACGAGCAATTGAAAACGGCAAAATCGCAAGTCCCGTTTTGAACACAACACTGAGACGCATCGAGGCTCGTTTAGACCAGCTTGAATCCGCCAATAACCGAAAAGTTATGCCGCACCAGATCAATCACACGTGTTACGGTTGCAATTCGTCAAACCATTTGTGGGCCACAACCCGAGAACACATAAATTTGTCACAAATGGACCGCGGTCAAACAACCACCAATACACAAACAACGCTCACAGCAACATGCATGGCAAAAAACACAAGTTAAACATCGCACGTGCAGGGAAAACTAGACCGTGCTGGCACGAGCCAGCAGCGATATAACAAAATAGCCCTACACTTTCAAGTGAAGTTGACGAAGTTAACACAGCACGTTCAGGGACACAGTTCAATCATTATGATAACCGTTTTTATGTCTCATGCAAAGTTAGTTCAGTTTATATTGATCTTTTGATTGATTGTGGTGCAAAAACTTCACTCATTTCAACATCTAAATTCAATGAAATAGGAAATAAACGTTCTTTTCAACTTCGTCCTGCACATCATGTAGGGAAAGCTGTTTACTGAGGACATATCCTTTGCTGAGAAGGTTGATCTTATTGTTGAAATGAGTAGTGAGCGGTTTGATATTCCATTCGTGGTGTGTAATATTGAAGCCGATGGCATTTTGGGCCAAGATTTTCTGAGACAACATGTGGATAGTATTTACTATAAAAGTTCTTGTTTAATGATGGGTCATAGTTCCTATAGTGGTTGGCGGTTCAGCAAATCAACTCTGTAGAGTGGAGATGCAACAGACTGAAAATTCCACCACTATATCGTAAGACAGTTAAGATTCTCCAGAAACAGCATTTAGCTTCACATGGATATGTAGAACCTTCCATTGATCTCTTGGCAAAGAGTGAAATTTGTGTCATGGGGGCATTATAGATACAACAACTGAACCAGTAACTTTGAATGTATTGAATTATGAACAAAGTGAAACAACTGTTTTCCAAAAACATAAGTTTAGGTACATGTGCATCTTTTTCTGAGTCTGACATTGGTTATAAGCGGGTTTGCGTTGTTCTGGAGACCGAAACAACACATTTGTCTGATTTAGAAAAGCAAGGCCTGCATAATGTCCTTTGTAAATATGAGGGTTCTCAAAGAACTCTGAAACATTGGTAACACCAATTTAGTGCAACATGCGATTAATATCGGTAATGCAGCACCAATACGTCCGCCGCCAAGACCCTTACCTCTTGGTTAACGACAAATCGAGAAAGATGAAATTGATAAAATGCTCAAGCAGGGTGTCATTGAACCATCAAATAGCGCATCTCCGCTGGTCATCTCCGACAGTCAGATGGCACACCTAGATTTTGCATAGATTAATGCAAGTTGCATGATGTAGCAGTCAAAGATGCATATCCATTTCCTCGCGTAGATGACTGCATCAACGCACTGTATGGTACCAAATATTTCAGCTCCCTTGACTTAGCTAGTAGCTACTGGCAGGTGTCTATGAAACCAGACGACAAACAGAAGACCGCTTTTGCTACAACATTTGGTCTATATCAATTTACTGTCGTGTGTTTTCGGGCTTCCAAATGCCCCTTCCATCTTTGAGCGACTGATGGAAAATGTTTTACGTAGGTTGCAGTGGGTTGAGTGTCTCTTGTATATGGAAAATATAATAGTGCCTTGAAAATCTGTTGAGGGACTGACTCAATTAGAGAAGATTTTGCAACGACTCAAGCAAGCTTGCCTCAAATGTAAACCGTCCAAATGTATCTTTTTTCAAAAGCAGTTGAAGATTCTTGGGCATTTAGTTTCTGACAATGGCCTCACCACTGTCCCTGACAAAATATCTGCTGTGGCGAGACTAAGCTACCCTACGTGATGCAAAAGATATAAATTCCTTTCTTGGTCAACGTTTCTATTACAGACGGTGTGTTCCTGGCTTTGCAGCCATTGCTCGTCCACCTCACAAAGCCACCGACAAATCAAGCAAATTTGAATGGACAGAGGTATGTGATAAAGCATTTCAGCAACTGAAACAATCTCTAATTTCCATTCCCATTCTTGGTTATCCTGTCCCCGATGCCCCTTTTGATGCAAGTGCTTCAGCGACTGGTGCTGTTTGGTCAAACCTTCTCAATAGGTTGTGATAGCATGCCTTAATAAACATGAACAGCAGTATTGTGCAACTTGAAAAAAAGTTTCTTGCAGTTGTGCATGCCTTAAAAGTCTTCCATCACTTTCTATATGGTCAAAAATTTCAACTCCGAACAATGCTGCGGTGTCCTGGATGCGTAATCTCAAGCAGCCAACAGGGCAAGTAGCTCGGATGTTAGAAGTTTTAGGAACACATTACTTCAGTTTTACACATCGACGAGGTTTACGGCATAGAAACGCAGATGCTTTATATCATGCTCCATGTGCTAAGTGTGCAAAACAGCAAGAAATCAATGACACTAACAGTGTCCAAGAAAGCACTGACACCATGGTAAGAGCAGTTACCAGGAGTCAAGATGGTCTTCTGTTTTCTGACAGCACTCAAGGTATTAAACTGGTATCCAGACGAAATCAGAATTCGGCAGCATTCAGATATTTTAATAGGTTCCATTTTATCAAAATTAGAAAAATCTTTCACACAACCGAAATGGCAAGAAATTGTCGGGGAGTCGAACTTAACTTAAACACTCTGGAGAATGTGGACCGTCTCTCTCCATGATGGATGTCATACATGGTATGAAAATGGTGCCAGCAATCATCTTCAACTCGTAGTCCCGAAACAACTTCAAAGAGACATATTGTATAACATGCATGACATCCCATCATCAACTCATTTGGGTACTGATAAAATGCTACACGCAAGCCCGCTAAGCCACACATGTCACCGATGGGTTTCGTGTCAACCTTTACCCCCTTTGAAAGTTGTGTTGTGGATATCTTTGGTCCATTACCTCGATCCAAAAATGGGAACTCATTTGTTCTTGTCATTTGTGATTGTTTCACTCGCTACACTGGGGCCATAGCACTGCCCAACCAGCTCTCTGAAGCAATAGCAAAAGCATTTGTGAATGAATATGTATCTCGCTTTGGTGTGCAAATGCAAATACAGTGATCAAGGAACAAATTTTGTTTCAAGATTGTTGGAAGATATGTGCAAGCTTTTTCAAATGAATCAAACAAGATCTACAGCTTTACATCCGCAGTTAAACGGGCTTGTCGAACGCTTTAACAGAACTCTGGGGGGGGGGGGGTATGTTAAGCATGTACTGCAATTCAAACCAGCGTACCTGGGATGAATACTTACCTCAGGTGATGATGGCGTATAGGTCATCCGAGCATGTTAGTACTGGTCAAACGCCCAACAAAATGGTGTTTGGTCATGTCATAGTCCCGCCACTGCAAGCCTGCATTGGACTCCCACCCAGTACTGAAATTAAATCAAACATCAATGTTCAAGTGAATTTGTCGAGAACCTTCGAGAACAACTCGAAAACATTCATGATACTGCTTGAAAAGTTTTGAAAAAGAATGCACAGTACAGAAATAGAAACTATGGCCTTCATGCCAAAAAGAGAGCATTGAAGTCTAGAGACCAGTGTGGATGCATGATACCACTAAGAGACCTGGTGTTTGTAATAATCTCCTCACTGGAAAGGTCCTTTCATGATTTTGAAGAAAATTGATGATCTGGTGTACATAGTAAAGTGTTCTCCTAGCAAACCTTCCAAGGTTTTTCATATCGACCAACTCCTTGTATAAAGGCCTCAGTATTCCGTCATGGTTGGCAGCCACTCGTAAATCAATGGATAAATTATCCCTGTAAACAGCTCAGTCACCTCAGTATCAGCCATTATGACTTCCTCCAACTATACACCACCAACACTCCGATTGCAAGTTAAAAAATCCAGTGCATATAGTCATTCAGCATATAGTCATACATATACTATAGTCAGTGTGATGTACATATTGTCAACAAAACTCTAAATATAGTCATATAGCTTGAATTCTCAGAGATGTAATCCTACAGCGTTATGCTTAAAGCATACATGTACGTTGTTTACCCACCCACCCCCCCCCCCCCCCCCCCCCCCCCCACACACACCTTAAATAATGAGGGAATATTAATCACCTCACTTTAACTTTCTTCGTATGATGCATCCATGATAAAAGTGTGTTTATTGTATATAACATATTAATTTAACTAAGATGTACTACTTCGTAAAATCACATGTACAGAGATGCGTCGCTATGACAGTTGCTTGCTAAATATATTTATTATTTCGTAAGACAAATAGTAAAGGACTCATAATAATATGCACTATACCTGAAATTATAATCTGTTAGAAGTCCTTAAGTGTGATTGTTATATTGCAGTTAAGAAGATCCAGCCACGACAGGCGGCATTGACAACAACCGAATATGCCTGCGACAAGTGCCCAGCAAAGTTCATATGCAAAAAAAGACCTCGTCAGTCATAACATCAAGGTCCGCCATGTGAAAGGACATTACACAGATATCAAAGCCACCATGCTAAAGAAAACCCTCACTACTGCTCACCTTATATTCTTCGCCAGTGATCCAAAGGGTACCAAGATATCCATGTGATCCTTCCCTCCTCAAACACAGACGAGGCAACTTTTGCCAAAGATCAAATGGAGCGGTGGTGTGAAGGAAGAACGCATTCCCTTGCATATTTCACGAAGTGCTAGGAGCAGCTTGCTCAGCCTTCAACTCCACACAGCGGTAGGAAGAGGAAGTATGAAAACATTGACATTCTTATCAACCTGATTTACAGAATTGACAGCAAGATCTCCTTCTTTTCTTCAAGTGATCATATCTACAAGGCTCAACTAAAAAAATTTGCTGTCAAAGACACTAAGACTATTACTACCGAAATTCAGACATTGCCCTCCAAAACACGAAGATACCAACAGCTGGAATCCATTTGGTCAGAGCAGACGACCAGGATACACTTAGGAAGGAGCTGGCAAACATAGTTGGAAATTCTAGCTGCATACTTTTCACCGCTACTTCAAGCAGACTCTTCAGACCAGACAACAACACCAAGGTTTCCTCCGCTACAACCGTCCAGACTTCATCTCTTACGTCAGACATCGGCCCATCCGAAGCTTCATCTTCCTCTCTCAGATCACTTCTTTGATATATTTTGCTGATGCGGAATGATACAGAACTTCCAACCTTTCTAGGCGGACAATTGTCACCCGAAGGTCTGTCCTAGACTCCAATTGGCCTTGAAAATTTGCTAGGCACTGTGACATCTGACATGCACCTCTCAACAACATCACTTTGTCCAGCAGAACTTCAGCTCCTACTGACCTTTTCTTCAGCCACTAATACTGCATCCCTGACCACAACCTACCCAGCTCTGACTAATGGCAACACTTCTCCAGCTAACATTACTGCATTCAGACCTCTATACAACAGGTGCAACTTTTCTAGCTAACAGCGTTTCTACCCGTTAAGCACCTCAGCTCCTACGGATGGCACCACTTCTTCAGCCAACAAGATTTCATTGCTGTTCGACAACACCTCAAGTTTAACTGATGCCATCTATTCTTGAGCCGACAGCATTTTATTTTCCTTCAACACCTCAGCTCTGACCAATGGCTCCTCTCCTCCAGGCAGCAATACTAAATTCCCGACCACAACCATCTCAGCTCCTCCTTGCTGCACCCCTTCTTTAGCCAACATTTCATTCCAATTCACATCATGTCCAACTGATGGCATCTCTTCTTCTGCTGACAGCATTTTATTCCCGTTCAACATCTCCGCTCCGACTAAAAACACCTCTTCTTCAGTCAACAAGACTGCATTCCCGACCACCTGAGTTCTAACTGACAACACGTCATCTCCATCAGAAACTATCTAACTTCGATTAGTGATATCTCATTAACAACATCTCCCATTTCACTCAATAATAACTGCTCTTTATCGGTATTTCCGCCACATCATTCAGCGAGGCTGCTACTGCTGTCATTAAATGTGAGTTTTTCTGCAGCCTCATATATTTCGCTAATAACAACCCAGGAGCGAGCAAAACATCTAATGTTCCATGACTTTCTTCCGTTACTACCACCTGGTCGAAAAGTGTGGGGCTCCGTTGAAGATGAGTCTGTGTGCCTAACCACCAACCCTAAGATGTCTACCTTGGGGTGGAAACTAATGTCCCCCGACATGAAGTTGATTGCCGCTGAGTGGGCAGACATCACCTTGGCAGGAAAATGGAATGTCAGACGAGAAGTGAGGTAATCTTCCAATATAATCATCTAGTTCTCCCTGGTACAACCCTGACCCGTGATAGTCCAATGGTAGAGATGTTGAATGCGAACTGCAGACCACTCGACCAAAGAGGACAACCAAGTCATAAAGGCAATCGAGCGAGGGAGACCAGAAGCCCTGACCAGTGAGATAGCGGTGGCCTTTCGCCTGCAGCCTAAAAATTGAACTATAAAAGTATCTGCTATGTCAAAGTTAGGTTTAAAAAAAAATTTAGATTCTTACTTAAAATTATTTGCATTATGTTTGTTAAATAAATCAAAATTATATTAATTTTAAGTATACCATATCTGGGGCTGATTGACTGTTTGCTGGTGATATTATAAAGTAATGGCAAACCTGAAGAGATAATGTGAGTGTTTGTATTTTGCACATATACATTCCACTGATAGTGAAAATAGCATTTTAGATGTACTTTAAACATGTTGGTAACTATGTATAAATGTATTGTTAACATTTTAAATCCATCTAAAACTTCAGGATAAGTTTATTTTTTTAAGGTGGGGAAAGTGTTGTAACCATTTATTCAAGTTCTGTTTTATCCGAACACAGGTACAATTCAGACAAAAGTCTAGTTAATTTGTAATTTGACTTACCTTTCAATTCATAAGTAACTTTGCTGCACTTCCCCATATGTGATATAGAAAAAAGAACTCCCTTTAACTCAGCAACCTTAATGTTTGCTTTGTATATTGTAATAAAAAGCCATGATTTTAATCCCCAGCATTTGCAACTTGTGCTTAGAGCTTCATAGAGAATTTCAGAATTTTGTATTTTTGCTGTCTTAAGGGTAAATAATCTTTGTAAAAGTTGTGAATAATTTATGTCTAAGTAAAATGTAGATATATGTTATTTGCTTTGTTACAGAGTTAAATATTTGATATTGTTGATCCTGTCCACAACTTTTTATTATCTAATTTGATGGAAGGCTGGCGGAACTCAAGAGTAGTTTAAAGCTATATTTCTAAAGGTCTTATGAAAAAATATTTTATGAACTTTTGTTTTGAGTATGTCTTATGTAATAAGAAATATGGCTCATTACCTACAACATTATTAATCCCCCGCCGCGAAGCGGGAGGGGGGTTATAGGAATGCCCTTCGTCCGTCCGTCCGTCAGTCCGTCAGTGTGTCCGAAACATTTTCGTGTCCGCTCCATATCTCATGAACGCTTGGACACATTTTCTTCAAACTCGGCTAAAATGTTAACCTCATTGAGCTGATGTGCAGAAGGCATGAGGGGTCACGCGGCTCAAGGTCAAGGTCATCCTTGAAGGTCAAATGTTATTTCTGTCCGCTCCATATCTCATGAAGCTTGGATTTTAAAAGGCATGAAGTGGTCACGCCGGCTCAAGGTCAAGGTCATCCTTGAAGGTCAAATGTTATTTTCATGTCCGCTCCATATCTCATGAATGCTTGGACACATTTTCTTCAAACTCGGCTAAAATGTTAACCTCATTGAGCTGATGTGCAGAAGGCATGAGGCGGTCACGCTGGCTCAAGGTCAAGGTCATCCTTGAAGTTCAAATGTTATTTTCGTGTCCGCTCCATATCTCATGAACGCTTGGACACAATTTCTTCAAACTCGGCTAAAATGTTAACCTCATTGAGCTGATGTGCAGAAGGCATGAGGCGGTCACGCTGGCTCAAGGTCAAGGTCATCCTTGAAGGACAAATGTTTAAGCCTCCACTTTTTCATGTCATCTCGATATCTCGTGTCATGTTCACAATCATACAAATTATGTCATGATATATAAAGTTTTTAATTGAGTTACACATGTATTTTGTGGTTACCTAACACATCCTATACTTCATTGATGTTCACTTTTTGTACTGTTTCCCATGTTAAACTTGTCAGTAAACTTTTAATATATGTGCCTCCGAATTCTGAGATTCATACATAACTCCGGAAAGTTAAATTGTCTTAAACTGATCTTCTATGTCTGCTACAACCATGCCAGGTTAAGGTGAACATAATCCTATGACCAAACAAATTCTAATATTTGGCCAGCGGCGGGGGATATAGCTGTCCTTTGGACTGCCTTGTGTTTATTTGTTTTTATGATGTTATTGTAAGATTACATGAATGCTGGCGCTAACCAAAGTATACACTTGAAGCTGCCAGCATTGCTGATTCGAAATGGTCCTTCTGTTTTGCTGAAAGCATGCCAGCAGCTTTGCCAGCATCCAATCAGTATTAAAAGTAAGAATGCGTCACCATCTGTACCAGTTGCAACTTTTCCACCCGCGACATTTGATATTGACATTTACTTAAAATGAACTTTCTGTCATTTAACAATCTGCCTTGTGGTCAATCATTATCCATGTCAATTTCTCATCTAAGTATGAAGACAGCACACATATCAGGTTATTGAGTGGACATTGATATGGCTAATGGACGGACAGATGGACAAGCGCCTTATCATAATAAGGGCATATAATAAAACTTTGTGTCGTAAGAAAGCTCTTATAATATAAATTATTTCACTTTCTTATTATTTTCACATATCTGTAACGGCTTTTTAGGTACAGATAACTAAAGGACCACTGCAAAAGTGCATGAATGAATCGTCTAAATTCTTATTTTTCTTGTAACTTCATAATGTGATGTCCATTTTCAAAACCCCAGGTACCGTTAGAAAGGTCTTCAAATTACCTAAATTTCACATACTTTATATATATGGATGTATCTTTAATCACTTTAAAGATATGGATAGTTATACCTCTAGAAAACTGCAAAATTTGACAAAAATATGTTCATGTTTTGTTTTCGCCCTAAAACTTTATGAATCCTAGGCCAATGTTTAAAATTTAAACTTTTAGAATGGCAAAGGATCGTTCTTCAAATCATATTCATACCCTAGTTTACAAAAATCAATGTTCCTTTAGATATAAGCAGTTAACTGCACAGCGGGTAACACTTTTCGTTTTTCTGCCAAAACTCAACTGACCCAACTCCGATCATCAAAAACTAAATATCATCTGGGAGGTCTTTCAAAGCTCTACAAATTATACCCATAGTGCCTCGATAGAATATTTATCGTTTTTTGAGATATTTAAGGCTAAGAAAAAACCGATAACTGAAATATGACCTTGACCTTTGTGATTTTCCGGAAACGGATGTCACCATATTCGACGGGACACTAGCAAATTAACTGAAAGTTACATGTAAATCGGTCAAAATATAAAGCATACGGGGCCTAAAAACCGCAAATGCAAAATTGCTTATTGCGTTCTGACGTCGTATGTAATGGAATACAAAGAAGTTCTCAAGACACATATGATGTCCAATTTCCTTTCTTCTAGCTTATCGGGAGCCTTTGTTATACGAAATTATGTTTTTATGACCAAAGTTCGAATCTCGATTTTGACATAAAATCTCGAACTTTGGGAATTTTGAAAAGTTAAGTATGCACATCTACAGCCTAATGTACACTTTCTTTGTAAATATCAGGCCGCCTGGACTAGAAATTACTGCTGCAGAGCGCGAACCAAATTTGGTAGCATTTTTTAACTCTGACGTATACTGAAATGAAAATTGTTGTATTCAAGAGGGCCAAAGTCATTCTGATTACTGTTAAAATTTCATGCTGTGCCTTATTGGCAACCTGCTTTAATTTGAACCTCAAAAGGAGGAAAAATAATAATAACTAGATTTCATTCATTGATACTAATGATAGGACTTTCTGCTACGTTTGTCAAACACTAAAAGCGAACAAAGAAAGAGGATATCAAGTTCCTGCCTTTTACTTGCTTTTGTATGGCCATAACTTCCATAAACTTTGAAAAAAAAAGGTTTAATTTAGAGGATATATGAAAAGTAGAAAATCATTTTTAATATCAATTTCATTTAACTTGGCCTATATTTATAATATATGTAACAAAAATAGATATTGAAAATGCTTACAATTCGATTGTCACATAATTCGGTCTAGCTTTATAGGTTTAATGATTGAACTTAACATTTTTCCGGAAATGGAAGTGACATAGTTCCATAGGATCAAATGCTGCACTTTCATTAAGAATGCATGCAAATCAAACAAAAGATAAGGCCTACAGGTCTTAAAATCCGTTTGATTTCAACATAAAAACTTTGGCCTAATAAGGTCACATGACGTCATATGACGTTCATCTTCTCAGAATGTTAAGAAGACTTTGAGACTTATATTCAGTCCAAATATTAGCTTTCGATCTTTTCTGGAAGTGATTTAATACTTATCTGAACTGAAATTTGACGTCAGTGGTACTAATCTTGGATTAGCCATAAAACCATTCCCTTTTCGAATTAAGAAAAACGGAAACCGGTTGGCACATTCTGTAAAATTTTGATGAAAATCCGTCCAGAAATAATAGCTGTAGACCACGTACATACTTGTGTAGACAACGTCAAGTTTAGTGTCATATGACGTCATAGTCATAAGAAAATCAATGAAATGAAATATTCAGTATCTTAAATATATGCAATAATTTTCATGTTACTGGTACCTTTGCAACATATAGAAATTAATGTGCAGATATCAGAAATTCATTTTGACCTTAAGACGTCATATGACGAAGACTAATATTCAGTCTCGACTTCAGCTAACTCAGCTGGAAGCGATTTTATACGTATTTGAAATTTGACGCCAATGGTTCGAATCTTGGATTCGCCAAAGAACCATAACCTTTTCGAATTTGGAAAACCGGACACCGGAATACACAACTAAAGCGTTACATATACATTCTGTGAAATTTTGATGAAAATCGGTTCAGAAATAATGGCTATAGACCGCGTACAAACATTTTTTGACGACGTCAAGTTTGATGTCAAAACACATCCTAGGGAAATGAAAATCATTGAAATGTAAAATATGTTATTGGAAGCAGAAGCTATTAAATTTTTTAAGGTGCTCGGGCGTTTTCAACATATAGAAGTTAACACGTAAAAAGTAGAAATTACTTTTCACCTCATGACGTTATATGACGTTCATCTTCAGGGAATCTAAAGAAATCCCAGAGACTTATATTCTGTCCAAATATCAGTTTTTTAGCTCATCTTGAAGCGATTTTATACGCATTTGAAATGATTCGAATCTTGGATTCGCCATAGAACCATTGCCTTTTTGAGTTTTGAAAAACTGACACCGGGGTGCACAACTAGAGCCTAACATAAACATTCAGTGAAATTATGATGGAAATTGGTCCAGAAATAATGGCTGTAGACCGCGTACAGACTTTTTCACCTGACGTCAAATCTGACATGTACGTCAGACGTATGACGTCATATGAATATGAAATTCATTGAATCCGGAAGCGCATGGTTTGAAATATATGCCATAAAATTTCCATTGTTCTGAGTCAATGGCAACACATGGAAATTAACACAAACATAAGAGGAAGAAAAAAAGAATAATTATAAGAAGAAGAAGAAAAAAAAACAGTACAAACCCAATAGGACTTTCTGCCTGTAGCCAGAAAGTCCTTATAAACATAACAAACCCTATACGTTTTCCGCAGGTTTGCGGAAAGCCGTAATATGAGTAAACATAACAAACCCTATACGTTTTCTGCAGGTTTGCGGAAAGCGTAATAATGAAATGCAAAAACAGTCAGATATAAATAAGTATGCCCGAGATACTGATGCCACAACACTCGTATTCACAAAAGCATCTTTCAAATCGAAACGACTTCAGCCGATTACAGAACAGAACTCACGTAAAATATATTTCTATGCAAAATCTTGTGCTTATCATACGAACAGGGGAATCAAAGTCACATTTAAGAATCGAAAAGATAGAAAAAGCAATTAAATGCAATCTATATTATGAATAATATTATTATTCATAAGAGAGGGAGAATCAAAAGAAATAAATAGTATCAGTGAGCACAAAATTCAAATCCAGTCCCTTTTTCCGTTTATCGCTGTTCCCACGAGCATGTATGATTTGCTCTTGCATTTATTTTCGTAGGCCGTATGATGCTCATATAAAATTTTACTGGCATAGCTCTTTCGCTAGGCGCTCTTTATGTTACAATAATGTTCGTATGTCCACGGCATGACGTAGCAAGTAAGAAATAAACTTGTAACATGAAAAGTTCCTGAAAGACTGAAGTGTTGCCGGTGAGACATAAAATCCAAGAAAATAAAAGAAGCTATTGTATTTTCAAGTGGAATTTTATTCACGTGTCTGAAAAAAAAAAAACTTTCTGTAAGACGCATAATATTTCATAATGATAAAAATTTCATGAAAAAGAAAATATAAAAAAACATAACACAAATGGTACACTCGTACACTTCCAAAATACAGAAATCGAAAAAAAAAAGTTTTACATACCTCTAGTAACTCTTCTGTGAATTATTAAAAGATTTTATCTTTAAATAATGGAAATATGACAAATTTATCTCACATACCCTATGATTCGAAAATGGTATATTCCGAAACTGACAGACTAAAGCATAAACATCACTTTTTTATTAATTATCCTTTAAAATACATATTTTTCAAGTGATTTTCATTACAGGATAAATAATACTAAAGAAAAAAATGTTTAACTTAAAAAAAAAAAAAGTTAAAAAATAATTTAATAAGATTTTTTTAATATTTAAATATTGTTGATACTATATTTCATAAGGCTGAAAATTAAGTTATTTAGAAGAATATCTGTTTTGAACATGAACATGATTATGAAACAATATGGTCAACAATGACAATATGTATCCATTATTTGGTGAAATGCACACAAAGTACATTTATAAACAAACGAAAAAACATAGGATTGATAATTTTACATCATTTCATCAGAAAAAAATATATGGATACATATATACAGTAATCATATTTAGCTCAACGTAATTCATGTACACATGAGTTTTTTTTTTTAATATAACTTCAACAATAAGATATTATTATCAAATCTTGTAGGATTTCCTTCCTAAATAAAAGAAAGAAATCTTATATTACATTACGGATAACTAGGTCAATGTTAAGGTCATTGTTTCTTAGAATACACTCAGCCCCTCACCGCGTGGGTTCGAATCCCGGCAGGGTCATTCGGATTTTCATATGAGGAAGCCTTCCAGTTGGCTTGCAGTAGGTCAGTGGTTCTACCCCGGATACCTCCATGTATTTGGGGTCTTCCTCCACCTGTGATTAGCTGGACGTCGCTATATGACTGAAATACCGTTGAAGCGACGGTAAACTCAAATAGTCATAGTGTTATTTAGAATAGAATCTGTTTTTAGCAACCGTTACACAAAAACGTTTTTGAATATAACAAAATAACTTGTGAAACCATGGCATATTCTCAATACTTTTTAGTGTTTATACTTTGAACTAATCCCTCTCAAACCCAGGACCTTCCGATTCGTAGTCGGGTATGTCACCACTGGACAATGGCACCCTTCACAGCTTACAAGGGATAACTACTTTCTAGATTATATATATACTTAGTTCTTTTCAAAGAACTTCACTAGATTTGGAATAACTTTTTCTAATGTTCTTTAACAGTTTGTAACACGCGGTTTGCCTTCACTGAATAAATTTCGCAGACCATCATCTCCTGAACGTTCAAATGTAAAGAACACAGTCCAGATGCTGCTATGTTTTCTGCAGTAGCAGCAGTCTTCATTACTAAATTGACCACCAACATTGTACTTACAGCGAGCTTTGCTCGACATTATAGTACCATCAACTCTGATAGGCACCGGACATCTTCTACAGCATTGTGCGCATCATATTCGATTTTCAGTAAAGCCCGTGCCAACTCTTCCTGTTTGTAAGATGGCATCTTTGGGAACAGTTTTGAAGATACTTAACGTATTTGACATCCCAACAACAATCCTAGATGTCTGTGTTTTGGCATGCCGTTACAAATACTGGGAAGTAAAAAAAAATCCATTGTGAGCAACCAATATCACATTAGAGAATGGTGACAACCCCACAAAGAACTTACGAGGGCGAGTCAATAAATAACTAGCCTAACCTATTTAGGGTTGAGATCTACCTCTTCTTTTTCAATATAATTTCCCTCCAGGGCTATGCACTCGGACAAACGGTCTTCAAGTGCCATCAGCCCAGAAGTGAAGAAGCCAGGGTCCTTTCCATTGAATCACTCCTCAACTGCCGCCACGACTTCTTTTCAGACCGGAAATGACGTTCACGTAAATCCTTTTTCAAATTTGGAAAAAGGAAGAAGTCGCTAGGAGCCAGGTCTGGTGAGTAGGCAGGGTGCGGTATTAATTCATACCCATTTCGCCCCACAGCATCCATTGCAACTTTACAAGTGTGGACTCTTGCATTATCCTGTTGCAGCAAAACACCTTTGGAAAGTTTACCACGGCGTTTCTCGCGGATGGAGTTCCTCAGCTGGTCTAGCAAGTTTCAATAGTATGCTCCGGTTATTGTACTTCTCTTTGGGGAAAATGTACAACAGAATAACGCCCTTTGTGTCCCAAACTACTGTGGCCATCACTTTGCTAGCAGATGGTTGAGTCTTGAACTTCTTTGGCCTTCGGGATCCCGGCCCTACACACTGACGACTCTGGGCTTTATTTTCTGGTTCATAATAATGCACCCAAGTCTCATCCACAGTAACTAGACGGAAAAGGAATTCATCTTTAGACCTCAAACGCTTCAAAAACGCACTGCATACTGATGCTCTCGTTGCCATTTGCTCAATGCTAAGGGATTTTGGGACCCAACGGGCTGTAAGCTTGTGCATACCTAGACGATCATGCAAGATTGTTGAAAGGTTACCATGTGAAATACCTAATGCCTGTGCTATTTCTTCAACCTGACTTCGCCTATCTGAGTATACCAGTTCTCTGACTTTATTACACATTTCTTCTTCGGTGGCATTAACTGGGCGTCCAGACCAGGCTTCATCTTCTAAAGACGTTCTATCGCGTTTAAACCCCCCAACCCAGAATTTAACTTGAGAATAAGATGGTCCAGAAGACCCATACACATCAACTAACTCAGTATGTATGTCCTTACCAGTTTTACCTTTTAAATGCAAGTACCGAATTACAGCAAGTACTCCACTTTTGATGAAAATCTTGCTTTTACATCACTAGCCATGTTTGACATTCAATATCGGACAAACAAATGACCGTATACATGTGTAGTTTTGTACACAGGTATATACATGTATTGAAACAATGCGTGAAAATCGTGAATGTCTCTGTTGATCGGAGATGTCATAGGCTGGTTATTTATTGGCTCGTACCTAATACATGCTTTAAGGGAAGAGCATCAACTGATTGTCAATTCATCATCATTTCCTTCGCTACCATGGCAGTAACAGTTATTCGTTCTATAGACTCTGCGATTCTTATCTGAGGAAGTACATATTTGCTGATTATTATTAACACCTATCCAGTCCTCCATGAACTGAAAAAATAGCAGAAATATAGTCTTAATATTTTTATTACACAACGTGATTATTCAGCCAAATACGTGATCTCTGTCATCGAAAAAATTCTGCCATTTTTTAACGGGCTTGGAATTTTCTATTTACGATCAGTATCTTTATGAGATAGGATTATAAACCCTACATTTATGCGGTGGAAATGACACGAGTAAATAAATTTAGCAATGTTTTTGCTGAATATTTTGTCACACGGACTGTAAATCAGTTTTCGTGCTATTTTTTTTTATTCATACAGACCTACAAGATGAAGCTGCAGTCGAGTATATAACTGAATTAATGCTCCATAAAATATCACTGCATTTAGATTGATCAAAATTCACTTCTTGTGAAGTGAAAACAATTCGATTTTAGAAGATTCAATTTTACATTTGAGGCACATCAATATGTAGAAGTAAAAAAAGAAAAGCATAATCACAAATTTTCAAATAAAATTCAGTTGCCAGGTTTCCTATTTTACCATCCGCTTTTGTCTTCATCGCATATGATCAACCCCGCCGCATTCTAATGGGATCATATTTCTGTGTCTTTATATACTTTTATCAACATAATTCGAATACCATCTTATACATTCCTCCGAACCAGCAGAAATGTTCTTTCCCTAAACCCGACATTTCTACGCAAAATATCTGGCAAAATGTCACGTTGCTAGATCGTGTATTCCAATCAGTTTGAAAAACTATCATTTTCTAAGTATCTATCTATATATTTTCTAAGTAATAAAATATATTATTGTGGTCTAAATACTAGAAAAGCAGACGTTCGCTATTATCGTATCTAATTTCAGAATCTTACATAGAATGATTGTTACGTACAAGCTCGAAGAGTACAGATATTAAATTATAAAATGGATATATGTACACGCATGTAGAAAACAAAAGGGCTTTGATTGAAAATATTTTGGTAATGATAAACTTTACAGGAAACACTTGTACTAAAAGGAATGAGATGAACAGGATTAACTCAGCCTCGGAAGTCAGACACAAAAGACTCACAACATGTGATCCTAGAAAGTCTTCTCGTGAAAAAAAAAGGAATAAAAAAAAAATGACAGTCTGTGAAAGAAATACCTTACAATCGCGCGTGCACGGCCGCTCACACGACAATATATAGTTGTTTAGTCGACACAATGACTTATCATGCGTTTCTTTCTCCTTTAGAATAACTAGTCTTCAACCTCGTCTAAAGATGCATGATTGAATTTTGACGTGATATAATACAAAATGCTGAAGATATATTAACATTTAGAGATATACATGGGTAAAAGTTCTCAGGAATTTTCCTGAAGTTCAGGTATTTTGCCAAATGACTTCTCATTCTCTATAAAATTATATAAGAAATTGCTAAATTTAGGATTTTCATTTTTTTTTTTTTTAGATATCAACTATATAAAGAATACAATGTCAGGGCCTCAAATGCGAATTCAATTTGTCAAAAAACAAAGGCTACAGGAAGGTCATTTTCATATGAAATTAGTTATGTGTCTCGAGTTAAGAGTGACTAAAACGGTAAATGCATTTTCTTTTCATTTATATTGACATGAAAACAAGAGGGCCATCATGGCCCTAGAATGCTACCAACAACTTAATTAAAAAATGCAAAGCTAAATCGTATGGCCCATTGAGTTTTTTATCATTCTTTGCATTGAATATGGTCTTGACTGGCTATATATATTTTTTGTTTTTTTTTGTTTCTGTTTTAAGTTAATATAAGATTATCATTCATAACAGCCTATCAAAACCAGGTGTGGTCTATTAATTTCAAGTAAAAACGGGGGGATTAATTAAGATCATTTGTAACAAACATAACTCCCAAATTGCTAGAATAACTGATATCTGTTTAATAAGAGTCCCATTACTCAGAGAATGACCCCAAAGTTTGTTTGTATAATCGTGTTTTTAAATCAGGGTCCGCCTGCTCCGACAAATTTCTTAGTGCCCAGATACCTGTATGTGACCCGCACTCCTTTTGAGGCAATAATTTTAAAGCAAAATTGGGTCAAATTTTGAAGAAACCAAGATTGATGGTGTGTGTGTGTGATGCCGCAAGAAAGGGGAAATAAAACAAGGCTAATTCAGCTAGAATGCTAGAATGACCCAAATTGTTATAACGAGCTTGCTCGCTCAAAGAATTCGCTTCGTGCTCAAACGCCGATGAACCCAAATTTGTTGTTCCTTTGGATTTAATTAGGGTCCACCTACTAATATTTGCTTTGTGCACAGTGTGACCCGCCATTTTTTCTGTGTGATTATAATAAATAACATAGAGAATGAATTTCACAATTGAGAAGTCTAATATAATATATCTTAAATGTATGCATCTTTCCAAGGGTTAATAATACTATACATATTAAAACAACATTGTAAGCTATCATTTGAAATTTATCTGTTCAAAAATCCTAAAGAAATCTCTTTGAAACTTACATTGATAGTTCTCTGAAAAGTTATGTACAGTTAAGCAGTGGCCTTTTTTGGCAAGTTTTCTTTTAAATGTCGAAACTTAAAATTTTTCCATGCAGCTCTGAATTGGTGCGCGGGAAAAGTTACCATTAGTTTAATAAAATAATCGTACATTTCCCATGGCTTTGTTTCCACCTCGACTTATGTCAATTTTTTCTGTCACCGTTTGTTATATATTCGTACTTCTTTCGTTTAATATTTGGATCTTCAGCTGAATGAATTACTTCTGATTCATTTAAAACAACCGCATCGTTTACATTTACGTGTTAGACAGTCATGGGCAAAACATTAAGTTAGCTCGCTTTTTGCACACAATGTTGCCTCTGCGAAGTCATTTAAATGATTTGCTCACCTGAGATACATTGCCCTCAATGCCAATTATTGTATTACGAGTAATAGTGAATACAAAATGCAGAAATACAGCAAGATCATTTAAATTCAACACAAAAAACTGTACCTGCCATCCAAACTTTGAAGGTCATTGCTCTAATAAGTCTATATAAAATCAATAAGACAATGCCTCACACCTAATATCTAAACTCCAGGCCTTGTGGTTTCTGACAAGAAGATTTTTCTAATTTTTCTTTTTTAAGTCATTGTAAATCATGTAACCCCTGAGGCGTGGCCAATGTCGACCCCAGGGTCATGATTTGAACAAATTGGTAATGACCCATAAACTGCTTCACACCAAAGTGTTTTTGACAAGATTTTTCTAGTTTTTCTTATATAAGTCTATGGAAAATCAAGTGACCGCTGGGGCGGGCCCAATTTCGACCCCAATGTCATGATTTGAACAAATTTGGTAATGACCCATAGGACAATGCCACACACCGAATATCTAAACTCCAGGCCTTGTGGTTTCTGACATGAAGATTGTTCTTGTTTTTTTAGCTCACCTGAGCACAACGTCGTCAACAATTTCTTTAAAAAACATCTCCTTCTAAACTACTCACTGGATTTTAATAAAACTTCACAGGAATGTTCATTATGGGGCCCTTTACCAAAGTTATTACAATTATTTTGAATGGTCAAAAATCTAGGTCACAGGAGCTAAAAATATATTTTAAAAATGAAAATTTTAAAAATCTTCTTCTCCGAAACCACAAAGCCTAGTCTTTTAATTTTTGGTATGTAGCATGATCTTATGACTCTCTACGAAGATTGTTCAAAATATGACCCTGGGGTCAAAATTGGCCCCGTCCCAGGGGTTACCTGATTTAACATAGGCTAATATAGGAAAAACTTGAAAAATCTTCTCAGAAACCACAAGGCCTGGGGTTTAGATATTTGGTGTGGAGCATTGTCTAGTAGATCACAACCAAGTTTGTTCAAATCATGGCACTGGGGTCAAATTTGGCCCCGCCAAGGGGTCCCTCATTTTACATAGGCTAATATAGAAAAAAAAACCTTGAAAAATCTTCTTCTCAGAAGCCACAAGACCTGGAGTTTAGATATTTGGTTTGTAGCCTAATCTTATGACTCTCTACCAAGATTGTTCAAATCACAACCCTGGGGTCAAAATTGGCCCCGCCCCAGGGTTACTTGATTTAACATAGCGATGGTCTCACTATAAAATACCGGACCTTCAAAAAGTAAACTTTTCAGGAGAGGGAAAAACTGTTTATTTCGAAAAATAAAAGAAGTGCGAAAAATATTTTGTGGTTAATTAAAATGTCTTTGGATATGTCTTTAGCGTGATATATCAATGTAATAGAAATGTCTTTCTTTTTTTAATAAAATGTACTTCCGGCCTTTTCTAAAATGAGTTTGCAGCTTCGGCATAATAAAATGCATTATAAAATGCAGAAACTGCATTTTCTATCTGAAAGTTGTAGCTACGGGAATTTATTACATAAATAGATTAGTTTGGTTGTAAAAATTTAATACATTTTGCTCTTTAAACTTATATGATGACACAACTTCTATATATGAATACCTCCAGAGTCACAAAAGTGGTAGATTGAAGATGATATGGTCCGGCAGTCTGCTATCCGAAGTTGTAGGTTCGAACCTCGTTTAAGGCAAAACTCTTTCATAACTTTCCCAGGCGCAAAGTACTTGAGCAATGCAATAACCGTTCAGAGGGTTTTGTATATGTGGTAAGAACGTTTTCCAATCGAAGTAAACAGTTTAATGTTTAAATTAGGTATGACTATTTTTCACGCAGTATTATATCAACCTCTTTTCATTCATTACTTTGTAAACAATAACATTTATTTCAAACGTTCATTGTGATTGTTAAATTCCCGCAAAAGTATATTCGCTTCTTTCTAGTTAAAAACTTATATGATGTTTTATACATTGCGGTCTACATAAACAAAAAATAATTTTGACGAAGTACTAGTAATAATTTCATGGCGAATAATGTATTTATATATGGCCCGTTAAGCAAAGTAACACCACGATGGGGATTGAAATTTAAAACAAAAATACATTTATTTTGAATTTAATTTTTTTTTTTACTAAAAAATTTCAAATGAACGAGTGAGAACATATAATGAACTTACAGAAATACTTAATAATTTGTATAAAATACAATATTAAACACTTTCATCAATTATATTTGTCTCGAAAACAAAATTAGTAAAAAGCAGCTTCAGACTAAATCCAATTTTCATACGGCAAATTAAAATAATTACAATAATACCAATGTGATATCAATATCACAGGCACACATACGATATTGTGGCAAAATCAGTTATTATGCCTACTGTCATGGTTTAAGAATACAACCGCTTTCATATCTTAGTGCGTCTTACAAGTATGTGTAATTTGAAAACATTTTGACTAAATATTGAACGGTTTGACTAAATACTTAACAAGTTTAGAACAGTATAACAATAAAAACACTGGAAACGTTGACATTTTAACCGTACTTCGAAAAAAATATGTCATTCTCAAACCTCTATTATCCGTCACCTCTGATTTACAGCCGACCTGTGAACAACGACAAGTGATTAGAACTTGGAACTTAATTTTACTTCCGGTTTACACCAATACTAAACCTTTCTTACAACTTGCCACTCAATCACAGAAATGCAACATCTTGCTTTTAAGTGGTGCCGGCAATATGTTTGTGAGAAACCGATATTTCAATAGTATTTACTTGTCAGTATGTGGAAGTTGATCATAGAAAGCATGATAGTCTTTTGGTATAACTGATTTCAACTGTTGAAGGTGATTATATTTCGAAAGTCGAAAAGGCAACGCCTTTGTGTAGGAACTTGGTATAGGTTCCTCGAATGTTGGGTTTAAGTTTCTTGGCCTTTTTAATGCCGTGTAGTCTTCATCAGAGTAATGCAGCTTGTACATAATGTCACCCTCCATTGTATACTTAAGAATCCTTATGTCAGTTACAACAGGTGAGCCTACACTATTTCCTGGTCTGATACTCGTATAATACTTCAGTTTTGAATAATCTTTAAAGAAGTCATAGTCAACGTACTTTACTCCATATTGATTATCTGGAGCTTCTCTTGAGTCTTGAATTAGTTCAACGTATCGCTGGGGGATATATACGTCTTTGTTTTTGATTTTCCTTCCAATCGCTGCATGGACGCTATCGCATTCCATATATGTATGCCCCTTTTCTAGGAATTTTTGTTCTATTTCAACTTTGTGTGTCACTGCAAAGCGAGGAAGAGCACAAGATAATGTGACATTCCTATTTTGATAAGTGTATCCATCGCTATAAATTATTACTTTTTCATTTCCAGTTAGATCTATGTTTTCAAGATAGTCCATGATGCACGTTGTGAACGTGCTAGCACCTAAATCTGCTGCAGTTTCATTCCAAAAATAGTTCATTACGGATTTTGAGGAAAGCTCAAAAAGTGTAAAGTTGTGGCAGCATAATTTGGTCTTATAAAACATACAACTTGCTTCTAGCTTTGGGCAAAGCAAGAGGCTTTGCAAATCCATTGTTATGACTTTTTGTTTTTTGTTTTTACATGCTTCTTTGTCAACAGCTTTTGATTCTTGTGCTTCTTTTTTTAGCTCACCTGAGGGGTTTTCCTTTTGTCCGTCGTGCCTTGGCCCATTTTGGCCCAATTAAATTGGTCAGGATGTTTTCTACATGATATCTCGGAAAGGGGGGGAAAAATGGAAATTGTGAACACTCTAGAGGCCACAAATTTGGCCCAATCTTCATGAAACTTAATCAGGATTTTGTCTACATGATATCTCGGATGAGTTCGAAATTGGGTCATGTGGGGTCAAAAACTAGGTCACAGGTCAAATCCTAGAAAAACCTTGTGAACACTCTACAGGCCACAGTTTTGGCCCAATCTTCATAAAACTTGGTCAGGATGTTTGTCTACATGATATCTCAGAATGAGTTCGATATTGGGTCATGTGGGGTCAAAAACTAGGTCACCAGGTCAAATCTTAGAAAAACCTTGTGAACATCTATAGAGGCCACAGTTTTAGCCAAATCTTCAATAGATTTGGTCAGGATGTTTGTCTAATTGATATATTGGATGAGTTTGAAAATGAGTCACATGAGGTCAAAAACTAGGTCACCAGGTCAAATCTAAGAAAAACCTTGTGAACACTCTAGAGGCCTACATTTTTGTCCCAGTCTTCATTAAACTTAATATGAATGATGACTGCATGAATTCCCAGTTGAGTGCAAATTCAGGTAGGATCAATATGTAGGTCACTTAGTCAAATGTTAGAAAAACACTTTTAGATGCCAGATTTTTTGTCATTATGCCTAACACTGCCATCTTATTCAGGTGAGCGACACAGGGCCATCTTGGCCCTCTTGTTTTTCTTAATGTGTTCATTATATGTATCTGCTTGGACTGTTTTAGCCTTAAAGCCTACACACAGATCACATTGATCTTTTTTGGGTTTATAGAATGCTAAATTCAGCTCATGAAAAAGTTTAGTGAATTGTGTTATCCCATACACTGGTTCATAATTTTCATTTGCTGTTTCTTTGAAATGCTTGTATAACTCACTCATACTTGCAAGGTTGGTTTCTAAGTACATTTTCGATGTGTGCGCTCTACAATAGTGTGAAGGCATTTTAGGTAGGGCATTTAAATACTTCATCGCTGAGTCTTTGGTTTGTGCATCTTGTGTTTTGCCGCCCTTCTTTTGTTTTAGCTTAGGTATTCCCACACATGTATCACTTTCAAACAGCCAGTTGTATACGGTATCTTCTTTTAGGCCAAATGTCGCAAGAAACAATGATTTGCAAACAACGAATATGTTCCCTTCTACTTTGATATGATACACATATGAATACTTTCTCCTGCTTTCGTCGTTAAAACATATACTCTCTTTTCTGCCCATGTCATATTGCTCCAAAAATCGTGGAATAACCCGGCCCTTGCATTTTCACTGATCTGTAAACACTGTCTTCCTCCCCAACCTTTTCGACACCTGTCCGTACAAGTCCTTGGATGCAATATTCTTTGATTCCGTTCAACACAATATCTTGACTTTCCATCATCTGCCTTTCCATAACCAAGATAGCTTTTACCTTGCATTCTTAATTTTTTATTTTGGTAAAAATTTGACTTCTTTCCCAATCTATGGTTTTCAGTTGTTTCAACGGACTCTTCATGCTCTATTATTTCGAAAACCTCAATCACAGTTAATTCAGCAGTAGATGAATCTGTATTTACTTCTGTTTATATCAAGTTTTCATTTCATCACTTTCGCTTGCATAACTGTCTCTTTTTGTCTCACAGCTCAATGTCCAGTCTGGATCATTGACGTCATCATCAAAATTAGAGAGCTGTTCTTCATTATAACTATCCGTGTTCAATACAGTCCCTTCGGACATTTGGATTTCCATGTTCTGTATTGCTTCTAAAGCCTCTCTTCCACCATACTGTATGTCCTTGTTCATTTGATTTGAGTCACCATTTCCCAATAATTGTATCACTTCTGTTACAAGACACCCATTATCATCAAAATGATAATCCATGTTCACTGATTCAGCTGGAAAAGCAAACAATTCTTCCTTTGAGTTATCTAAACACTGAAGCTGTTCCTCATTTACACTTGATTTCATTATTGCATAATTGATCATATCATATTCATGGCCAATGTCAAGGATCATAAGACTGTTGTGTGCGTCACTTTCACTGTTAATATTTATAGCAATGTTACTTGCTTCACCTTCTTTTCTTCTTTGCACACCTGCTTGTTTCACATTCACTATTTACATTGTTTGCATTGGTAAGAGCTTCACTGTTACTTTTTACATTCAATTCACTGTTCCTTTCGTTACCGTTACTGTTTTTATTCATTGCGCCATTGATTTTTTCACCTTGAACGTTTACTTTTTTT
>CM037780.1:62872491-62922491 GCA_021229015.1 Solen grandis | reverse complement strand
TGACACCGCTGCAAGCCTTGATGATATTCCATATCAATTACTTCGAAGTCTACCGAACTATTCATTGGATACTCTTGTTAAAAATATTTAATGATATCTGGTCTTCAAGTATAGTTTTTTCTTCATGGAAGGAGGTAATTATTATACCAGTTCGAAAACCTGGAAAGGATAATACTAAGCCTACCAATTACCGACCTATCGCTTTAAGAAACTGCATCTGCAAAACTCTAGAGAGAATAATTAATACCCGCCTCGTTTGGTTCTTAGAGTCTTACAATCTAATTGTTTATTTCCAGTGTGGCTTCAGGAACCAGAGATTTTCAACATCATTTTATTAGACTTGAAAGTTTTATTCGTGACGCCTTTGTCAAAAGTCAAAAAAGAACATTAAGTAAGTACAATTTTTTTTACCCGAAAAGGCATATGGTACCATGTGGAAACATGGTATTATGAAAGATTTGCATGATTTTGGTCTTAAGGGCTATTCACAAATATTTATATAAAATATTTTATCAATCAGAAATGGTTCGACTTTATCCAATTGTTTTAATCAAGAGCAGGGAATTCCGCAATGAAGCATTCTTTCTGTTACCCTTTTTAGTGTTAAAATTAATAATATTGTTAAATTTTTAAATCCTGGTGTTGATTGCTCTCTCTACGTTGACGACTTTTTAATTTGCTACAGATCCAAAAATATAAATACTATTGAAAGGCAGCCTCAACTATTAATAAAATACAAAAATTGGCATCTGAAAACGGCTTTGATTTTTTCTAAATCAAAAACACAGTGTGTGCATTTTTGTCAGTTAAGAAATCATCACGATGACCCAAATTTAACGCTGGATGGTACTCCTATTCCTTTCGTTGACGAATTAAAATCTCTTGGGAGTGATTTTCGATAAAAAACTTAAATTTATTTCTCATGTAAAATACTTAAAGAATAGATGTCTAAAGGCACTTAACATAATGACAGTATTCGCCCATACCGATGTGGGGGCAGACACATTTTTTTTAAAATTCATACCATTCTCTTATTCGTTCAAAACTAGACTTTGGCTGTATCGTTTATGGTTCAGCCAGAAAATCATATTTACAGTTACTGGACACTTTTCATCATCAATGACTTCGCTTGGCCCTTGACACATTTAAAACTCTCCTGTTGAAAGCCTTTATGTAGCTGCAAATTAACCAATTATTATATCTACGTAGAGAAAAATTAACCTTACAGTATAACAAAACTCAAATCAAATCCGAGTAATCCAGCTTATGATATCGTATTTCACCCAACTATAAAACGTTATATGAAAGAAAAACCTAGGGTTATCAAACCTTTTGGTTTGCGTGCTCAGAATCTTATTTCAGGTTAAGAAGTTGTCACAAAAGTCATTAAAACGAAAACAGTCCTACAAATTCCACCTCGGACACTTAAAAAGCCTGAAATTAATCTTAGTCTTCACAATTCTAAAAAATCGGTCACTGATCCAATTTTATTTCAATCAAAGTTCTACTTATGGAGACCATTATGGCATATATACTGGTGGCTCCAAAGATGGCAATACGACCACATGTGCAGTCATAAGCTACTTTTACACAAAATTATATCGTTTACCGGAATTCGCTTCGATTTTCTCTGCAGAAGCAAAAGCTATTGAGTTAGCTTTACATGTGATATCGTCTATTCGGTCCGATACATTTATCATATTTTCTGATTCCTTGTCTGATCTACAATCAATCAAAAATATGAACTTGTCGAATCCACTTGTACAAGATAGTTTTGTGAAACATCATTACCTATCTCTTTCGAAACAAATTGTATTCTGTTGGGTTCCCAGTCATATGGGAATTTGTGGTAATGAGAAAGCTGGTCGTGCTTCGAAAGCAGCCACCGATTTAGACGAAGCTGATATAAAAATTCCATTTGCAGATTTGAAATCTTCTATAAATAAATTCATCTTTTCAAAATGGCAATCTAGTTGGGAAAACGCTCTATTAAACCATCCTTAGGTTTTTGGTATCCATCTTCCCGCGCGTAGGGGAGAATGTGTTATCAATCGTTGTCGCATAGGACATACACGTTTGACTCACTCTTATCTTTTAAATTGTGATGCACGACCTTTCTACTTTCCTTGTCAGGAACCATATACTAAAAAAACATATTTTAGTTGACTGTATTGATTTTAATCTTATCAAAGCTAATTATTTTAATGTGACATCTATGTTAGACCTTTTTAATAATGCTTCTGTTGATACATTGATCGCTTATATTAAAGACGTTTGCATATATAACAAGCTTTGATTGTACATGCGTTACCGATTAAACGTGTTTACTCTCCTGCTGTGCGGGATTCACTTGTGTAGTTTTGTGACTGCGCAATTTTAAGCGTTTTTAGACACCGTATGACGTCTTTCGACTGTTGAGGTGTTTCTAAATCAATATTCTATATACTATTCTATACAAATTCTAAGTTTGCCTGTATTCGGTTTTTCTACTACAACGATTGAATAGACCCAATCGGTTGGTTCTGTCACGCGTTTTGACCATTTTATGAAGTTCAGTTTTCAGTTTTGACCTTAACGTATCGGGTATCCTACGCGGAGGGTTAACAGTCGACATTGTACCTTCTTTAAGGTGCAAATGACATTTACCAGGTAAAAATCTTACGGCCTTGAGAAGATCATCGTAACCTTCCATTACTGATGCTTTAGTGAGAACATTGTCCTCTGAACTTGGCAAGTTATCGATCGCATACGTCAGTTTAATCAGACCTAGGTCGATGGCCGATTGTGTACCAATTAACGGCGGTGCATTTGTATCTACATTATAGAATATGTATTCTTTATGCCAAGTGACCTGTAAGTCGATATAGGTATTAATGTTTACGTTAATGCCTGTGTCAATTTTGAATTTGATTAAATGTGACTTTGGCACAAATTTAAGATTTACAAATAAAGGTTCTCAGGTTTGGTATTTGTAATCAAGAAGAAACGCTTACCATGTATTTTTATATTCTTTAGCACTGTCATGATCACTGTCCATGTCGGTCACGTGATTCACAAATTTTGTGGATCGGAAACTAACTGAAAGTGATTATTTTTTTTGCACTTTCTGCGACGATTCATCTGGCAGGACACACATCAGGTTTATTATGCACTGTTCCACAGTTTCCGCATTTTGTCGTAGTCGGCATGCGTCTTTGGCTTTACTGCTGTTGTTTGCCCTTTTCTTTCACTCTTGGGTTCAAGCATCCAAACACAATACGATCACGGATCATATCGTCTGTGATATTCGTTGTATTGTTCTCTTGGAATTTGCAGTCTCTCGCACGAATGCGCAATCTCGTCACGAAAGAATCCATGTGATTCGAGCCCTGGACTTCATTTTTGAACCGAAATCTGGCGAAAGTTGGAAAGTTAGTCTCCAACCCAGATCAGTGATTAGGACACCTCTGATTTCTCCTTTAAAGGAGCATTGAAAATAAGGTCCACGTGAGTTTGAAACCTGGCAAATTCATCTGGTAAATTCGTACTGTCCCAGTTTTTTTGAGGTGGTATAATTCCGCTTAAATCCACTTTTCCCCAAAGTTAATCACACTAATTTAAATTATTTTTTTACTTCTGACACCATGTTGATATTTTTGGTTGATGTTGACTTGTTCAACTATAAATGATACTCAAATGAGACACGAGTGTGATGCTATACCATCTATTTGCAAGACGCAAGTGATACTCAGTCAAACAGGCTGGCAAAACTTCATCATCAGAGCATGCGCATTAAACTAGTGTATATTTATAGTATGTATCATGAAAAGTAAGATATACAACAACTATAAATTACCGATTACCTCTCAAGAGTACCTATTGTTAAGCCAATTAATTACTTTGAATACAGATTTTACAGCACTGGAAAGGGGTTTTATCGTCGTAATTGATATACACTATCAAAGATTTTCGCAGTATCATGTATAAAACTTGTGTAGACAGCTCTTGCGTCTGACCATATATAACACTAACGCAGACAGCTCTTGTGCCTGACCATATATAACACTAACCTTGTGCCAGACCATATATAACACTAACGCAGACAGCTCTTGTGCCTGACCATATATAACACTAACGCAGACAGCTCTTGTGCCTGACCATATATAACACTAACGCAGACAGCTCTTGTGCCTGACCATATATAACACTAACGCAGACAGCTCTTGTACCTGACCATGAATTACACTTGTGTAGACAAATCTTACACCTGAACATGTATAGGACTAGTCTAGACAGCTCTCCCAGGGACCATGTATAACACTAGTGTAGTCAGATTTTGTGACTGATCATGTATAACGCTAGTGTAGACAGCTCTTGTGACTGACCATGTATAACACTAATGTAGACTTCTCCTGTGACTGACTATGTATAACACTAATGTAGACCGCTCTTGTGATTGACCAAGTATAACACTAATGTAGACAGCTTCCGTGACTGACCATGTCTAACACAAATGTAGACCGCTCTTGTAACTGACCATGTATAACACTTATGTAGACTGCTCCTGTTACTGATCATGTATAACACTAATGTAGACCGCTCTTGTGACTAACCATGTATAACAATATTGTAGACTGCTCCTGTTACTGACCATGTATAACACTAATGTCCTGTTACTGAGCATGTATAACACTAATGTAGACTTGATTCTATACTAACTATATACCATTATAATAATACTGTTGTGAATTACCATATATAACAACATTGTAGACAGCTCCTGTTACTAACCAAGTATAAACTAATGTAGACAGCTATTATGACTGACCATGTATTACACTAATGTAGACCGCTCTTGTGACTTACCATGTATAACACTTATGTAGACTGCTCCTGTTACTGACCATGTATAACACTAATGTAGACCGCTCTTGTGACTTACCATGTATAACAATATTGTAGACTGCTCCTGTTATTGACATGTATAACACTAATGTAGACTGCTCTTGTGACTTACCATGTATAACAATATTGTAGACAGCTCCTGTTACTGACCAAGTAAAACAATTTTGTAGACAGCTCTTGTGACTGACCAAGTATAACACTAATGTAGACCGCTAGTGTGACTTACCATGTATTACAATAATGTAGACCGCTCTTGTGACTTACCATTATATAACTAATATAGACCGCTCTTGTGACTTACAATGTATAACACTATTGTAGACCGCTCTTGTGACTTACCATGCATTACAAAAATATATACCGCTCTTGTGACTTACCATTATATCACTAATGTAAACCGCTCTAGTGACTTACCATGTTTAACACTATTGTAGAAAGCTCTTGTGACTTACCATGTATAACACTAATGTAGACCGCTATTATGACTTACCATGTATAACAATAATGTAGACCGCTATTGTGACTTACCATGTATAACACTAATATAGACCGCTATTGTGACTTACCATGTATAATACTAATGTATTCGCTATTGTGACTTACCATGTATAACACTAATGTAGACCGCTCTTTTGACTGACCATGTATAACACCAATGTAGACAGCTCTTGTGACTGACCATGTATAACACTAATGTAGACCGCTCTTGAGACTTACCATGTATAACAATATTGTAGACTGCTCCTGTTACTGACCATGTATAACACTAATGTAGACAGCTCTTGTGACTGACCATGTACATGTATAACACTAATGTAGACCGCTCTTGTGACTGACCAAGTATAACACTAATGTAGACCGCTTTTGTGACTGACAAAGTATAATACTTATGTAGGCCACTCTCGTGACTGACCATGTATAACACTAATGTAGACCGCTCTTGGACTACCATGTATAACATATTGTAGACGCTCTGTTACTGACCATGTATAACACTAATGTAGACAGCTCTTGTGACTTACCATGTATAACAATATTGTAGACTGCTCCTGTTACTGATCATGTATAACACTAATGTAGACCGTTCTTGTTACTTACCCTGTATAACAATATTGTAGACCGCTCTTGTGACTTACCCTGTATAACAATATTCAAGTATAACGCTTATGTAGACCGCTCTTGTGACTTACCATGTATAAGACTATTGTAGACAGCTTTTGTGACTGATCATGTATAACACTAATGTAGACCGCTCTTGTGACTGACCATGTATAACACTAATGTAGACCGCTCTTGTGACTGACCATGTATAACACTAATATAGACCGCTATTGTGACTTACCATGTATAACACTAATATAGACCGCTCTTGTGACTGACCATGTATAACACTAATGTAGACCGCTCTTGTGACTGACCATTATATCACTAATATAGACAGCTCTTGTGACTGACCATGTATAACACTAATGTAGACCGCTCTTGTGACTGACCATGTATAACACTAATATAGACCGCTCTTGTGACTAACCATGTATAACACTAATGTAGACAGCTCTTGTGACTGACCATGTATAACACTAATGTAGACCGCTCTTGTGACTTACCATGTATAACACTAATGTAGACCGCTCTTGTGACTTACCATGTATAACACTAATGTAGACCGCTCTTGTGACTTACCATGTATAACACTAATGTAGACCGCTCTTTAGACCGCTTTGTGACTTACCATGTATAACACTAATGTAGACCGCTCTTGTGACTTACCATGTATAACACTAATGTAGACCGCTCTTGTGACTGACCATGTATAACACTAATGTAGACCGCTCTTGTGACTGACCATGTATAACACTAATGTAGACCGTTCTTGTGACTAACCATGTATAACACTTATGTAGACCGCTCTTGTTTCTAACCATTTATAACACTAATGTAGACCGTTCTTGTGACTAAATTAGACCGCTCTTGTGACTAACCATGTATAACACTAATGTAGACCGCTCTTGTGACTAACCATGTATAACACTTATGTAGACCGCTCTTGTGACTGACCATGTATAACAATATTGGAGACTGCTCCTGTTACTGATCATGTATGAAACTAATGTAGACAGCTCCTGTTACTAACCAATTATAACACTAATGTAGACCGCTATTGTGACTTACAATGTATAACACTAATGTTAGTCGCTATTGTGACTGACCATGTATAACACTAATGTAGACCGCTATTGTGACTTACCATGTATAACACTAATGTAGACAGCTCTAGTGACTGACCATGTATAATAATACTGTAAACAGCTTTTGTGACTGACCATGTATAACACTAATGTAGACAGCTCTTGTGACTGACCATGTATAACAATATTGTAAATAGCTCTTGCGACGACTTACCATGTATAATAATATTGTAGACAGCTCTTGTGACTGACCATGTATAACACTAATGTAGACCGCTCTTGTGACTGACCATGTATAACACTAATATAGACCGCTCTTGTGACTTACCATGTATAACACTAATGTAGACCGCTCTTGTGACTGACCATGTATAACACTAATGTAGACCGCTCTTGTGACTGACCATGTATAACACTAATGTAGACCGCTTTGTGACTGACCATGTATAACACTAATGTAGACCGCTCTTGTGACTGACCATTATATCACTAATATAGACCGCTCTTGTGACTTACCATGTATAACACTAATGTAGACCGCTCTTGTGACTTACCATGTATAACACTAATGTAGACCGTTCTTGTGACTGACCATGTATAATACTAATGTAGACCGTTCTTGTGACTATACCATGTATAACACTAATGTAGACCGCTCTTGTGACTTACCATGTATAACACTAATGTAGACCACTATTGTGACTGACTATGTATAACAATATTGTAGACTGCTCCTGTTATTGATCATGTATAACACTAATGTAGACTGCTCTTGTGACTTACCATGTATAACAATATTGTAGACAGCTCCTGTTACTGACCAAGTAAAACAATTTTGTAGACAGCTCTTGTGACTGACCAAGTATAACAATTTTGTAGACCGCTCTTGTGACTTACCATGTATAACAATAATGTAGACCGCTCCTGTTACTGACCATGTATAACACTAATATAGACCGCTCTTGTGACTTACCATGTATAACAATATTGTAGACCGCTCCTCTTACTGACCATGTATAACACTAATGTAGACCGCTATTGTGACTTACCATGTATAACAATAATGTAGACCGCTCCTGTTACTAACCATGTATAACACTAATGTTGACCGCTCTTGTGACTTACCATGTCTAATACTAATGTAGACCGCTCCTGTTACTGACCATGTATAACACTTATGTAGACCGCTCCTGTTACTGACCATGTTTAACACTAATGTAGACCGCTCTTGTTACTGACCAAGTATAACAATAATGTAGACTTCTCATGTTACTGACCATGTATAAGACTAATGTACACAGTTCCTGTTACTGACCATGTATAACACTAATGTAGACAGCTCTTGTGACTGACCATGTACATGTATAACACTAATGTAGACCGCTCTTGTGACTGACCAAGTATAACAATATTGTAGACAGCTCTTGTGACTAACCATGTATAACACTAATGTAGACCGCTCTTGTGACTGACCATGTATAATAATATTGTAGACAGCTCCTGTTACTGATCATGTATAAAACTAATGTAGACAGCTCCTGTTTCTAACCAAGTATAACACTAATATAGACCGCTATTGTGATTGACCATGTATATCACTAACGTTAGCATTTGTGACTTACAATGTATAATACTAATGTAGACCGCTCTTGTGACTGACCATGTATAAAATATGAGACGTATAACACTAGTGTAGACACAATGTATAACTATAGTGTTGACAGATCTTTCTCCTGACAACTAATTTTTGTATTGAAAACTCATGGGAGTTTCTTGCTGCAAGCAGGAATAACACCTATCATCTGAGCTGGTAAATTTATGTTTAAACACTGCATATAATTTGTGAAACAGATAAATGAGTTCATCGGAGCTATTTAACTATTTAGCAAAATGAAAATTAAATTTATGTTCTGTAATGATGTTCAAAAATTTTAAAATATATAACATCATTCAAACTGCTATTTTCGAAGGAATATATGCACAGTCGTTTAAATGTAGTCAATAAATATAAAATAGGTTAGGTTGAACATCAGTTTGCAAAAATTTATCTTATTTTTTTTTCTGAAAATAGATGACTCAACTTACTTAAATTTGAAATACCGAAGAAAAGAGTCCATTCTATGTAAACATAAAATTTCATCCATCTAAGAATAATTTAAGGTAAAGGCCCTGTCATGGACCCCATGGCCTTTCATGGAGATAACCAAGGTTTCCTTATGTTTCATTAGGGTACCAAGGCTATCTTGGTAGAAGTTAAGTAGTCCAAGACGTAGCGGAACCATTACAGGGACTTTACCTTAAGCTGCCAAAGATTGACACGATTATTGCTTAGATATGTCGTCAGATTTAATCCGCTCGTACAAAAAGAAATATTCAAAAAGTCGTTAATGTAAATATATAAATGATATTGGTGTAAATGGATGCTTTCAATATTTGGATGTTGCAAAATTTCTATGCGTGAATTAAAGGCCGTTATATATAAAACGAAAGGAAATAAATGGCATTTGTCTCGCTGACAGGCATGTAACAAAACCAAAATACGGAGTTATTTTCTGTCCATCATCATGTGTAGTAATGGCAAGCAGTCCTTGCGGACTATATAATAGCAATGCTCAGGGTATTAATATTATAACATCACCAAGGTCAGGAAGTACAGAATCATTAGGTTTCGTAAAAACAGAAGAAAGCTGGTTATTAAGAGCGTTCAAAATTTCATCTTCTCTAAGAGGTGTTACTGTTTTCAAAATTTAATCAACCCATTTAGTGGTTTCATGGTCTGTAATATAACACATAACATTGATGATGTAATTCCAATATGATTGTTTGTAAGAGCTTTAAGTTCTGAATTCTCAGAATGTAGTCTCATTACTTTTCAGAATACATGCTCCGTATGAAAAAGGTCAAATTGTTTCGTAAAATATCGTGAGTTATTGGTATATTTCTCGTATAATAAACTGTTTCAGAAAGTGATGTATTTAAGGTTTTAAATAATATTTATGGCCATAAAAAGTACTAGTATGATAAAGTTATATTTCATTCTGGTTCAAGTTCGTAGACGAAAATTATACTCTACGGCCATGTGTACGGACGCGTGAAAGATCAACACATATGTATCTTAGAACGTTGTAACGAAAGTTTAACGCAACTTGAATACAAGATAAATTTTGATGTCAAGATGTAAAGCATCAAAGACGCCGCGCATGTTTTTGAAGCACGACTTAAATAAAGCAAAGCCATACAGGTCTAAAAACAAATAAAAAAAACAACAACCCCCCCCCCCAAAAAAAAAACAACAAAACAACAAACCCTGATATTAACATATTATTCAGAAATATGAACAAAAAAGTACAGAAAATACTTTAGTTATAGTAGACACATTGTGTGATGATGATTAAAGATGAAATAAATTAACTAATTAGTGATCAATGAAGATACATTTTACAACAGGTAATTCCTTTCTTATATAATTATTGGAATAGTCAGGGTCTGCAATATGCATGAAATTTCGAGACAGTAAACTACTAAGGAGGTATTAATTTCAATGTAAAAAATAACCATCATCATCATCAGCAGAAGCAGCAGCAGCAAGAACAAGGGCAATGATGACGAAAAATTCAGCACAGATAAGTCTTTATTTGGTAAGGGAATTAGGTACAATGTACAGGTCCCGGTATTAATTAACAATCTACTTCCCTTGATAATGTAGCGTGACGTAGGAGTATGGCATTATTTTTGTATTGATGATATGTATTAAATCAAATATATACTTACAAGGCTTTACAGCATAAACTATGTAATTTTCAGTTAAATTTACCCATTTCAAGCATTATACATACTGAGATCGCAGATCGGCCGGGGACCGTAAATTAGACACGTCCGCTAGGGCCATATGTATAGTATTTATGTGTTTTTTACACTTTCTACATCATGCTGTAATAGTTATATTTAACTGCTTTTTCGTTGATTTTTCAAGTTGACGGTTTATATCGGAATTCTGAATATTTTAAGATCTCAAAACATCTTTAAAAAAATAAATTCTGAGCTTTAATGAATCCGGTTTCTTGCAAGGTACGATAACTAAGTTTTGAAATCCGCTGCCTAAGAATTTAAGGATAAGTCATCAGATACACATTATATGTGTCCAGTTTCTTTTAAATAACGAATGAAGACTTGCATATTTTGAATCTTGTTATTTATTTTCATCAGTTAATGCAAGTAACTGATTCATAAAGTGTTTCTTTTAAACATATTACTGTTTTTATTTTACAGTAAAAACAGTGATTGCTCCCTGTTTTAATTATGCGGCTCCATTGGCAACAACAACAGCAAAAACCTATTCCATACTGACGCCGCGTTTCCACGCGGCGTCAACAATAATTACAAATGTTGGCGTTCATAAGATACAGTGCATTACGAATTGAAAATAACGACTTTAAATATATCACATCCATGTCTACACTTTTGGACCTGGGGCCGTATCAATAGCCAATGCATTCCATCGCATTCTACAACATTCGACATACATGTATATCAGATTCTACGACAGTTTGCTCTGACAAGTGATATACATGTTATCAGGATATTTTTGACATATTTATGATATGTTATTTTAAGTCTTTGTTTATTTTTATATACTGCACATAAAAGTTCGGAAAGTAGTTCGTAAAGGTTAACCTATATATCATCCCTGCCCCGGTTTAAACTTTAAAAAATCTTAATCATGACAGTATCTTAGAGAGTTATAGTATCTGTTCTGAAAAAAATTATGTCATTAAGTTATTACTTGCCTATAATTTAAAAATCCCTTGACTTTCTTTGCACAAACTAATAAGGTAGGATAATGTAGAAGTATTTTTCAACTGGCACTTCTCAGTACTATTGGTCCTTTGATTTTTAGTTTGTCATAAAATTTACATTACCCTTTAGAACTTGTCATAAAGTCGATTCCTTTTCTTATCAGTTTTTTTTTTTAAATTCAGTAAGTTGCAGTTAGCAACTTTCACATTGTGCATATCACATTGATGTGAAAGTGTTCTAAATAGGAAACTTATGCTGATGTTGTACCTTAAGTTATATTCAAAATATTTGTATTAAAATCCCGACTTATAGAATGTGGACAAAATGAAATAGTTTATATTTTGTATGTCCTCTACAAAAATAAAAATACAAATAAATAAATCTAAGTAAAACTTGGTTTTGCTGATGTACCCACGATTTGCTAGTCAGGCATATTTATTTATTCATTTATTTGTATATTTTATCTAATGTATTTAAATAAATAAAATACAATGAATAAATAAATAAATAAAAAAATGGATAAAAAAGGGATAATAAATAAAGAAATAAAGAAAATTTTGGAATTAACAGTTGAAACTATAAGAATAGCGCGTACCTACCGTATCGTATAAACCAGATTGTGACTATCCTCTGAATTTTAACTTTTGTTTATTTGTTTAACGTCCTACCGACAGTATTCAGTCATTTGGAGACGATGTCTGTTTGAGACAGATATAGTGCAGTATACTCAAAGTATCATATAAACAATAAAACTGCGACATTTCCGAGTGCTGTCATGGATAATGAAATGTTCAGATTATTGCGGTACTTGAAAAATCGAGGTTTCATGTATCATGTAATTGTTTTGTCTGTTGCTGACAAGGGAACCTCACATTATCCGGTAAATATAAGTAAGTATTGAATTCTCGTAAGCACGTAGTTATTTGCACGTCTGTTTGTTTGATGTTGGCGGTATGAAATATCCACCTTGGATTAAAAAAGTAATGAAGGAATAGTCCCACGTTCTCGAATCATAGGAAAAAGTAATTCTTGGACGACCGCGTATTAATCTAGTGTTAACCATTATTCTAGAAATCTGACTCGAATGAGGCGGGCTTCTCGAATAATCAACCACTGGACATCGTAAAGTACGGTGACTGAAGTTCTATTCAGCTTAACGGTATGTTTATCACAATGAAATTCCCTACATTTAGACAATAGTGTATCAATTTTCGTTTTATTTGACTATTTGACTTTACTGTCGCTTCGACAGTATTTCAGTCATATACGAAGTCCAGCTGATAACAGGTGGAGGAAGACCCCGAATGTATGGAGGATTCCGGGTAGAACGACCGACCTACCGCAAACATGCTGGAATGCTTCCTCACATGAAAATCCGAATGACCCTGCCGGGATTCGAACCTACGCGGCGAGGGCCAGCGTGAGTATTATAGTCAGCGACTTTACTCTCTCGGCCACGGAGGCCCCTTTCGTTTTATTACTATATATTTACTTACGTATAGTTTTTATATCCCCTACATTATCGAAAAGGGTATAGCGCTTATTAGCTATTGAAATTTTGAAATTGCATGCATATCATCCATATACCAACCAAAAATATAATTAATTTCCAATTCCTTCATTTTTTATTTAATATAAAAACGATGATTCAAGTTGCATTATTAAGCTTTATCAAATCTTGGATTCTTGGGCCAAAAAGAGTTCCATTTCTGGTCTTCAGCAAAAAAAAAGAATGTACGGATTTTTTTTAATGAAACAATAGGGAAAAAAACACTTTAGGGTCGGTGGTTAAAAAAAAAAAAAAAAAAAAAAAAAAAAAAAAAATATATATATATATATTTGTCCTTTTTGGCCTCGGAAATGTGTACCAAAACAATTACCGGCATAATAGCTCAGTGGTAGAGTGTCCGCTTGTCTGAGTATTATTTAAAGGACTTTATAGGTAAAAACGAAATTATTTTATGAAGTCAAAGATAATTTAGTAGATGAGAAATGTTTCTGTCGGAGGCTTGCGTAGACTTCGCGGTAACTGAACTGAAATTGCAGTATCCATAACTCTGTCTGGATATGTCCTGTTAAGTCCAACGAGAGCCAAGATGCTTGTAAACAATGTTAACACATAGACCATTTCACTAAAAAATGAGACGAAAACCTACGTAAATCAACGGTCACTTCCGGAACACCTTATCAACAAGCTGGTGTAAAAAATTCAATTTTAAAAAATGGTACAGGTATTACTCCCTTGCTTGGCACTCAGCATATAAGGATAGTTCCAGGAAAGTTTGGCTTGGTGTCAGGATAATATGACTTGGTGTGGTATCATGCCACATATCTACGGCGTGATACTGCAAGGAAGTTATGGCACAAAGGTATCAAAATTGTTATTTCTAACTGACATTTTATCCTTTTAGCCCATACAGATTAATAGACGGAGTAGACTCAGAGGAGGCCTCTTCTTTTGCTTATACACTATTTTTTTTTATTGTTGCTCAGATTCTGCACAGTATGGATGGTAAAAAAATCATTGTTTAAAATACTATTTACTTTTCAGTAAAATAATATTCATTACATTATAAAATTGGTTCATGAATAGAAATGAAGTAAAGGACTATTTTATTTGATATACCAATATTTGAAACTGAATACGAATCATGCTGTGTGTTAAAAACATCTTACTACAATTCTCTGAATTTTTGTATCCTTAACACCCAAATACAAATCATTGGTTTTGTATACATGTAAAGGTATATTGAAACCGGTCTAAAATTCCTTGAATTTGTGTTTCACTTTGTCCGAGAAAAGAATATTTCGATGACGTAAACTTTCAAGTAGAGTTGACAGTCATCCAACGGACGAGAGGTAGCTTGTAATAATGAGGTGTGATTTTATTTGAAAATCATGGATCAGTGTCTCTGAAAGAATAAGTTTTATGAGAGTTATATAGGGGTTATATGATGAAATGCAAGTAGGAATACGCGATGATTTGACCGTCTTAATGTCTGTATATGTCCCTCTTTGAATTTGTTGGAGGCTTGAAGTTTATATTTGAATATCTTTTTAAAAAGGGGGAAAAACTTGTTTGTTTCCACTAACATATCCGACCTATAAAGATGAATGTATTATTATGAACTTGATTTCCCTTATATTTAGAGGATATGACGAAAAACAGCGTTTCGCAACCGTGAGAATCTAAATGTTAGAAAAGAGTTTAGGGTCGGTATGAAAAAAGGTCGATAGGGTTAGCGGATACAAGCAACTTTATAATATTTACGCGGCGCTGATTTCACAGAATCAAGAAAGAAAATGCTATGAAACTGAGAGGCAAGACTAAACAGGCTTGTAAATTACATGAGGTCATATTAACAACATTCAGATTTTACAGCCTATTTTTATAGTATAAAATTTATCTTACAGCTTCCAAATATTTATTTATGTGCAGAATTGTCTTTTTCAATCAATCGTCTAGTCGACATTAAACGAACTTAAAAGTAATCTTAAATCAGAGGCCATAAAATTTCAAACTCCTCAGTGATATATTTAAATAGAACACCTTTCTAATTTCTATTTTACTGTCTACAAAATAATCCATTTGACAAAATCAACTTTTTGCTACAAATATGTATGTACATATATATGTACACCTAAAATATTATACCACATTATAACTAATACATTGTTTGAAATAAATAATTTTGCTTGAATTGAATCTGTAAAATCAAAGCACTGAGAGCACTGTAAGAAGCGAAAGTTAAAATGCGTGGATTATAAAGCCAATCCCTCATTTTTTAGTGGTATGCATGTTTAAAATCAAGGAAGTTAAACCTTATTAAAACAGCAGGTAAGATGGATTTTTTTTATTTATTAGTCTCTGTCGAATTAAACAAAAATTGATAAGGAAAAGTGGTTTTCAGTATTGTTCCTCTCAATACCTTTAAAACTTCATGAATTTGCTGCAAACAGAAATATTTTTAAAAGAAAAGCATGAAAATGGGACAAGATAAAGTTATTGTTCTTTGTCACTTCACATCTTTCCTATGTGTAAAGAATGATATCCATGTCTTCAATAGTTTTTAAAATATGTTCTAGAAAAACATAATTTCACCATACAAGTAAGTAATAGAGATGAAGCAAGGTAGAGTTATTGTTCTTGGTAAGTAAAGTTTGACCACTGTATAAAGTATAAACTCAATCCCTAAAGTGCTTTCTGAGTTGTGACTCTGTATTGATACTTTTTCTAATTTGAAACATATCCTAAATCCATATTACTAACAAGGTAAAGGAAATCATAACTAGATACATAAAGAATTATGTATTGATTAATCAATATATCATTCAAGGGGAAATTTTCATTATTTCAGTTATTAGAATGTTGAGATAGAACAAAGATACTGGTGAAATAGACCAAGCACACTTTGACTTCTTTTCCATTCTACAAATAATTTAAAGATATCAATATACTTTTTCAATATTTTTTTTTTAATTTGTATTTTGCAAAAAGTACGGCGTATTAAATTTTTTATCATGGTCCATCAAGTGGTCTTGTGAATTTTATGGTAAATGCAAGCTTTTAAAAACTTAAAACAAAAAGTGCCAATAACTCCAAGTCATTGGTTGCTTACATCTGCACTGTTCTAGCATTTGAAGGACCATGATTATATAATTTAATGATGGTTGGATTACCTTAAAACATATATAATGAATATAAGCAGACTGTCGAACCAATTTAAATAACATGAGTACAACTACTGTATAAAGATGTTTTTGTTAAGTTTCATATTTGACACGAAGATTTTGTATTCCGAAGGAAAAGAGCTAGGTGCCTGGATTGGTAACGCGCCTCGCTTCTAATGCGTCCAGGGTTCGATTCCTGGTCACGCACGTGAGAGGGTACAGTGGTTGCCCGTCCAGGCACGTTTGTTTTTCTCACGGATCTCCGGTTTCCTTCCACAATAATGACCACCTACGCTGCTACCAGAACCATCGAAAGTGATTATTATAAGTTGTAATAACTTGTTTCGTAATCGATGTAAAATAAATAAAGTTTAAAAATGATAAAAAATAAAAGAGTTTGAAGCATTTATCATCTCTTTGTCACCAACACTTGATTGTTATTATACTGGAATAAGGTAATCATCAATAAGTATCCAAACAATAAACTCAAATGGTCAAGTCAAGTCCAACTGAAGATGTAATTTTGTCAGATTGTTGTTCAATCATCATGATGCAGTTTTTTTTGTTTATGTTATAATTTTCTGGTAGACGGCAGCAGACAGACATTGATTGGTGAAAATATTTTCTATATCATGGTAACTATTATGATAGAATAAATATTTTAAAAACTGCAATTTCATTGTACAGCAGAACAGCAAAAACCTGAACTGAAAATTTCAATTATACATTCTGTCGTAAATCTACAATATTCTGGCAATGCTAAATCATAAAACGGTTTTTCGGACCTTGGGATTATGGCATGTTACTTCAAATAATTCCTGGATATGACATCAAGTAAAAGGCATAAATCTCCGAGGAACTGTAAAATATTCATAAGAGGATATCTCCATACGTGACAAAGATCCATTCAGTCCATTAAATATTATTTATTGCCTGACCCTTTTCCACTGTATTGTCCAGAGAATAGATTTCGATAAATGGAAAACAAATATATTTATTTCCAAAATAAAAACCCTTTTTTTTGTTTGAATTTTTTTTGGGGGGGTGGGGGGGGGGGTGGGGTATCTTTCAACATCAAAGAATTCCTTGATGTGTAAAAAGTCAAAAGTATTTATGATTTATATTATCTTGAAGTACATAAAATTCATTCAGACAAAAGCTATCAACATGCACTGTCACGTTTCTATTCTTTACGAGCGCATTACCAGCACTCAGTTCTTGACAATGTATGTGTCTATAATTACATGAATGGGGTTTCCCCATTTGTCTGCCATACAAAGATGCTAAAACTTATAGTCTTCAAGTTGATTGATTGTAAATTACAATTTGGGTACGATATGACTGCAGAATGGAAGATTTGCATTCTAATTACACTGCCATCTTATTACGCTCCTTTGAGCAATATTTTATATCGCGATAATAATCTGGCTTTTATCCGACTTACTTAAATTATAAAGTGTGATAATGATAATTTTCATACCGGAATCTGACTTATATCCGACTTAGTTAAATTTTAACTTGCGATGATAATGTGATTGGCATGACCAGTACCCCCAGGAGGTTGTTGAACAGCGCAAGAAACTACTGCTGATCATGAAGTAGGCTAGGGAAGATGGGAAAGAGGCATTCATCAAATGTAACAGACTGATAGTGAACAGGAGAACGTACACAGATGGACCATATGCCCGTGTATAGGAATCCAAGGAGAGTGGTGTTTCAGTGGCTGTGTGGAACAGTAATGGGTTAACCAGGGATAAGTTAAGCAGATGGTGAGTTTTGTAATATTTTGGGTAGTTATAAATTTGTTGGTTAATTAGAATCATGGACAGGAGAAAAAAGTAAAATAGACAATAACGGATATCAAGCATTTTTTACCGAAAGTTTCAGCATAGGAACGTAAGGCGGAGTGGTGGAGGAATTGTTATTTATATTAAAGAATCTATTTTAAAGGGAGTGTAAACCGTGAGAAACCATTATGACACTATTGTATGAATTAAGCTGCGTATTGAATATTTTAGGACAGAAAGAGACGTTTATTTAGGAATGGTGTACATGTAGGGAGCAGATTCTCCTTCTTATGACGTAGTAAATTGTGATCTGTTCGGTCTATTAGAGAATGACATATACGACTTTGAAAATATGGTAATTGTCATGGTAATAGGATATTTTAACGGTAGAGTTGGCAAAACACCGGACTACATTTGTTGTGACGCTTTTAATACACAAATAGACGGTGAGGACTATATACCGGACGTACCCCATACACGGGCCTCACTGGACAGCCAGACGTACCCCATACACGGGTCTCACTGGACAGCCAGACGTACCCCATACACGGGCCTCACTGGACAGCCAGAGCAACGCGCAAGGTTTACAGTTACTTAATCTTTCTAAAGCAACTTCATTACGAATTTGTAACGGGTACCTGGGAAACACTAGAGGTTATACTTATTACGGGCACGAAGGGAGCTCAGTAATTGATTACCTATTGTGTGCTGACTACAATTTTGATAAAGTGAAGTCATTTCAGATAAACAGTTTTAATATATACTCAGATCATGCATTGTTGCAATGTTCGATACCTGTAAACTATGAGTATAGTCAGAAACCAGCTGTGAAACCATTAAGATCAGTAAAATGGAACAACATCTTTATCTTTATTTCCTCCATTTTTTGAAGATTACATATAAAAACAACTTGACAAAGAGCAAGGAAAATACAAATAATACACACTAGAAACATACTTATGACAAGAGCAAACAAACAAATAAACAAACAAACAGCGAGTAATTAATTTGCTAATAACCTACTATACTATCCTCACCCTTTACAGCACCTTTACTGTTAAATAAATAAATATAAACCTTGTCCAAGCATAATACAAGAATACAAGGTTAAGATGAAAGGGTAAGTCAATTGTTATGATGTTTCCAACCATATAAACACAAAACCACTTACCGAAACGAAACGTAAGAGTTTCTATATGGTCTCGAGCAAATTAAGAATACAACGAAACAGAAATACAAAAGAACAAAAGATGAAGGTGTTATTAACTGTATATATAAATGTTCGCTTATGTATGCGTAAGTGGGATAGTATCATGGGCGTGTATGTAAAATTACACACATTTATATCTTAATTCATTCCAATTATTGAAGATTACAAATTACATGCATTTTACAACACCCTACAAGAATAATGTGTATGTGTGTGCGAGTCTTTTTTTATGCTTGTGTGTATGCGTGCGTGCGTATGTGCGTCAGAGCGTTTGTGTGTGTGTAACATACAGAAGAAAGGGAATAAAACTGGCCTTCACACTTTAACAATATGTTTTGGGCTAAACATGTATACAACAATTAATGTAGACATAAACCATGTTACCAGAATCCATCTACTTGTATAAAGAGTACTTTAAAGAGTACTAAGTTTAATAGATTCAAATGTGAATATAATAAGTACCTACGTGTGAGAGTATGTAAGATGTGTGATAGTGGTGAGATCGAGGATGAATTTACTTTTATTTTGAAATGTGAAAGATATTAAGTATTAAGGAGAAGATATATCGATCTAAAGTGTTATGAAAGACCTAGTATGTTTAAGATGTGTCAATTGTTTAACCACAGATAAATTTGTATTAAATAGTCTTGCGTGTTTTATAAACTGTGCCATGAAAATGAAAAATAATTTGATTAAATTTCAAGTTTAATACTTATATGCACTTACTCTCATATATGCTTTTTTTGTCTGCTATTGTTAAATGATATGTTTTGATATATTTATATGACCTTGATTGTATTCAAATGTTAATGTATTTATGGACGAGAAACATGTTCTATGATTAAGTTTAAAGAAATAAAATATATGTTCTGTTCATATACCCGACTAATGGAAATTATATATTGGGCTGTCTCAAGCAGACATCGTCTCCAAACGACTGAAATACTGTCGGTGGGAGTTAAACCCAACAAACAACAAACAATATATTGGGATAAAATTTGATTTATACCTTACTCTGACTTGTTTCCGATTTACTTAATTTTCATTTGCGATAAAGATCTGTTTTATACCCGACTCTCGTAACTTATATCCGACTTACTTAGATTTTAAACTCGAATAATAATCTGATTTATACCGGACTCGGACTTGTATCCGACTTACTTAGATTTTAAATTCGAATAATAATCTGATTTATACCGGACTCGGACTTGTATCCGACTTTATTAAATTTTTAATCGCGACAATAATCTTATTTTTCCAACTTACTTGACTTAAAGATTAAACAATTTTGAATAACAGAACAAAGCTTTCTTAGACCGTAAAGATGATGAGAAACTCGAAACTTTGCATCATATCTGAATTTTATATTAAAACATGTGATGCCTGACACCCCCCACCCAAAGGTCATTCAAGGATGAATATTAAATTTTCTTAATATGACTATATGTATATAATTGATATATGTATAAATGTCACTTACTGTATCACTGTGTTGTTAAAGAATGTAGAGATCGTCGTGTCATTAGTAGGATTCATTTCATTAGGGTCCGAAGATTATGCTTTTTCTTGTTTGATTTTTTCTCCCTTGGCCGCCATCTTTGTATTTATTTGTGTATTTCTGGCAATAGCCAGAGTCCCATATCCTAATAAAGAGCAATCCGATTAGGGAGACAAGTTGAATTCTTCTCACCAATTTCGTTTGTTCAGATTTATTTGGTCAAAGTACAATATTCTTGACACAATTCCATTTCCTATGAAGAGCGCGTTTTTAGTACGAAGCTTAAGCACTGTTTTGGTATAAAAAAAACTTATAATTAAACAACACACACGCACAACTACTTTAACATACCGGTATGACAAGATAACCATTGCTACTACATTTTAAATTTAAAGAAGTTCTGTCCAGAAAGAACATTTATTTTTTTGTATTTATCACTTTCATAAGAAAGCATGGTTTGTTCGTTCGCTTTAATAAAAAGAAATAAGATTTTCAAAGCTCCTGATAAATACTGGTTTTGTGGCGTGGCTTGAATATCTATAATCCAAAATGACAGGAGACATAATTATCTGTGATTTGTATGAATAAACTGGCATATATTTTTCAAACTGTATATTTAGTAGGAGTATTTAATAAACGTACGTCTTTTTTTTTTAATCTAATCGGTTAACATATTATTTAAATGTCATCACATGAACAATTTACATATGTTTTGTTTATATTTTACAGCGTTGTTTTTGATTTTTTAATATAATGAACAGCAGATGGTTAACATTAAAGTCTGAAATTAACTAACAGCTGTTTATTCACTTGTGTTCAATGTAGTAAACTAACACGAGACGGTGTTGGCTGGCAATAGATTTATTCAATCCCCAAGGTATCGAGCAAGGTCGTGCTGGAGGTAGTCTCGAGGCTCTAACAAGATCTCTCTAGACCCTTGACCGGTCAGCCTATATATTGGTTGGCTACCATTCAGCCAGACAGTAACCATATGTATGATATAATAACAAATATTTGTATTAACGACAGTCACAACTGAGACAGACGTTGCATAACTAATGCAACGGTCCCGTAACAGTGAAAATGTAACAATAGCGTTTAGCTAGAGTCCAATAACATTACATCAAATTTCTCTTAAAAGCACACCTCTGATACACACACATTAATGAAAAGATATCTCATGAAGAGCTCTATACATGTATATGTGTTGCTTTATTCTTTTGCAGTAATCAACACTCACTCAGCCCTCTCACCGCGTGGGTTCGAATCCCAGTAGGGTAATTCGGATTTTCACACGAGGAAGCCTTTGCGGTAAGTCGGTGGTTCTTCCCTTATGCCTGAGTGCATTCGGTGTCTTCCTCCACTTGTAATTAGCTGTACGCCGCTATATGACTGATATATTGTCGCAGCAATGGTAAACTAAAAATCAATCAATCAATATTTTGCAATAAGTGCCACTAAAATATATGTATTTCATTTTTCAGTAACACATTTTCTGCATGTTCAATGTTTTGGCAGCTTTTTTCAAACCAGCGCTAGCATTTTTTTCCATAAAATATAAGTTAATATCTTAGATACATTTCAAACAAAAGTATATTTTAATGAAACACTTGGTATATTGTAGTACTAAACCTTTGCAGGATAAATTAGCATCGTTTTAAGATTGCTCGATTGTGTGCTGGCACGAATACGTGACATGTTAAATGCCAGTGGTAAATGCCACCAAATACGTCTTCAACCGAGCAGACATGACTGGGCTAACAACTTACATAAACAAGTTTCATAACATCTGTTACTTTAACAAATCTCTTGACTCTCCTTGGACTTGCGTACAAAATTTTCACTATTTGAATAACTCATTTCACCAATTTTATTATATTTTTCTGAACTATGGGGAATTTTAAACTATGAAGAAGTTGATAAACTACATATAATATTTTTTTAAAATATTCTAGGAGTTAAAAAACGTACTGTGAATCAAGCAGTATTAGGTGAACTGAGAATAATACCATATTTGACATTAGCAACTTTAAGGTCGATCAAGTATTGGATGAAAATAAGAAATTTTAATATCAGCTCTGTAAAGGAAGCCTTCTATAAGCAATTGATATATTCCATTCCAATGAATAATGAAACATGGGCATGCAGAATTAAACAAACATTGGAAAAAAAAAAAAAAATTTAATTAAAAAAAAATTTGATATTATAAAAAGTAAAATCATATATATGAAATTTGCTAAAATTTCAATAAATAAGCAAAAAACCCCCAAAAAACCGGGTGAGGTATGTATTTTTTTTAATTTTATTTTCAGAAAGAATTTACATCAGAGGACTGACTCTGAAAAAATAAAGGAAATCTTTTCGTTGAATTTTTTTTTATTCAGAAAACTATATATAAACATTCACAGTTTTGGGATACTTTTTGTATACATTTTGGTCCGGGGACAAATGAGATTTTATGCCCGTTTTGTATTTTCAATGCTTACTTACATCAGAGGTCAACTCTGAAAAAAAGGAAATCTGTTGATTTTTTTTATTCAGAAAATATATATAAAAATTTGCATATTTGACAGTATTTTTATTTGTAGCTTATAGAATACTTTATAAGTTACAGATTGTCATAAAAATATATATAAAAAAATCTTACTTATTTTTAATGCCATGCTTTTTCAACAAATTTAAGCAAATAGTGATACTCTACCATAAGCCTACTCTCTAAAAAAAGCATGTTGACCCCCCTTTTTTAATTCATAATATATCTTTTAGTTAAAGTCTAAAATACTTAATATATGCAATTTTTAAGAAAATCTGTCCTTTAGAAAACAACAACAACAACAACAACAACAACAACAACAACAACAACAAAAAACACACACAAAAAAACACACACACACGCTCAAACCCCTTTTATGAGGTCAAATTCAAGACACATACAACTACATTTAGCAAAATTAAAAGAGCCATGGATAATAGGTTTTTAATTTTTAAAAAAAATTTAGAGATTAAAACTGAAAGAAAATATTATAAAGTGAAATGAAGTTGTATATAAATCATTAACGAATTTGATATGCTAATATGTTTTGGAATGCACTCTTGTATATTTATGTTGGTCATTGGCAATGTTTTTGCCGATTTGCCTGAAATAAAGTTGAATTGATTTGAACTTGATATATGATGCAAAAACCAACAGAAGCACGATTTGATAGCATGCAAATGACATCGTCTTGGGGAATCATTTTCGTCTGGCGAAATATTAACATTGCACCCGAAGGCCCGAAATTAAATCTTATGAAACAAAAAAGCAGAAAAAAGAAAAGAAAAAAAAAAGAGAATTAATTTAGGCGATTTTTTGATAATCATTTTAGTTCAGTGGAACTAGGTATATTTGAAATTGTCATGTGAATTTTGTGATTTGTGAATCCGTTTCCAAAAGAGGCTTCTCTTTTACATCGAGCGATATTCAATGTTAATAGCCAAATCCGTCTTGAGCGATCAGTAAAAGGAACAAGAGAAGGTGGTCGCTTAACAGAGGTGGTCGCTAAATGAAGGTTAAACATTAAATAAAATGCTGGTTTTGTAATATTGAAACTAGCCGTTAAATGCAGATTGACCGCTGTATACAGGTGACCGCTCTTAAAAATTCAACTGTACAAGTAATAAAAATAAAATTGTTTGCATTGATTTATTAAAATTAAAGAATGATGTAGTTTATAATTTAAAAAATATTATTAAATATATATATCATTAATTAAAAACATCAAATGTGTATAAATATCTAGTTTATTTCATAATGTATTTTTCTAAAAATATTGTTTGCCATTCATATTACATTCACAAAAGCATAAGAACAAAAATGAAACATATTAAAGGGGACATAGCAAACAAAAAATCAGTATAAACAAGATCGCATGGTCAAAAGGCTACACTTCAAGCGAGGTAATTATACATGCAAAATCAATTAAATAAGAACATCATACAAAGCTAGAGGAACTAAAGTAAAGCAGTATGCTTATCAAGTCTTAAAATGAATAAACAAGTTCAGGTTGTTTCTGACAGACATGAAAGTCATAAAGTATTTATTTCTAAAAAAAAAAATACAAATAAAAAAAAAAAATACAAAAAAATATTTTTAAACTATATATGATCAATAGAAATATATCATAATTATATACCATATACATATTTTCATGTATATTTACATGTTTATGTACACACACACATACAGACACATGTGTATATAAACACAAACGTATAAGTAATCATAATAAAACAATGATGATGATGATGATGATGATGAAGCGAAGCCACATACCTTTAGAATAACAAGGTCAGAAGTTTACATATACATATGAACCTATAATGTCTTCATACTAGTCTATGAACAAATAATAGTTCCTTGGAACACGACCTGTACTTAAAAATATAGATTGTGTTAATAGGTGATGACAGAGTCCATTTTTTTAAAATATTAGTTTATGTTTTTTTCGTCTTGTCTTCTTGTTTCCCAACCAACCACTGATATTAATTTATTTATAGAACTAACTTCGTAGTACCAGTCACTATCCTTGCGTCTTCATATTGTATTTTTTCTAATTCATCTCTAAATTATTCAGTGCAATTATCAAAAAATGACTTCCCCATATTCCAATATAGGCGCATAAATATGTATGCTATTTGTAATGAACGTCGGTCTAAGGAAATGTTAAGAGATCGGAAAACCAATTTTTTGATAATGCTCTCCTAACATGTCATAAACATAGATTAACAAAAAGTATCGTTCCGAGAATAGAACCCTAAGGCACTCCAGTTTTTATAAGACGGCACGTTGTTTTCCTGAAGACAGATAAAATGGAAACCATGTATACAAAGAACCAGTTATTCCATATGATTTAAGGTTGTATAACAGCCCCCTGTCTCATGCTCTATCAAAGGCTTTAAATACTTACATCGCAAAATGAAATTTTTATTTCTTTACCAGAGTCAACGGCTGGAGTGAAAGTATCATACAACTTGACTGTTGAGTCGTCCGGGATAAATTCTGATTGGTACGGGGTAAGTAAATTGTTGATTTTAAGGTGAATGAATAAGTATTTAAAAACAATTCTTTCTATTCTAAAGCTTTACCTAATGTACTTAGACGCGTTATGGGGCGACAATGGTTAGGTAGAGATGGATCACCACCTTTGAATATTGGCATGATAAAATCTTCTTTCCATGCATCACGAAGACAAGAGGTAGCAAGAGAATAATTAATAAGTCAGATAATGTATATGATAACTCAGATGCACATTCCCGCAAAACCCTATTGTTCATAATGCCTGGACCAGATACTTTCCCAACAGATTATGATTTTAAAACGTCTGATACTTCATTTGGATGAATAACAAGGGAGGTATAGATTCAGAGATACTATTCGGTTCATTTAGATATGGTGCCTCTGACTCGTCTAAGATTGTTTATTGAGTAAAATAGTCTTTCTGTATATTTGCTGTAGAATTTTGGTCATAGATTACTACGTCAGTAATCAAAGTGGTTGCAAAATTAAATTTGAACTTGGTTTAATAAACAATTTAAGACATTGCCACTCAACTTTAAAGTAGGTTGTGTGTGTGTGTGTTTAGTTTTTCTGCTTTACTAGCTATATAGTTTTTCATAGCAAAACTATTTTTGGCTGTAATACTATTTCTGAGACTTTTTGATTTACTCCAGTTTATTTCAGTATTTGTATGCCTGGCTCTACGGTAAGCCTTTTTGTGTTAAAAGTATTTAAACTGTGCACTGTCGTGTTTTGCAGGTAAACTGAGTGAGCAGTATCGATGTCATACATATTTGTTTCTATTTTGCTACTGATCATTTCCATTTTTTGTTTGTTTTGCACTTCGATATGCGAGATTTTGCAGATTCCATATCATCTTTTCCCAGAGTCCCGACCCCGAAGCAGAGCCTACAATTGCATAGGATTGCTGCAACATGTAGATGAGTTTATGTGATCCAATTATAAACCTCACATGATGCATGTATGACGTGCTTAGCACATTTTCCTTTTTAAATTTCAAGATGAAGTAATATGATACCTCAGCTTAATTGAATGTACATATTGACATAAAGCTAACATTTGGATGTCTTTGAATTATTATTAACAGATCATTAAGACACTGAAAACTGTAATAAACCGTCTGTAATATTCGCTGAATTGAAATATCTGGACACAGGCCATCGTTAATGATGCACAATATGGTGATAAAATGAGAGATTTCCACAGCGGCGTCTGGAGATGAAGTACTTAAGTACCGAGAATGCACTAGAGTACCGTGGAATACTCTGTCATAATTATAGTTTGTTTTAAAGAATACGTAACTTTATGTATTTAGGTACATGTATTATATAAAAAGGGTGGTACATGTAGCACGTGTTGTCAACCTGAAATTGTACAGCCACTAGGCACCATATCGATGGTTGAGAATAAATATTGTTACGTACTATCATCATCCAATGGATATTATATTTATTTTATTTTACTGAACATCGCAATATAGGAAATCAACCAGAAAGCAACAATAAACAGTTAACAGTTCCATATTTTTAAAACATAAGTGACTTACTGTTTGTGTCACGTTTATCACCTAGGCCACTGTGGCACGCTACTAATTCGAAATCATGCGACTCACGTAACGTTCAAAGCAAACTTTTTTTTCACATAACCTTGGCAAAATACGAAAATGCGTAATATATCTTTTGATTTTGAACTGAAAAAGAGCTACTTCATTAGCTATAAAAGTGGTACAAACGGTAAGTGTGAATCTGTTCGGGGAATTAGTGCCTTGCGTGTTTTACATATAGTCTCATTAAATAAGTTGAAGTTAAAAAACTAGTCGACTTTTTTGACATCCCTTGCACACTCGTGTAACATATGATTGGGCTTAAACATTTATGTTTTCGTTATCGTTTAAATTTTATGGAATTTATCGCAAGCGACGCGAATTGGAGCGCTGCGATAAATTAATAAAGTTTATAATATAAACGATATTTTCTTCATCATCCAGTTTGATGCAGGACCACTTATGTGGCATAGTCGCACCATTGGGATTAATATATATATATCTTTATTTCCTCCATTACTGAAGATTACAAAAAATATATATGCAATTAAATATAACGATACACAAAGATAACTTACATGAAGGTGATAAAAAAAAACAATAATGACAAATGATCCAATGATGATGATGAAGATGTTGTTGTTGATGATGATGATGATGGTGATGATGATAACGGAGTAGCAGCTATGTGTCACTGCAACAATACACAATGGATATGGATAAACATGAGTTAATGTTTTAACTAATATTTCAAACATGATACAAATTATCACAAATGATGAAGATGATAATGATGTTGTAAAAGCTGCTGCATAAGACGCTGAAAATACTTTTACACAAACATGAGGCATATACATTATGATGATGATGATGATGATGATGATGATGATGATGATGACGACGACGACGACGATGATGATGATGATGATGATGATGATAACGATAACGATAACGATGATGTCATATTCCAAAAATATACAAAATCATATTAGCGTATAAATTCAAATGAATAAAAAATAACACAAATAGGTTAAAGCATATCAATCGAATATGTTGTCATCTTATCGAAACGAAACATAAGCTGACAAATCGATTGCAGACACATGGGAGATGACTGAAAATATACACGTTATATCAACTTCTCATCAGACCAGTGAGAAGAAAAAAATAATGTGTATACATTAAGTATTAAATTGGAAAATCATTTTTTAATATATTCAAGCCAGAGTTTGTGAATATAACTAAAGACTAAACCTAAAAATGCATCATAATTACAGGAAATAAGAGTTACTAATAAAGGACATTTAACTCCCAATAAAGTGTTAACCAGACACTGTCTATCAAATGATTTTAAGCAATTAACGACATTTCTCCCAAAAGCATTTTCAACATTCCTAAAAAGTTTGACTCTGTGTGATTCAAGTGCCTGACAATCAAGAAGTATATGGTCTGTAAGACAGACATCGCCGGTGATTAAACGGCATTTTATACAAGATTCATTAAAACGAGATGTGTACGTTATAAATTTAGCTACTGATTTACAATTGTACACTTTTCGAGGATAATTGGACACATAAGTCCAAATAGATGATACACCAAACTGACAATGAATAGATCTAAAACGTACAAAATTTTGAGCACTTATTCTTTGATACCAGGCGTCTTTCACTGTATTCCAAATCTTATTTTTTATTATAACTTTCCATCTATACTTGCTGGGAAATATACCTGTATCTAAGTAGTCGTCGATATAGTGTTCAAGAGAGTAAGATCTTAAAATGGCATAAATATCAGAACAAAAACCAGAAACAGACTTATTCAAACGAAATTGAAACCATCTGTATAGAAATATTTTCTTTAAAATATATTTACCATTTACACGGCATAGCTGGCCAAGGAACGAAAGTTTCCTTAAATCAATTTCAACATATAAGGGTAGGCAACCTATCATACTTAATGCAATATCAGTACTTGTCCTGATTGCCATACCTTGAAACGATTTAATACATAAGCGGTGAGCTCGTTCAAGATTTGTGATCTCTGACTGCGAAAGATTATACAAACACTCGCAGCCATATAACGCTTTAGGTAAAACTATTTGATTATATATCCGTTTGCATGTGATTGGATTTAATCCATTATCATGAAATGCACAATTTAACAGACTGAAAAATGTTTTTCTAAGCTGCGTGATATAAGTAGACGTTCGACTAGATGACATGTGAGTTGGCTGTACTACTACGCCTAAATGTTTATACATTAAAACTTCTTTAATGGTCTCATTACCCATTGTAAAAGAACGACGTGCCTTAAGCATTGATTTCTTTGACTCATTAAATACAATTATCGCACATTTTGATGAATTATATTGAAATCTCCATTTACACGAATATTTATAACAGGTATCAATCATTGTCTGAAGACCAGCTATTGACAATGATAAAAGAAGCATGTCATCAGCGACCGTTGGCGCACAAACGCTAAACGGACCGATTGACAGACCACGACCTAAAGTTGTAAGTTCCGTTATAAGGTCGTTTATATACAGGAGATAGAGAAAAGGTGACCAAGAGCCCCCTTGTCTGGTTCCTTGGAGAACAGGGAACCAGTGCGATTTGTAACCATTCATCATTACACAACTATACATATCAGAATGCATTTCCACTACAGACAACCAGAGTTTATGTGAAATTTTCATTTGATGCAATTTATAAAATAAGCCATCATGCCAGACTTTATCAAAGGCTGTCATTGTATCAAGATAACAAGCAAAAAGTTTACTACCATTTTCCTTACAATAATTTTCACATTCTTTTACTAGATATGACGTCATGTTACATCCTATCCCCTGTTGAAACCCCCCTTGTAAAGGATTGATATCAATTGTTATTTCTGTCTGAAGTCTATTGAGTAATACAAGTTCATATAGTTTGAGTATAGATGACGACAACGTTATTGCTCTGTAACTCTTTGGATTGTCTTTACGCTTGTTACCACCCTTAAACAATGTAATAATAAGTCCTTTTTTTAATTCTTTTGGCACATATGAAAATGTATACATCATGTTAAAAAACTGAACTAAAATATTTAATAAACAGTCACCTCCCAATATTAGATGCTCATTATAAATGCCGTCCAGTCCACACATCTTACCGCGATTCAATCCTGTTAAACACTTAAAAACTTCGGTTTTTGTTATATTATTTAAATCTGTATTCGAGGTATCTATTTGTTTCAAGTTAAATATAGTGTCCTTTACCTCATCATAAAAGTCTTGTTCATAAGAAGTGTGCCCTGTATCGCTGTATAGCGTCTCGAAGTAATACCCCCATGCCTGAGTTACCTCGTAGGGATCGCGAACTATTTTACCATTAAAATTTAATTCATTACTGAGTTTTTGTTGATGACATTTTCTTTTATTGTTAAACAATTTCCAAAATAGTTTACTGTCTATACAAGCAGCACGATCGATGTCTGCATCAACCGTTTTTAAATATTCTTGAACAGCGTGCCTATGGCGGAGACGAAATGCGCTTTTAGCTTTTTTATACTCAGCAAAGGAATCATGCTCACTGCCGCGGGGCCTACCTTTTGCTAACCATGTGCCACGCTTAACTTTCATGTGCTCGTGTAACTCTTTAAGTGACTGATCCCAGTAAGGTTTACAGTATTTTTGAACTTAGACTTAGGAAGACTATGTTCAGACGCATGTGTAATTGACTCAACAATTAATTTATATAGAACATCTATGTATGACGTATCGATTATGCAAGGTAAAGAAATAGATAGTATCTTACTTTGAACTGCTGCTTTATATCTTTCGACCTGAACTGATTGCAATTTTGTCCATTTAATGGGTTGAAAGGGTAATACCTGTGGACTAAATGACTCTACATTACATGTCCAAGACATGATGATGGGTCTATGTGTGGACACATTTAAACAGTCGTCATCAAGTATGTGACATCTGGTAATATAGTGAACACACTCGCGCGGTACCACAATATGATCTATCATCGATTGGAACTGGCTGTCATAAGAAACAAACGTAGAATTAGCACCAGTACATAGAGGTAATGTGTTAATAGCTATCATGTTATTATCATCAAGTAATGCTTGTAAAATATTGCTCCTTTTATCATTTCTTTTGATAAAAGAACTACCCTGTAGATGCGTGTTTAGGTCTCCCATTAACACCACATATCCCCTATCGGAGTATGTATATATAACATCTCGGACCATATCTAAATGTTCATGGTATTTAGTCATAGAATGATTACAGCAAGGAGTATATAACTGTATGATATACATAAAAGTATTTTTACTCATTTGAATTTGTATACCAATAATACAATCAGAGTCTAATTCCAAAGATGTAATACACGAATCCCATTTTTTATTCCAGAGTAGAGCCACACCACCTCTGGATACATTTCTGTGTAATAAAATATTATTACTAGATACAGATTTACTAACGCTAGTGTAGTTTTTGTGAATGCTGTTCATAAAATAAAGATTGCATTCATTAAGCCAGTGTTCTGAAATGCCACATATGTCTAAATGTTCACTATTAAGCATGTTGCTTAAATAAAAGGCACTAGACATAATGCCTGACGCGTTCCATGTACAAATTTTTAAATTATGCATTAAAAATATATAGTTTAACTAACTAAAACAATTACAACAAGTGACTATTACAGACATACAAATAACAGTTCTCTGAAGTGTTGGCTGTTTGTTAACAACAATGAGGTATCCAGGAGGTAACTGTCCCCATGTAAAGCAACTATTGCCCGTGCCACCTGTAACTGTCATGATCAAGCTGGTTATTATACCCATAACGATCACGGTTATTGCTCTGACCCCCATATCTAGCGGACTTGCTTAACCATGGCCGGCACGTGACACCGAACGGCCAAAAGTCACCTGACAACATAAGGTCACCGCTCTCTGGTTCTGCATTGACGCGAATAATAGCCGTGTCGAGTCGTTTCGGTCTGAAAATGGTTATCATAGACAGGTTTACACCTCTTTTACTCGCATAAGAGCGAATAATGTCCTCACTCACAGACTGAAGAAAGCCTCCAACGAAATATCTCATGGTCTTTTTGCGCACATAAACAGAAAAATCATCATCAGCTGGTGCAACATCTCTACTATCTGTCCGCTATGTGTTAACGCATGACCTGGTGGTCTCTTACTAAACGCCCTACTTCTAATATGCACAGGAATATGTCTCGGAGGATCGGTACCCATATCCACAGGGTTTGAAGCCATATGGTTTATCAATACGTCGCTGTACCTGCGATCTAAAGGTGTTGATACCTTGGTGCTGCCATCAATGCGGATGATATTCGAGCTCGAGCCCAGATTCTCATGTTGCCGACTAGTATGGTCCGGACTATTTCCTGTGAAACTTTGTGACTCGAGTTGCTGCCCCGAAGCTCCATTGTATACAATGCGTGCTCTCGGCTGAGACACTTGGCTAACAGTTTGACTTCTTGGCTTCAGACTCGTACCGTTCACTGTCGTTGGTACTGTCGGATTAGTTTGACCAATTTGTTGTGTTTTCAACTTAGACTCTATCTTATATATGCGTCGGTCAAACGTCTTAATGTCCTGTTGAAGTTTTGAGGCTGTTATTTCGAGTAAATCATTGACGGAAGTGAATTCTGATTGAATCGATTTTATTTCATGACGCAATCTCACTAACCCATCGCTACTCTCACATAATATCCTTTCAGAGGCCTGTTTGATTGTAGTTACAGCTGTTTGCATCTCGCTAACTTTCTCATTTGTTTCCGTCTTAATCTCAATGATTTCTTTTTTCATTTTTTTAATGTCATCTCGCAGAATGTTATCGAGTTTATGTATTTCTTCTTTCATCACTAGCATGTCTCCTTGTAGCACAGCTATTACCTCCTTTAACTTTTGAATATCCGAAATTTGACTTTGATCCCTATGAGAGTCCTGGTAATTGTCAATCAACCTAGGGTCGCTTAGCAACGGCTTTATATCCTCAAATGGTCCCCCGTCAAGAACTGTTACCAAAGTATATATATCATCGGCCAATTTTTGGGTTACACATTCACCCTTTCTCCTTGGTCTGCGCCTTTTTAATTCGCATGTCTGCCTATAAGGATAACCACTGCAGGCTTTTATCGAGTCAAAAAGCACATCACGCATGCTATCTAACTTTAATTCCCCTGAATTAAATTCGGAGATAAGGCGATCAATGTATTGTGATTTTGTTAGATCATGAAATAGACCCTGCAGGTGTTGTATTTGTCCAGAAATGTTTACATCGTTAATGAATAATTGCTCCACATTTTGGTCAGTAACTAAAACGCGTTCGCACTGTGACACAAACACATCTTGCACGTGCTTCTGTGAGTCGTTCAATGGAGGTGAGCTATAACTGGACTGGCCCGCTGTAGGCTGTGACTGGAAGTAATCATAACTATTACCAACCACGGGTGTTTGGCATTCACCGTTACATGCACTCACTTTTTCTCTCTCCATGATGTGTGAGTTGCCCTTGAACCAAACCAGCGCTAGCATTTTTTTTCATAAAATATCAGTTAATATCTTAGATACATTTCAAACAAAAGTATATTTTAATGAAACACTTGGTATATTGTAGTACTAAACCTTTGCTGGATAAATTAGCATCGTTTTAAGATTGCTCGATTGTGTGCTGGCACGAATACGTGACATGTTAAATGCCAGTGGTAAATACCACCAAATACGTCTTCAACCGAAGAGACATGACTGGGCTAACAACTTGCATAAACAAGTTTCATAACATCTGTTACTTTAACAAATCTCTTGACTCTCCTTGGACTTGCGTACAAAATTTTCACTATTTGAATAACTCATTTCACCAATTTTATTATATTGTTCTGAACTATGGGGGATTTTAAACTATGAAGAAGTTGATAAACTACATATAATATTTTTTAAAAATATTCTAGGAGTTAAAAAACGTACTGTAAATCAAGCAGTATTAGGTGAACTGAGAATAATACCATATTTGACATTAGCAACTTTAAGGTCGATCAAGTATTGGATGAAAATAAGAAATTTTAATATCAGCTCTGTAAAGGAAACCTTCTATAAGCAATTGATATATTCCATTCCAATGAATAATGAAACATGGGCATGCAGAATTAAACAAACATTGGATAATTTCGGATGTTCAAATCCTCGGTATCTTGAAAATGTAGATCTAAAATAATAGCCTTTAATTAAAGAAAAAAGTTTGATCATTATAAACAAAAATGGAGAAAATATATATAAAATAAAAAAAATTAAGGTAAAAAAGTCACAACATCTTGTGTTATTATGCAAATTTGGCTAAAATTTCAATAAATAAGCAGTTTTAGCAAAAAAAAACCAAAAAAAAAAAAACCGGGTGAGGTATGTATTTTTTTTACATTATTTTCAGAAAGAATTTACATAAAAAAAAAGGAAATTTTTTTAATTTTTTTTAAAATCACGTTAAAATATTTTTGTATACATTTTGGTCCGGGGACAAATGAGATTTTATGCCCGTTTTGTATTTTCAATGCTTACTTACATCAGAGGTCGACTCTGAAAAAAAGGAAATCTGTTGATTTTTTTTATTCAGAAAATATATATAAAAATTTGCATATTTGACAGTATTTTTTTTTGTAGATTATAGAATACTTTATAAGTTACAGATTGTCATAAAAATATATATAAAAAAATCTTACTTATTTTTAATGCCATGCTTTTTCAACAAATTTTAGCAAATAGTGATACTCTACCATAAGCATACTCTCTAAAAAAAGCATGTTGACCCCCCTTTTTTAATTCATAATATATCTTTTAGTTAAAGTCTAAAATACTTAATATATGCAATTTTTAAGAAAATCTGTCCTTTAGAAAACAACAACAACAACAACAAAAAACAAAAAAAACACACACAAAAAAAAACACACACACACGCTCAAACCCCTTTTATGAGGTCAAATTCAAGACACATACAACTACATTTAGCAAAATTAAAAGAGCCATGGATAATAGGTTTTTAATTTATATACGTATTAATGTAGAAATATAAATATTTAGAGATGTAAAACTGAAAGAAAAGTATTATACAAGTGAAATGAAGTTGTAATAAATCATTAACGAATTTGATATGCTAATATGTTTTGGAATGCACTCTTGTATATTTATGTTGGTCATTGGCAATGTTTTTGCCGATTTGCCTGAAATAAAGTTGAATTGATTTGAACTTGATATATGATGCAAAAACCAACAGAAGCACGATTTGATAGCATGCAAATGACATCGTCTTGGGGAATCATTTTCGTCTGGCGAAATATTAACATTGCACCCGAAGGCCCGAAATTAAATCTTATGAAACAAAAAAGCAGAAAAAAAGAAAAGAAAAAAAAAAGAGAATTAATTTAGGCGATTTTTTGATAATCATTTTAGTTCAGTGGAACTAGGTATATTTGAAATTGTCATGTGAATTTTGTGATTTGTGAATCCGTTTCCAAAAGAGGCTTCTCTTTTATATCGAGCGATATTCAATGTTAACAGCCAAATCCGTCTGGAGCAATCAGTAAAAGGAACAAGAGAACGTGACCGCTTAACAGAGGTGGTCGCTAAATGAAGGTTAAACATTAAATAAAATGCTGGTTTTGTAATATTGAAACTAGCCGTTAAATGCAGATTGACCGCTGTTTCCCAACCAACCACTGATATTAATTTATTTATAGAACTAACTTCGTAGTACCAGTCACTATCCTTGCGTCTTCATATTGTATTTTTTCTAATTCATCTCTAAATTATTCAGTGCAATTATCAAAAAATGACTTCCCCATATTCCAATATAGGCGCATAAATATGTATGCTATTTGTAATGAACGTCGGTCTAAGGAAATGTTAAGAGATCGGAAAACAATTTTTTGATATGCTCTCTAACATGTCATAAACATAGATTAACAAAAAGTATCGTTCCGAGAATAGAACCCTAAGGCACTCCAGTTTTTATAAGACGGCACGTTGTTTTCCTGAAGACAGATAAAATGGAAACCATGTATACAAAGAACCAGTTATTCCATATGATTTAAGGTTGTATAACAGCCCCCTGTCTCATGCTCTATCAAAGGCTTTAAATACTTACATCGCAAAATGAAATTTTTATTTCTTTACCAGAGTCAACGGCTGGAGTGAAAGTATCATACAACTTGACTGTTGAGTCGTCCGGGAATAATTCTGATTGGTACGGGGTAAGTAAATTGTTGATTTTAAGGTGAATGAATAAGTATTTAAAAACAATTCTTTCTATTCTAAAGCTTTACCTAATGTACTTAGACGCGTTATGGGGCGACAATGGTTAGGTAGAGATGGATCACCACCTTTGAATATTGGCATGATAAAATCTTCTTTCCATGCATCACGAAGACAAGAGGTAGCAAGAGAATAATTAATAAGTCAGATAATGTATATGATAACTCAGATGCACATTCCCGCAAAACCCTATTGTTCATAATGCCTGGACCAGATACTTTCCCAACAGATTATGATTTTAAAACGTCTGATACTTCATTTGGATGAATAACAAGGGAGGTATAGATTCAGAGATACTATTCGGTTCATTTAGATATGGTGCCTCTGACTCGTCTAAGATTGTTTATTGAGTAAAAAAGTCTTTCTGTATATTTGCTGTAGAATTTTGGTCATAGATTACTACGTCAGTAATCAAAGTGGTTGCAAAATTAAATTTGAACTTGGTTTAATAAATAATTTAAGACATTGCCACCCAATGTTAAAGTAGGTTGTGTGTGTGTGTGTTTAGTTTTTCTGCTTTACTAGCTATATAGTTTTTCATAGCAAAACTATTTTTGGCTGTAATACTATTTCTGAGACTTTTTGATTTACTCCAGTTTATTTCAGTATTTGTATGCCTGGCTCTACGGTAAGCCTTTTTGTGTTAAAAGTATTTAAACTGTGCACTGTCGTGTTTTGCAGGTAAACTGAGTGAGCAGTATCGATGTCATACATATTTGTTTCTATTTTGCTACTGATCATTTCCATTTTTTGTTTGTTTTGCACTTCGATATGCGAGATTTTGCAGATTCCATATCATCTTTTCCCAGAGTCCCGACCCCGAAGCAGAGCCTACAATTGCATAGGATTGCTGCAACATGTAGATGAGTTTATGTGATCCAATTATAAACCTCACATGATGCATGTATGACGTGCTTAGCACATTTTCCTTTTTAAATTTCAAGATGAAGTAATATGATACCTCAGCTTAATTGAATGTACATATTGACATAAAGCTAACATTTGGATGTCTTTGAATTATTATTAACAGATCATTAAGACACTGAAAACTGTAATAAACCGTCTGTAATATTCGCTGAATTGAAATATCTGGACACAGGCCATCGTTAATGATGCACAATATGGTGATAAAATGAGAGATTTCCACAGCGGCGTCTGGAGATGAAGTACTTAAGTACCGAGAATGCACTAGAGTACCGTGGAATACTCTGTCATAATTATAGTTTGTTTTAAAGAATACGTAACTTTATGTATTTAGGTACATGTATTATATAAAAAGGGTGGTACATGTAGCACGTGTTGTCAACCTGAAATTGTACAGCCACTAGGCACCATATCGATGGTTGAGAATAAATATTGTTACGTACTATCATCATCCAATGGATATTATATTTATTTTATTTTACTGAACATCGCAATATAGGAAATCAACCAGAAAGCAACAATAAACAGTTAACAGTTCCATATTTTTAAAACATAATTCACCATATGTACTATGAGTGACTTACTGTTTGTGTCACGTTTATCACCTAGGCCACTGTGGCACGCTACTAATTCGAAATCGTGCGACTCACGTAACCGTTCAAAGCAAACTTTTTTTTCACATAACCTTGGCAAAATGCGTAATATATCTTTTGATTTTGAACTGAAAAAGAGCTACTTCATTAGCTATAAAAGTGGTACAAACGGTAAGTGTGAATCTGTTCGGGGAATTAGTGCCTTGCGTGTTTTACATATAGTCTCATTAAATAAGTTGAAGTTAAAAAACTAGTCGACTTTTTTGACATCCCTTGCACACTCGTGTAACATATGATTGGGCTTAAACATTTATGTTTTCGTTATCGTTTAAATTTTATGGAATTTATCGCAAGCGACGCGAATTGGAGCGCTGCGATAAATTAATAAAGTTTATAATATAAACGATATTTTCTTCATCATCCAGTTTGATGCAGGACCACTTATGTGGCATAGTCGCACCATTGGGATTAATACATATTACAGTTACCCGTATGCAATACAGCTTTGCCTTTGACCCCTCATTATGGAACTGTTTCCCGATTGATCAGAGTACATTTTATAAAGTTACGCGGATAACATGCATAACAAAACATGACGTAATCAGACGCCGCCGTAAATAGCTCAGCAAATAATGCATTCGGTCACGTAAGTACCAAGCAGTCTTTTTTTCTTCTCCATATCAAGATTGCATGCAGTACACATTTCCCAAATGTTGAACGAAATACAAGCATATACTAGTAATTTGACGATTAAGTATAACTAACTGTAAAGAATGCCAAAGCATATTAGAGCCAGCTAGGGGACGATTCTGTATCGTATAATTTACGTAATTTGAAAATACCATGGTTAACTGGTTGACATATTTTGAAAATACCATATTTAATTGGTTACCTGGCGATAAAGTAACATTGAATTAGTTTTGAAATAAATATGAAAAATAACTCACACAAATAACCAGTAACTAGCTTACTTATCCTTTTGATTTTTTGTTGAGGCAAAAATCCGTAACAGCTTGTGAAAGGAAAATGCATATTTTCATATTTTGTTCTCAGCAGTGGAATACTTAACCAGTGAATAAAACTGAAAAATAAGATAACAGGAATGTTTTTTCTATAGTTTTACACGGGAGAAATTCCGTCAGTCACACCTCATCCGACCAAACGTGTTTTTTGAATTCGCGAACATGGGTTTCTACTTACAATCACATTACGCCACTTATCCATACATTTGCGTTGAAAAATAGTATCACTGGTTGTAGAAATAAAAATAAATAAATAAAACTGTAAAAGAAGCAAGTTTATAATTCAATATTCATCCGCAGTTTCATTCATTAAACTACCTATAAATTACCATATTTGCACCAAATTTGCGGCTGCGGAATTAGCTCAATTGGTAAGAGCGTCATTCAATATTTTGTTTTTGGTTATACCTATTTTTTATATATATCTATATTTAGAATTTCTGGACGGTATTCAGTACTTAATATACATTAGACCATACATTCCCTCCCTCGTCCAATCAAATTGCTCGATTTCGCGAGTATAAATCCCATATACGGTCTACAGAAGCCGTATATCTCGGTGTATATATGCGCGTATTGCACGTGAAACACGGTGTAATGGCAAATTAAAGAATCGTGAGACATTTTTCTATAAACACCAGTCCTGGCATTTGAGAGAGAGAGAGAGAGAGAGAGAATCACGTGACTTAAAATGTAAAACAAAACGACATTGTCGTTTTTTTTGCATTTAATGATAAACACAAATACGTAACATATATTAATGGGTATTATGTAAAAATGTAATGATCCCTACGCAAAATGTCCAAAAACAGTGATTTATTTTCACTAACTTTTTACCTGATATAGGTAACCATAAAAAGACTCCTTAGTGGTGGCTGCTTCATGTCAAATAGGCTGACGTCATCCCTCCCACACTCTTCGCGAAGATAACGTTGAATTGCTGCGGAAATGTTGTAAAGAGTATTTGGGGGGTATGGATTGCCATCTTTACGTCTACATTCTAATATAAATCTTGACAACCAATAATCCAGAATGGATAAGCTTTGGCTGCTTAAATCCGTCGGAACAGAACCCATATCTCCAATAAGTGTGGCCGATTGCTCATTTCTCCATTTTGCCCAGTCTTCATAACACATAATGGCCCAACAATTCTGTTTTCGTGTATTCTTTGGAATACGCTCAACCCTTCGCAATTGCAATGTCTCATCAGTAACAGCAGTTACATGGCTATAACGAAAGTCTTTTTCACTATTTTCCTCTGTAGTGAAAATGTCCTGGGTGGGTAAACATTCCAGTTGAGTTATTGTCACATTTTCCACAGCACAAAACTGACTTAAGTCCATCTTTGTACAAAAAAGTACAACTGTGTAAAGGGCTAAAATACGCAAACATACCGAGAAAAACACGCTTTTGTTTTATTTACAAGCATACAATTCACGTGCAACGCGGACCAAGTGAAGACAAAATGAAATCTTGCAAATTGATTGGACGAGGGAGGGAAGATGGTCTAAGTCAGTTATACAACTCGTGCAGTGGTATATGGGATATATACCACTGCACTCGTTGTATAACCCATACTTAGTTATTAAGTACTATATATATATATATATATATATTACTGGTAATCTGTATTTGAAAGCCTGTATCTATGTATACTTTATGGTCAACAATTGTATAAAACAAGTGTTCCTTGAAACACAGGTGTACAGCAGGTGACACGTAAAAAGTATCATTATTCCTCTTACTTAGAACATGCATCAATATAATTATTATGAACATTTTTTTAATCAGACTCAATTACTCATATCTCAGAACTAACGACATGATTCAACAGACCATAGGGTTATAGATATGCTTGTTAGGAAAATGTTGTTATATGGGAGATTCACCGTAAATACGACTTTATTCTTTCCTATTTTAAAAAAAAAATATTGTTATTCCACTGGCGGTTAAAATGACCAATGAGTTTCTGTTGCGCACCGAAGCGAACAGATTTTTTTTTGATGTGTGACAGCGTTGCGTACAGTGTTAACTTTCGGTTTGCATCGTTGCGTACAACACGTCAAGTTTAAAACATCTGATCAGAAGAATATTGTCGAGAAGATATGCGATATATGCAAGGAGCTGGCAAAACTCTGTCTATCTACACACGCACGGTCACAACCATTATATATCAGAATGTCACCGATTTTCTCTCAATCTCTCGCCACGTTTTTCAACTGGTCTAAACATTGTGCTTCAGCAGATGTTACAAACAAACGCTCTGGTTCGATCGAAAACGACTGATAACCGTTGCTTTGACCCACAATTCTCTTTCGATTAATGCTATCGTTGCTGTAGGAAACGCCATATTACACAATTTCGACAAAAATGTACGACACCTACCTTGTGAACATAAACCGTCCGCCATCTTTAAATAGGAAGGTCAACACTTACCGTCATATTGGATTTCCCTTCAGGTATTGTGCAATACATGCATAGACGAAGTTACTGTTTTAGTTATTTACATATTTCTTATATTAGATTGAAAATCATACAGATAATAAAATAAATTACTCGTAACACTTCTAAAAATCCGTTATAAATCCCACAGAGGCAAAATTTACATCGCATTACAACGTAAATACGACTGACCACGATCCATGGGCGCCGCTATTTTGACGATCAGGTAATGGGCACGTTGGAAAATTTAATATCTTATGATCTAATCTTAAAATAAAACAGAAAAGGATGGTTGATTCTATAGAACAGAGCGCGCTCTTTTTGACAGGGAAAAAAAGACAACAATTTACGATGATTTCTTCGTAAAGAAAAATCCTTGGAATAATGGTAGTTTTAAAAGCCTTATATATGTGTAAGACTTTGCCAGAAGTGCTTGGAAGTTCATATATAAGTAGTTTATTATATAACATTAATTTTAATTGTTCAAATGAACATGAATTATTCATTTTGTCTCTTTTGTCTTAAATCATTTTTGTAAATTATTCAAAACCGGAAGTACAAAGTTGCCAAAATTTAAATTGATTTGGACAGTCAAATTTTTGATACTGTTTACAGAAGTCAATTTGGAAAAAAAAACTATATATGTGTAAATATTATGAAATTATGATTTTATTTTCGTTTATATAAATGGAAAAAAATATTTATAACTGAGAAAATATATATATATGCTATTGAAAATTGTGAACGAAATAAATAGTAAACTGTACAAATTTTGTTTTCTAAAATATTTTTTATGAAAACTAAGAAAGTTGTAAAATAATAAAAATATTTTAAATAGTCTAGATACAGTAAGTATCCTCTCTACCTGAATTCGCTGCAATCAGTGATGAGCAACTACCTGATTCTGTCACATCGCCTTTGACTTTGGATAGTCCTATATATGATAGTACATTCAAGAATGACAATAAACCAGGTACATGTCGACTTATCAGAACAATTGCAAAAAAGCTTTGGAGAAGGTAGTAATGCTAATGAGATAAAGTGACTGTCATGGTTACTACCATATTTGTAGTTTTTCAGACAATGCAACTCTCCTGTCCTCTTCATTTTCATGTAATCGTTCTTTGAACTTTTTTCAGTGGTACAATTCACGTGATATTGTTCTTTTAAGAGTAAATCATGAGGTTTTAGTATATAAGTTGGTTTGTATGGAGCCTCAGTGTCAGATATCGATGGGAGCTACGGAAGATACCTAGTCCAGTCTAGAATTTTCTGACCAAATTACACAACGGAGCTTGTGAGAGTAAAATTTTATTTTGTATTTCATTTTTTTCAGGTAGATATGAAGCTTAGATTTTATTTTAAATATTTATTTTGTAGATTGTTGTATTGTTTCTTCTCAGGGAAACAAGTGTCCAATTGTATTTAATTTTCGGTAGTTTTCTAAGTTTTGGTTCTATAAGCCGAGGAATCTAAGTTCATAGTTCTGCATTATTATGTACATCTGATGTAATTTTGTGAATAAATATGTTAGGTTATAGGTACGTCTTTAATTACCTGAATATACATGGACGCATTTGTCCAACAGTATTTGTTTTTAATGCACTGATGTAAATAAGAAATGTGGAGATGTATGGAATTTCTATTTGGTATATAATTGCTAGTAACAAGGGCAGTTCTCTGCGTTAATGCACTTATGTAAAACCATAATATTGTTGTATGGTATAAAATGCATGTATATAATACCAGAGATTTGTTATTTGGTATGAAAGTAGTATTATGAAGTAATACAGTGTCTGCACTTTATATTTGGTGTTATAAGTAAATTAGAGCTATTTATTGTTTGTAATCGTATTTAGTTGGGGCATGGAGCCTATGTAAGCTGGAAGGTTACAGTCGATACGGGACCCCGTTGGTAGACTACGTCGCAAGGACGGGAGAATCTACGTATGCGTCATATGGACGACAGGGCGTCTACGGTGGACTAAGTAGTATTTAGTTATGTAATCAGGGTGGTCACAGTCGATACGGGACCCCATTGGTAGACTACGTCGCAAGGACGGGAGAATCTACGTATGCGTCATATGGACGACAGGGTGTCTACGGTGGACTAAGTAGATCACATTTACTGAAGGGACAGCGACGACAGGAAGTCGGTCCAGTGTTCATCAATAAGAGCACGTGGTATAGTTTATGAGTAATGTGAATTTAGGAATCATTTTGTGAGTGTGGCACATTGAAGTGCGTTCATATCAGTAAGCCATTGTGTAGATTATTATGCGGGCTTAGAGTGAAGACAGAACATTTAGTGCAGCTATTATTGTACCAACAGATAAAGAGACAGTTAGCCGGCAGTTTTTTTTTTAATATTCTTTAATTCTTTTATATTCTCATTGTATATATTTTATATTAAATATAATTTTAAAGAAAAGTTGTTTGGTATTTATTCTACCTTAGAGAGTTATCAGCCCTTGGTCATTTTGTTACATGGATGCCTTGAAGAAACAAATCAAGTTCAGGAAAGAAGTTCTGCTGCAAAAACTCTGGTGACAAAAAACTTTCAGTATCGCAAGAAAAGTTTGTGGAAAACTGTCTAGGTCAACATGGTCGAGAAATTAACAGATAATTTTAAACATTAGTGTAAAGCAAGCACTTGTCAAGGGTGTTGAAAGTGGCAAAGAAAAACTTATGCTTGTTAGGAAACGTGTTCAACACAATAAATTTATTGAAGAAAATGATCATCAGCCTACTGAAAAATGGTATACTGGCAAGGCTATATCACAGGTAAAGCAAATTCAATGTGTTTTTATTTATTAAATCGCGTTTGAAAACCAGTCAGGATATTCCACTTTAGTGTTATGACCCATGAGTTGATAAAATGGCAGGACGGGCGTATTTTGCGAAAACCAGCGTTAGACCATACATTCCCTCCCTCGTCCAATCAAATTGCTCGATTTCGCGAGTATAAATCCCATATACGGTCTACAGAAGCCGTATATCTCGGTGTATATATGCTCGTATTGCACGTGAAACACGGTGTAATGGCAAATTAAAGAATCGTGAGACATTTTTCTATAAACACCAATCCTGGCATATGAGAGAGAGAGAGAGAGAGAGAGAGAGAGAATCACGTGACTTAAAATGTAAAACAAAACGACATTGTCGTTTTTTTTGTGCATTTAATGATAAACACAAATACGTAACATATATTAATGGGTATTATGTAAAAATGTAATGATCCCTACGCAAAATGTCCAAGAACAGTGATTTATTTTCACTAACTTTTTACCTGATATAGGTAACCATAAAAAGACTCCTTAGTGGTTTTAAATTTGGTAAAGCTTAACCGTAGCTTTCAGCGTATCAGGCTTAAAATGATGCCAATCAAGGATGCCAAAAAGCGTCTTTATTATAAGTTAATGGGTTAACGGCAGTCTATATATCCCCTACTTGTATTGTCATTTTCTTCCCGCCACGTTTGATTACTATAGTCGAAATCGCTTCTGGGACATTTATTTCTAGAGTTCCAGAATTTTCAATGCTTTCTGCCTTAGAAGAAACAGTTTCAGATTTTGGACGTTTAATTGTACGGTTATCATTGCCCGATGGTGGCTGCAACGAGTTGCTTACGCTTTGCACCAGTTCAAGGGAGGGTCTTTTGTAAGACCTAACTGCAGTACTACGGCGGCCGCTTCTCGCCATGATGGCTTGTTCATCGAAGCCTTGCTGGTATAGAGATGTACAGAGGGTCACTTTCCCAGAATGATTACTTATGTTTCGGCCTTCGGTACTGATACCCGCATTTAGAAACATGTTTTTCATGTATTGTCCAAGTGTGTTCTGTCCGACAACCTGCGCTGAAAAACACACGGATCCGTCCTATCTGTTTTCAAGCGGTTTTCTGTAAAACGGCCCTTCAGCTGGTATTGCTTTAAGATAGCAGGCAAAGAACTTCACCAATAATCCAGAATGGGTAAGCCTTGGCTGCTTAAATCCGTCGGAAAAGAACCCATATCTCCAGTAAGTGTGGCCGATTGCTCGTTTCTCCATTTTGCCCAGTCTTCATAACACATAATGGCCCAACAATTCTGTTTTCGTGTATTCTTTGGAATACTCTCAACCCTTCGCAATTGCAATGTCTCATCAGTAACAGCAGTTACATGGCTATAACGAAAGTCTTTTTCACTATTTTCCTCTGTAGTGAAAATGTCCTGGGTGGGCAAACATTCCAGTTGAGTTATTGTCACATTTTCCACAGCACAAAACTGACTTAAGTCCCTCTTTGTACAAGTACAACTAAAACTGTGTAAAGGGCTAAAATACGCAAACATACCGAGAAAAGCACGCTTTTGTTTTATTTACAAGCATACAATTCACGTGCAACGCGGACCAAGTGGAGACAAATTGAAATCTTGCAAATTGATTGGACGAGGGAGGGAAGATGGTCTAAGTCAGTTATACAACTCGTGCAGTGGTATATGGGATATATACCCTCGCTCCGCTCGGGTAAATATCCCATATACCACTGCACTCGTTGTATAACCTATACTTCTTTTCTTGTATAAGTCCATGTCAAATAAAGTGACCCCTGGGGAGGGGCCAATTTTGACCCAAGGGTCACGATTTGAACAAACTTGGTAGAGGTAGACTTCTAGACAAAGCCACACACCAAATATATAAGCTCTAGGCCTTATGGTTTTGGAGAAGATTTTTTAATATTTTACTTTTAAAATCTAATTTTAGCTCCTGTGATCTAATTATTCAGCAGACTAGAACCATTTGAACAATTTTCATAGGGGACAACCTTAGGAACATCCTTGCAAAGTTTAATCACTTTCCCATCTGTAGATGTTTTAAGTAAATTGTTGACGACTGACGACTCACGACAACGGACGCCAGACAAAGTCTGGTCCCAAAATCTCACCTTGGCACTTCGTTCCAGGTGAGCTAAAAAGCATTGCTTACTGCTGTAATTAGCTGCATTTTTATCATCTCAATACTGTTACGAGAATATATTCACAGTTTAGTCCTTGGTTGTGAGGTATAGCATCCACCTTGGAAACATAAGGTCCCATGTTCAATTCCTTGGAGATAACATTTGGTGACTGATCATATGGTAACACATTAATGTGTAGTTTAAGCTATGGTGTAGTTCCCAGGTAGGTAGCAAAATGGATAGAGATATGCTGAAGCTGGAAAAAATTGTTTCTCAATTAATTCCTGGGAGCGGGTGGTAACTTTAGTGACTTTTTATTTTCACGCACATTTTGAGGGAGTACTGGTGTAGTTTCCTGGAACCAGAATCGAGAGATAGATAAGTAAAGTTTGAACTTGTTTCTCTATCTATTTAAAATAGATATATGATAAGATAAAAAGCATGAATATTCTCAAGTTTTATTTTTATTAGGCAATGTTTCTTGCCAAAATCAAAAGCGCATTTTTATTGATGTCATGGTTTAAAATGCAAAAGATATAACATTTGTATTGTATTCTGAAATTATAGAATATAATCTGTACCTGATTCGCATGCTGTTATGAATGTTTGTCTTTTTTATTTTTAGACCATTTCTCGTGTTGTCATATTTTTGTATAATTGTCTTAACCGCTTTGGCTGCCCATAGGGTCATATTTAGATGGGCAATTTACCTTCAGATAATTTTGATGTATGATTTCATTGTTTTCCAACATATTACAATTATGAACAAATCAGATAAACATTCGCATTATTTTTCACATCGCTAAAAATGTGTATTTCCGAAGCCTTGGCACACTCACAAAAATTTTAAATTATAGAATATAGTGCACGAAGACTGATGATTCTTTTTCTATGCAAGTATGATATCCTTTATGAAATTTTTTTTTTTTTTAAAAAAAAAGGGGGTCTTCTAAATTTAATATTTCTCAGATACACATGGTAAATATTTTTAAAAAATAATATTTAGATGTCTGAATTGGTAAACTTGAAAAGGGAAACAAACAAATCCATATCTGCAAAAGTGAATATTACAGTTCTAAAATCTTACGAATTCTTCAAATATTGCCCATGTTATTTTTTTTACTTAAACTTGTGCAGAAATCTTCCAATTTTTAAAACCTATCATAAATCGATAGGGGACTAAAAAAGAAAACATGGATTCCTGTTCCATTTTAGTTCATGCATTCCAGAAAGCAAGATTTTAACTAGAAGTTTTATATGAAAAATATGGTTTTCATGGCATTGCCATGTCTTGTTTTAATTTAAGCTGCAATGATATTTAAAATTTTATTTATTCACTATATATTATTGTTGAACATGTGTAGTTTGTTTATTTGCTGTTTGTTTATTTTCTATTTACTTTATAGGTATTTGTATATTTTGACCATTAAATCACTATCATGGGTAGCTTAGTTTTTTGTTGTTGATTTAGACAATGATTTTTTAAAGGTTTTCCGATCCCTATAGCCACCAATTCCAACAAAATCATATTAGCTATACACCGGGCACGTAAAAGATCCAAGGGATCTATTCGTAATATAGAAGAAGAAGAAGAAGTTTAACTTAACAATAACATCTTAAAGATGTCAAATATGCAAACCCAAGGGACATATTGACAAGATACATATTACATGAAGTTCTTTTGATTACTTTACCCTAAAATATTTGTTTCTCTGAAAACTATGAATTATCTATGAAGCTTATTCCATTTTCTACCGTAAAGTTTGGATTTCTCTCTGAAATTTGAAACAACATTATACAGCGTGGCCTCCGGCCACGAGTTTCCCCAAATTCGATTTCATTTCTTTTTCACACTTGAAGAAATTAAATTTGAATATGAATTGTCTCGCCCAATTCTACCATAACTCGAAAAAAAACTTTTTTATTTTTAGATGTCTAAAGTGACAAAGAGTCATAGAATATGATCATCCAATGACCAGAAATAAAAAAATGAGGCTTTTACAATAGGACTACTAAGGTGTCTTTTCAATCATTGTATTAGAAGCATAAGAGTGTTCTGAAATGCAAGGAACAGTAAGTTGTTATCAAATCTTTTAGTAGTATATTATTGTATACATTTGTACTTGGTCAATCAATCTGGATTTAGGTCACAAATCTTTCCAAAGAAATGATCATTAGGCTATGAACTAGCCCTAGTGTAGGTTAGAGCAAAAGCAAATGCAAGTATCGGTTATCGCACAGAGTAGAAATTTCAGTGAAAACTATATTTAACCAACTTTTCATCTAATCGGAATAAGAATTTGGAATTTTTTGTTCCAACATCTGATGGGTATAAATAATCTCTATGCATAACTGCGCTTGACTTAAAGCTTAACTACAGCGAAAACCTGTTTGTGGTTAAGATGCTGCTGCTGTTGTTTGTTGGGTTCAATGTCCCACCGACAGCTACCAATTTAGTATGTCGCGGTCAGGGATTAAACCTATGACCTCCCACTTTCGAGGCTGCATTTTAGGATTTTTGTCAAATAAACAGCCTAAAAGAATACTCCCGTGCAGATCTCAGATTATATATGGTATCTATGGTCTTCTGGCGGCATACGTTTTCTAAATCCGTTTTATCAGTTCTATGACGTGTTCACTGATTCGTGATTTTCTTAAATTTGTCTAAATATTTCACTCCTTAGTAATCTTTTTCCATAAGAATTCGTCTGTGCCGAAGTCATAACAACATTTACATTATATTATTTTAAATTTCGTAATTAGCTGTATAAGTTATACAAATTATTATGGTTTATAATCATTTCATACTTTTGATGTACGTTGTATGTTTGAAATATATTGCTAAACTCTTTACCTTATCTAATTATCAAAAATTAATTGTACTCAGTAACGCATTGTCTCATAAAATATGGCCTAGTAAAATGATATTGAAATGTTTAGTACATTTATGGTAATAATGTCTTGTTTTATGATAACTTTCCTTTACATAGACGCAGTTTTATCAAACAGATGCTACAGTTTTTTAGATTAATCATAGTCTCAGTTAATACAACTGAAAAAGATGTTATGCACAATCGACATATGGAACGAGGGTATAAATTCATAACTTGTCCTACATACTCGG
>CM037780.1:62822391-62872391 GCA_021229015.1 Solen grandis | reverse complement strand
TTTTAGTTCAGTATTAGTTTCCAGTATATATATGGGAAGCACCGCTCAGGGACCATGACTAAGGCTTTATAAAGAGTCACAATATTGTTTGTTTGGTTGGTTGTCTGGTTGGTTTTAACGGTCCGTCGACACTAGTTTGGGGTTTTATCTGCATGCGGCAAATATTACACTGCCATAGCGCGGTAGCTGTAGTGGCATGTTACCATACCCAGCTATATTATCCTAGCACCGAGGAAATATTCCAGCAAATAGCTTCAAGCAAAATGGACTATACCAGAACAATTTTAACGAAGCATGCATGTGTATCCGGGTACAGGTATTTGGTGATAAATGAAATGGCAAGAAGACATGTGGCTTAAATACCTGTACCCGGCTACACATGCACTGGAGCCTGGCTCCCAACACCCGGATATAACAAGCCGGACACCACGACACGACACCACGGTCATTTTCTTCATATTACGACTCGGGTTTAATTTTTATTTTGTTTATTTTTTAAAGAATGTTTAAATTTCATTTATTTTACATCGATTACGAAACAAGTTATCACAACGTATATTAATCACTCTCGATGGCTCTGGTGGTCATTATTATGGGAGGTAATCATTTAACCCGGCGTAAACCCACATGTCTGGACGGGCGACCCTTCCAACCAAACACGTTTTCGACTTCGCGAACTGTTGTAGCGCGATTCCTTTGACTAGGGGGTGTTTTTTGTACCTGATTGTCTTTATTCATCCCTTCCACGCAAAATAAGACCAATTTTATGAAAATTCACCAGATTTGAAAGGCGTTACGGCTATTGAAACAACATGATGTACATTTTCAGTGGAAGAGTTACCTACCTTCTTATTATATATAAGGTCATTGATTTTTTTTTAATGTTCAGCAACGTACCGGGTACCTTTGGTGAAAATATGCCATTATAACATGGACCGTAATATGTTACTTACGTACTTATCTCTCTCCGGATTACTTTGATTTTCTCATTATGATAATGTTAAAGGCATACGTGCATAATGCAGTTATTTTCTGTATAGACAAAGAAGGAAAATTAAAACTAGCCATGATATTTTTCTAAAAGTTGCATAATTATAGAGAATTACATTAGAAACTATTTAATGGGTGCCTCAGTGCATTTGGGGTCTTCCTCCACCTGCAATTAGCTGCACGTCACTATATGTCTGAAATATTGTCGCAGCGAAGGTAAACTCAGGAAATCAATCCATCAATCAAAATTAATGGGGAAAATTTGGGGTCACCATTCTACTTTTTAAGTAATCTGCCCTTGAGAGTGAGTTTTTTTTTTTTTTGGTTTTTGGTTTTTGCTCTTTTATATCATTTTCAATGTAGTGTGTACTCTCCCGTGTGAAAAGATAAAAATGGCGGCGCGCTTATACTACATGCCCAGTATACTGCGATTTTGTGTTTACAAACGTAAGTTTAACCAATGAAAAATTAAACTTCATATTTTTTTTTTAATTTAAGGCAATGTGTAGGGTAGGGTTGCGGTCTTAGAATTCATGTATACATTCAAAATTGATTATTTGTTCGACAAATGAAGATATATTTCTCGGTTAATTGGCGTATATTATTTCACACATTTTTATTTTAGTTTTCACTCATTTCTTGATACGTCGACTGGGAAACAAATTCTAATAGCTTTTACAAATCCTTCTCGGCGGTATCTGGATTAGGCAAGAAGTTTGAGCCAAGCCTGGTCATGGACGATTTTTTCGCCCACCGTGATTCGAACGAACAACCGTCGGATGCGCTGACAGGTACGCTACTTTTGGACCACCGCGACCTTTTCTATTACACGGAGACATAAATAAAAGTAAGTTTTGATTACATTACATAAAAAGTCCATTTATTGGCACTTCTAGACTTACGTCAATGTTTTTCTCATTAGTAACGTCTTCAACTGCACATTTAAGGACAGCTCTACTCCCTTCTACCACCGTTACGTTTTCTTGAACTTTAACTGACGGCTCCATACGTAGCGCTGAAAAGAAAAATAAGGAATTATTAAACTTGACTATATGAGTTTACCTTCGCTTCGATAGTATTTTAGTCATAAAGCGACGTCCAGCAAATTCCAGGTGGAGGAAGACCCCGAATGCACGGAGGCATCCGGGTAGAACCACCGACCTACCGCATGCCAGCTGGAAGGCTTCCTCGCACGAAAATCCGGGAATTATTAGAAATGTGTTAATAAGAAATAAATGGATAGGTGAAAAAATAGGAAAACAAGAAGGAAAAAATGATTATTTGGAATTAATAGATATGTAGAAATATGGACATATATGTGGAAATACGGAAATTTTGGACATGAAGAAATAAGGAAAAATTGATATGAGAATTAAAAAAAATTAAAAATAGTAGAACAAAGGATATGTGAAGAAATAATGGATATGTAGAAATAATTGATACGTAGAACAAAGGATATGTGAGGAAATAATGGATATGTAGAAATAATTGATACGTAGAACAAAGGATATGTGAGGAAATAATGGATATGTAGAAATAATTGATACGTAGAACAAAGGATATGTGAGGAAATAATGGATATGTAGAAATAATTGATACATTTGTGTAAGAAAATACAGAAATATGGAGATACGAAAACATTAGATATGATGAAATAAGAACATCATTGAACTATAAATGGTATATCACGGAAAGTGTACACGGACTAAAGGTGAACGTGGTAGGGGCGATAATCATGCAAACTACTGTATGTGTATACATAGTACCGTCGAGAATTAATTGTCAAAAGAAAAATGGCATGTTTCATTCACAAAATAAAAGATATAAGTGCATTGTCCAAATAAAAGCTTGATTTTTTTGTTTTAATTCATAGCATCAATTCTATCAGTCATGTTTCCTTTCTACATATAATCTAATATTTTCGAGTGAAAAAAAAACAACAACAAAAAAAAAAAAAAACACAACTCTCATTGATCTTTACACAAACATCAAGGTGTAAACATAATATCGTATGGACCATACAAATCTTATTTATTTATTTATTTATTTATTTATCCGTTCATTCATTGCGTGCTTGTTTTTGCGGACCTCTTCAATTTCATTGCCATATTTACATACGTTCAATATATCTGACATCTGATTTATCACCAATGATGTGCATATTGCGATATATCGGGAGAGACCTCATTTTAGGGTAGGGCAATTAGCAAGATGTGCCCCAATCGCTTCAATTATGCATCGACCAGAAGCACCTGTTCATCCGCTCCCTTTCAAAAGGAGTCACATTGTCGACACAAATTAATTGTTTCCCTGCGAATTATACACGTCTTTGAGCAAACAAGACGCCGGGCTTTAGATGATTGATTATTTAACATCTCCCCGGCCAAGAATTAATAATTGAATGCAACAGAGTGATAACTACGGAGTAAATGCCAAATGATTTCTACTTCAGTGAAGAGATGATGTTTTCCATTGCGATATGGCCAAGAGATGAACGATATTAAGTCAATGAATGGGTGACAAGTGAAGAAAAATGTTCGGGATTTGAATCGAACTTGTAACACAAACAATGCAGGACACAAGATGTATTGGGCAGTCGGAGAGTTCCGCGAGGATATCAGCGGATAACTCACAGCGTCAGATGAGCAGCTAATCCATGAATCAGTCTTTGATGATGAGGGCATTTCAAATGGAATCAAATATACGTCAAAGCGTATGAAAGCGTTTTCGATTTGTAAACTTGAAGAGTGTAAAGGTTGCCTACAGAATAAGATTTGAAGTATTGACGCCCTCCCCTAAAATAGCTCATATATTGTCGGAAATGACTTTTATTTTGGTTTATTTTGGCACACGAATCCGGATTACTCATGAACGGATGTATAAAAATATATGAGTTTTATCCAGGTATATCAAAGATACAAATACTGCTTAATACAAAATAATTCATTTTAATTTATATTTAATAGAAATCGGGTTTCAAATGGTGTGTGTGTGTGTGTGTGTGTGTGTGTGTTCAGAAAGAGGTATCATTTCGTATGATATACTATGGACACATATATTTAGGCAATTTTTATATATATCAGTTCTTTAATGTAAGTGACTCTCCTGACGCAAAAAGAACAGCAATATTATTATCAATAATAATACAGTTATTTGCTATTAGTATAGAAATGCAAGAAAGAAAAAAAAATCAGATAATCTGAATCGTTTTCCCTGTTGAAATTTTATGCTCCAACATGTTATTTATTGAGGCAATCCCGAATTTGTTTAATGTTATGCATTTCAGAATTAAGTATGTAACATAATCAGAACATCGCGGCTCTTTGTGCAAGTAAGTGAAATTGCAAATATCCGATTTGCGGTTTTACGAGCACCGTACCTATTTCGTCTTGAAGAGGCAGCTTTGGTTTTACGAGCACGTTCCCATTTTGCTTCGGAGAGCGGTTTCATAAGGACCGTTTCTATTTTGTTTTGGAAGAGCGGTTTGACGGAGCACCGTTTTTTGGAGGAGTAGATATGGTTTTACGAGCACCGTTCCTATTTCGCTCCGGAGAAGCGGTTTTATGAGCACAGTTTCTATTTCTTTTTGGAAGAGCGGTTTGTTTCACTAACACCTTCCTGAACGGCTTAACGAGCACCGTACCTTTTCGCTTTGAGGAACGGTTTTACTAGCACCGTTTCTATTTCGTTTTGGAAGAGCTGTTTCACGAGCACCGTTCCTAATTCGCTTTAGATGGTCGTTTTGCGAGTACCGTTCCTTTTTCGTATTGGAGGCGCTTTTGATTTCACGAGCAACGAACCTATTTCGCGATGTTTATATTGTGCCTTGAATCAGGATCAGACGACAGAAAATCGACACGCTGAAGAGGTATATTGAACGCAAGAAAAGAACAATTTTAACTGATTTAAACATTACTGTGTCTATTATATTTAATGGAATACTAGGCATATGAGCCGATTATCACTAAATTAGAAAATATTTCATGTACATTTGCTACTGTAAATATAAATCTATACGGAAGGGAAATAATGAAACTCGTGAATTAAATCAGTTAAATGTTCAAACATACACACTTAAGTCATTATTACTATAGACAAAGAATATGCAACCATGTATGTACATGTGCAATTTGCAAATTGTCTCGATATGTGTTTCTATCATTGCGCTAGCAATGGTCAAATTAATTTGATGTAATTTCAAAATTATATAAATTAGGACATTTAAAATGACTTACAATCATAAAATACAAAATATCATTATAAAAAAAGGATAGTCATCTTCATTATAATGAAAACATTTGGCATTTTAAACAATATTGGGACTTATGAATATCTTCCTATTTGCCCTGATAGCATTTGTTTTTAGTATTTACTAGAGCTGATAATTTTTAACATTTGAACATAACAGTGTGTCTCTTCAGATCCATTTTTTCTAACGCTGCCATATTGATTTTCATGTTTTTAATTGTATATATGCTTTTCTATAAATATTTTTGAAAAATAGGAAAAAAAAACACAATTATAATATTTAAAACAAGAAATATCTTTAAAAAAAATATTCGGCGTAGGATGAAAGAAAAACGAGATTTCCAGTCTTCTAGAACATTTCGAGGAAAAGCGCGCGAAAGACCGACGCACAACAAATTTAGTACGCTCTAGAAATAGTTCAGTATTTTTTCTATGAAATATACTTATTTATAGACGGTAATACAAAAAATTATATCTGTAAATAGGCTTGTTTGATATTTGTTCATATCATTATTGCATATGACAATTATGATATAAAAGCGTTATTAGTTGTTTTGGTTTTGGCGAATTAATTTTCAATGAGAGCAACTCGGCAGGCTGGAAGAATTCAATATACATAGTAATTAAGGGGTTTCATGTCATAACACGGTGGATTCTTTTTTGTTGTTTTAAATCATTTTCACAAAGTAGCATTCCTCAATTGATGGAAAAGGATTGTATTTAACTTACTGAAATCACTTTCATGTTTACATCGAAAAGAAAAGTAATAACACCAAGCTGAATGATATATACAAGCTGCACCCCTTATTTGCAGTAATTTTATAGTCCATAACGATGCGTTAACCAATAACAGGAGTCCTTTTATTCAGCTTAGAATTATTTACCGCTGTTAGCGTACATTTGATTGGTTTAAGATGCGAGTTGAAATCGAAATTATATAGCTACGCCGAAAAAAAATAGGCAATGATATTTTATCGCCTTATAATATCACCACCGTTCAATTAGCCTTCAAATAAACTGACACACTTTACATAATACTGAAAAATGTTAACTATCCAAATGCAACACGGATAAAGGATTTTCAAAAAGGTGTGACTTATTGCTTCCAAGTGGTTGTTACATACGGGACATGGATGCGCCGTGACAAATGTGAAACAAAAAACTATTTCCGGTTGATATATGACCTTTAACGTTGAATTCGAAAGTAAAAAGTTGGAAAGGGGGACATAATATAAAAAAAAAAAAAAAAATCGCCCCGTGAAACTTAAACATGTGGAAACGTGTGGGATTTTGCTGACGGTCATTTGAGAATTTGAAACGTAATAACTACATTGTGTTTTGAAAATGCTGAATTTTCCGCCATACGGGATTTAACTGTTATTAACAGACATAAACGAAATCAAACTAACATAGGGCGGGTTATAAAAAGAACGGACTTACACGTAGTTCTGGCATAGTTTGCCGTCACCGCCGTAATATTTCAGTCATACAGCGGCGATCAGCTAATTGCAATCGCAGAAAGATTTCACAAATGAAAAATCCGAATGAACAGACCGGGTCTCGAACCCACGACGGTGAGGATGGCATTATGCTGTGACATCAAATATCTTTATTCATAGCATTCATACCACGCCCGTCCAGGCATACAATACCAATGGTATTTTAAAATTTAAATATTAAGTCTGAAAATCATAACGAACTCATTTTTTAAAATCCGTTTATCCAATCAGGGATGATCACGTGACAATCCCCATTTTGCATCATGTCGAAACATATTGGAATATTTGCCTGGGTTAAGGACAGTACATCTGGGATTCATGTTTAGATGCTCCTGCTGCCGTGTACAATGTATTTTGTACAGCGAACAAATTCGAATTATACAAAACAGGGTCAAATAAATGCAAAGCTACCAGGAACCTGGCGTGTTAGGAAAATGAATTCAAAGATATCGATGTTCCCATATTCATAACGTGCCCAGGGGGGCGAGGCTGGGCATGGTGGTAGAAAGACGAAGACGTACGGCTTTCTGATGTTTAGTATCAACTGTATAATGAGTCAGACCATCTAAATATTCACTGTAGCTCGACAGCCTGAATGTCTGTTAGTTTGACAATGTCAAACTGTCATATTTCAAAATTTATTCCATGCTTTTGGATGACAGATTGAGAAATATTAGTTTAATATAAATATAGATAAGTATTTACTTTATATGTTACATTTTCCTTACTTGACTAGTCCCTATGTACCTATTACTCAATCATGTTGCATTTCGTAAGACGTCCAAGTAATCATAATAAATGACGTCAAATCAGTTAAAATTACATCACATTGTATTTTCCCTATAAAGTCTACATAATATCGACGATTTTCAGAAAATCTGTAAGAAATCTACTCGAGTAAAAAATATGATCATCTCGAAATGTACATTGTCAAAGATTTCCAACAATATAACCGATATTAAAATTTTGCATTTTATTCCAAGGAAATAAATAGATCTATTCTCAAAACAATATTCCTAAACAAAAAATGAGATAAAAATAAGAGAAACATTAACACAATTTCTTAAAAAAATCAAGAATGAACTATTATCCTGATCTTTATCTTTTTACGAACGAATTCGTACTGACACAGATCTAAAACATAGAGAGCCGGAGAAAGAAAAACTGTATGTCAGTGATTGACAGGGGCGTAGCCATCTTTTTTCCACTTGCAGGCCCATAGAAGGGGTTCCGAGGGGCGGTTGTCCTTTGGTAAATGAAAGGAAGGTGGAAACAAACAGGGATTAAACAGAGCAAAATGCGCGTTCCAAAGTATTTCAAGGGAAATTAAGCAATCAAAACAAACCCTTAAATAGAAACATATTAAACTATGAATTTTGATTTTAAGTTTAACTGAACACAGTAAGCACACTGCAAATCATGCATAAGACTTGAACCCCTCCCTTTCCAATTTTTATCGCACTTTTTGGACTTTTGAAAATGTCATTTTCTTGACCAACTTGTAGGCCCTAACCTATAGTAGCTACGCCACTGATGGATACTATAAATTTGTAGTCAGAAAATTATTAAACTGAGAATGCACTGGATTAACAAGAATATGTTATCATTAGTTGTGTGTTAACGAAATACAAACTGGAGGTTGTACTATTTCTACGATTAATGTTGAAAATGACGAAGACATCGTTGAAGAATTGTATAAATTATATTACGAATTATGGTCCAATAAAATGCAGTCATTGGGGTTGCTATGTAATTTGAAAAATCGATATAAAATTTATCACATTTTCACGATATAACATTTTACCATGCATAATTCATTAAGCTTTTAACCTTACTCTCATTAGACGTATTTATTTGCTCGTTTCCTTGGCTGGGTTCAGAAAAGGATAATAATACTATAGTCAGACGTATTGAACTAAAGTGGCGATAGAATCCCCTTAACACGGATCTGAATCACGTTGCATGTTCTCTCTATATTAGAACTAGTCTCACGCCCTGTCAGCGCCTTGTAAATCCTCTTCGAAACTTGTAACCTAACCCAGCTGGGACCACAAACCAAATTAGCGAATTCTGAATTTGAATATTAGAAATCAGGAACTCTTAGGGGAAACGTTTATTCTCTCTCATTACAAAGTTTTGTTGTGCGTCTCTCTTCGCAAGAAATGTCAGTCGTTTTTTATCCAGTCATTACAATAACTGTGTTCATAATACATATTTCTATGACAACCGGCAGATGCCCGGATGCGTGTGTGTGGAAAACAAGCTATAAGATATAGGCAGAGAAGATGGTAAATCAAAGGTCCTCTGTAAGATTCTAAGGATGTTGTTAATGTGCGATACAGCGTTTGACAATATGACCTAAAGAACCAAATTTGGCATTTTTACCATGCCCAAAGGCAGGGAAATTGCCTGTGGCTAGATGAAACCCCGAAATGTTAAAATGTAAACTCGATCTAGCGTAGTTAGTTGAAGATTCCGGATTTAGTTAACGCCAATTGTTACTACTACTGCATTGTATTTTGATACATTGATTGATGAATTGATGAAGAGCCTCAGTATGTTTACAATATGGGAAGGGACATCCATGCCGCTGGGTTTGTTTAATGCAAAAGATCGAGACTAAGGACGTATATTTCCAAAGAATATCTTATCCCTCTCAAAGGTATATAATAATTATTTTTGCGAACACATGAATGGAAAATTATGATGTATGACACCGTTCGGTATACTTTTTGTATCAAAGTCAAGTATCACTCGGATTCGAGACGTAGTCCAAAAGATAGGCTAAGTTAAATCTAAATTAATTTTTTTGAGCAAATATTTATGACATACATTATTGATTAACAATGACCATGAATTCCCATAACTTTGAAAAAAAAATTCGCTAAAAAGGTATACCAAATATGTTCAATGTAAAATGATAAATTCATAATTTCTGTAGAACATTTTTTCTAGACGTGGGAAATCGTCAAATGTGAATAAAAAGACCGCATAATGTATGATTTCTTGTGATAAAATGATGACGATTTTTAAGAATTTTTTGTATCTCAACGACCGGATTTCTTGACTATTTCTTTTCATGTTTTCTTTTATCTAAATAAAAGAGTCTAAAAAATTGTTGCCAAAATACAAATGTGGATTTCTAAAGTCACAAAATTTGGTTCAAAGTTCACGTTTAGTTTTTACTGACAATTGAAATTTCAGATACCATGACTTATCTGATTTTCTCTGTATATTATAAATGAAACTTGTGTCTCCATCACTTTTCACAAAAATTATATAGCTGTCTAATGCAGTAAATTTTGCACCGTCGATAAATATAGATTTATATGCAAATAAGGGCATCTTTATGTAGAGAAAACCCGATATGGCCACCATAATTTTGAACCTCAGGAATGTGCTAAGAAAAAACACATAAGGATAAACAGTAGAAGTCGTATCACACTTGTAACCACGGCATGGGCTCTTTTGGGAAATTTGCAACACGCCCGGCTATTAAAGATTTGCATCATTTTTCTTCAAAATCAAGAGGCACCGACGGCCGACGGTAAATGCTCCCTTAGGTAATATCATTGAATTGATAAGACCATCCAGAAAGCAGTCGGGAAAATTCGCACTTTCTCGAGCTGTACAGATGAGTATAGACATTGTCAATTTGTCAGTAACTTTTGGAATTTTATCAAATATGCGATTTTAGAATGCTTGCCCTCATCGATTGTTGTCGAAGATAAATAGGGGTAAAATGAAAATACATGTATTGCATAAAAAAATGTCGTATTCGATATTTATACCAATCAACAAAATATGTATTATATTTCAAAAATTCTACGGCTGATGTCTTTAACACTTTTATAAACTTTGTTTGCTGTTTATATTATCATAACAAGTGTTCTGTTCAGATATTTCAGAACAAGCAAACAAGAGAGAACGTCAACACAATATATTAACTCAGTACTACGGCTTTCGCTTTCCAAACACTTGATATACTTAAAACAGTACAGACAGCTTCTGTGTTGGTTATTAACGATTTCGGTAGAAATTAACCCATTTTCGACCAGTTAGGTGTCGTTGCCAATTTATCGCTAGCGTATTGCTTCCTTTTCGGCATTTAAACGCTTAATTTATTTAAGAAGCTGTTGCAAAACAGACCGAATGAGCAGGGCCATTGTCCGAATCAATTTAATATCTTTTGAAAAATTATAGTGATCTATTTGAGAGATGAGCTAAAACTATATATTTACAGTAGACAATGTTTTACAACTTAAACATATGTATGGCGGGATCGGGACATTACGTGTGTGTTTCCATTATTTCGTTGAAGTTGCCACCTATGTAAAATTAAAAGTTCGGGACGAACTTAGTAGAGTTACTTTGATGAAAAACATCGTTTTCTGTTTGTTTGTTGGTTGTTGTTGTTTTTGTATTTATCTTATATACAAATAAATAAAATGCCTCTCTACAAGTTTTTTTTTCTTATCAAAATGATGGGGGTATACATTATCATTAAAACATTGATGATGAAAAAAGGAAATCATCATTTGAATTAAGGTTTATATCTTACAGAGGAAATAACACACACACACACACACACACACACACACACACACACACACACACATACACTCACACATATATACATACTTACACAGTGTAGACACACATACAGTACTAAATAATCGTCTGGATTTCAATCTCTGTACGTGCCAGTCCCTGCCAGACGTAGTTTTCCAAGACCAATTCAATTTGAATTTAACATGGCTGTTTATGTTAAAATACCATCTTTGAGGCGCATCACTCTGGTAATGTCTTGGAGGAAGTTTATCAGGTTTAATTAAGTTTTACACCTCAAAATTAGACGGTGATGCTGCTTTTACGTTCCCTATCTAACTGAATCAATGCAGCAGAGAACCAGTTGAAAAGCATTTGTATATACTTACTATAAGAGTATTACAGCTAAATTATATTGCATACGTAGGCGAAAACACGTCGCAGACTTGAAAAAAAAACTGTATGAATACTCGTTGTTGTCAAAGAGTGTTAAGCCATCCACTATGTGCTTTGAATTTATATAATATTCGGAATATACGAAAATTTAAAAAGTAAATGCAATCAAAGAAAATGCATTTTTGAAATAAATGTATTATCATATTTTCTCAAAAAGTTATGTTCAAAAAGTGTTATACGAAAGAGAAACAGTGTCAAATTATAATCGATAAATAGGGTACACTGAATTAAATTTGTTAAATTCACTCAAGTGATTGTTACTTTCACTCAAGTGATTGTTACTGATAATGAATAAATGGTTTCATAAAACGATAAGATCCAAGAAGATATCTAACAATAATAAAATCAAACACAGACGTACACTATTTAAACTCTAACTACTTCTTTCTCCTCCGGGTATTTTTTCCCTAATACCTTTAAAAATTACGCAATTATTATTAAAATCAATATCTTAACCGATATCTACAAAGTCTTTAACATTTCTGCAAGCTTACATTGCTTCCAAATATCCTGACAGGGATGTTATTTTCTTTTACAAAGTTAATAGATTTATCATTTAATTTTGTAGACTGCATCATTTTTTATAGTAATGTTAGATACGCTTTTATGTGGCATTTACTGTTGAAAAGAAAGAAATGCCGAAAACAACGAATTTAAGAAAACTATTAAATAGTGCACCTTAATGTTTGATTCTATTATTCAGAGCACATATACACATATGTAGAATAGTTCTAACTTTCGAACAAATCTGGTCAAAAAATTAACACTTTTCTTACCATAAACGTCTTTATATGGTGATATAAGAAGCATATTTACGAATATCCTTAAGCAATTATTCTATCTAAGAATATACACTTTCAGAAGGCAAGATTCAAGAAGGCGAGTTTAAATATGCCAACTTCATTAAATCATGATTGCGTGTTAATTCAATTCAGTTCAATTCAATAACTATATTAGCATAAAACTTCAATATGCATATTCATAGCCATACTCAATGGTTAGCGTAAATAGGTACATGCGTGAAAAGCAATGGAAGAAAAAGCATTTTCAGAGAAGAATTAAAAGAGAAAAAAATATAGAGCATGTCAATATAATTTTTGTCAATCGTGTACACTTGTTTAATAACATTAATTCAAAAGTAGAGAGAGAGAGAGAGAGGGGTATTAACATATATTTTTTTCTGACTAATTTCAAACAAGATTGTATATAGAAAAAATAAAAACACCAATATTTTCCATGGTATATAAAATAATAACAGAATCAGTTTTATTTAAAATCCATATGAACCTATGATTGAGTATTTTAAAGTTATATCGACTCTATTTATCTCAGCAAAGTATATGTATTTAGCAATATTATTTAATGTTCTATTCGAATTAGAGGTCATAATTCCACTGAATTTATACTTATTTGGCCAATGAGTGTATTGTTATTGTTTATTAAAGTATTTTTGTCTTAAATTAGAAAATTTTGGACATAGTAGTAAAAATGATACTCATTATCTATTTTATTCATGTACAATTTTTACATAATCTTTGTTCCCTTGGTATATTAAGATGTCTGCCCCTTTCTATTTCTAGGTCATGTGATGATACTCTCAATTTAGTAAGGGCTATTCTAAATCTAGCAATATTTATGCTATCACGGTATTTAATACTGCTAGCTTCATAATGCTAATATTTACACCGAATCCGTATCTTTAACCCTTTGAATCATAATAACTTTAATGTAATTAACAGCAATAGCTGGACTATCAGCAAGATTATTAACTCCCTGTATATGCATTAGATTTTATGATATTACCGATATAGTATTTTCCTATTTAAATTGATGATATAATTTATAGAGATATTTTAATAAATACATGTAACATTGTTGGGATCGTTGTGCCGCCAATGAAATATTTTGTTTGTGTATTTTTGACATAATATTGTATATAATTCATATATTTCATAATAAAATATAAAACATAAACGTTGTCATTTCTTGAGACCTACTCATTAGCTAACAAGAAGTTAAAATAAGAACCTGACATATTTTTCATTCCTCGATAATTATAGCAAAAACACGTACAGAAAAAAAAGAGATAATATTTGATTTTACATTACAAATTACGAATTTGCTATAACTGTTAAAAGAACGTGTTGAATCATCTACCAGAATAATTCAAGGCCTTTTAACACACTGGAAACAATTTGGAGACTCTCAATTCAATCCGGGAGCACATCAACGCTGTGATGTTTTGCCTTTAATTGACATTTAGTCCCTTGATTGGTTAATGCATTGTCAATACCGGGATATTGCGTACATTAGTTGTAAGACGTTTACAGGAGAAGACGAGCATGGCTGGCACGAGCGAGGTACATATGCAGATTTACTAGATGAATTATAGTTACCAACACGCATTCTGAGAAAGAGCAGAAGGATTACAAGCTAGGGGATTCGAGGCATATATTTCCTAATCAGTTATGTAAAAAAAATGATATAGAACCGAGTTACTTGATACGACTTTTGAGTATCAAGCAGTTTCCAGAGAACAAATTTAAATGTCATTTACTACCATTATTCATCGAAAATAATCCAAAACTCATCACTTTATGCTTTAGAAAAAAATACAGGAAAACAGAATAAAGCAAGTGTTTTAAATTTTCAAAACATAGTATTCAACACTACAAAGCTGAACCCAACTTATGAAATTAACTTAAATATTCCAGTATTTAATAATCTAGTATATTGCAGAATTGTTACTCTTGTTTTCGCTGTATAAAATATTTGAAACTTGCACAAAAAAAAAGATTGAAAGGAAAACATTTTTTATCAGTCCTAACCTTAGCTTTCATCAAGATTTCTATTTGGAAAGTTATCGAAGCGAATTCAAGTGAACACGCTTAGGCCATGTTTATAGGCCATTGATGCTAGTAAACCGCTTTTAATGTCCCTCTAGTGTCAAAGTGAAGAAATCAGGTATACTTTTATGCTGCCATTTAACAGAAAGGCACACTAAATCAACCCATGAAACTGCAGAAATAATGCCCCGTCTCTGTAGTTCATTTACAAATTCCTTCTCAATACCGCAAATTGTTTTTCACAGTCTCCACATCACGCTACGATGTACAAGACTTTCAAAAAGAAAGTCGCTGTAGCGAATAAATCAATAGCAATTGTGTTCCTTAAACTATCACATATTTGTTGATAGAATTATACTGCAATTTAGATGTTTGTACGGCTGTTAAACTATAGCACGGAGCCAACCCACGGAATAAATGATACAAACGAAGTTATTCAAAGGCGATAAAATACTTTGTTTAAGAGGCCTTCACTCGATTCTATCACATTAGCGTTTAAAGAGCAATTATTTTCCATTCCAAATAAAGAGAAAGAAAGAAAGAAAGAAAGAAAGAAATGAAACTATAAGAAAGTATAGTTCTATGATAGGAAACCTTACCAGAGCGTGAAGTCACTAATGTTATTATTAGACAAATATGGCCATTTCAATAAATGTTTGCCTCCGTGCAATCGGGGTCTTCCTTCACCTGTAATTAGCTGGACGTCGCTATATGTCTAAATTTCTAAAATACTGTCGAAGCGACGATAAACTCAAATAGTCAAGTCAATAAATGTTAGTATTGTTTGTTCTGATATACATTCCCCTTTCTTTGTCACTGATGCTCAGCACATAAGGGTACTTCCAGGACTGCTTGGCAGATTATCAGGATAATGTGACAGTGTGTGTTATCATTCTTCTTGTCGTTGGAGTGACGTCACAGTGATGTAACATTTTATCTGTCTCGTGTAGATAAAAGTCTCCATATGACTGACATATTGTTGATGAGACGCTTAATCCAATTTAACAGAAACAACATATCATTTCTTATAATTCTTACTTAGGATAGCTATTAGTATAGTTTAGTTAGATACTGGTTTGACGTGCAATGGCTGAGACTTTATCAAACTCTGATTTACGATATGTATAACGTGTTTGTATATAGTTAGTCTGATCTTAACACAAACTCCATGGATTTTTTAAAAGAATAATCAATGTTAGTGTGTTATTTCTTCCTACGGTAATGTAAGTTATGTATTAAAAATATACTATGTAATCGAAAGTAAAATAAAAAATAAATAAAATGAAATAAAATGTAGATACAGAGATGAATATCCATGGGAACGCATTTATTAATTTAGTTTACAAGTTTTTCGATAACTATTATTAAATTGTCATTCGAAATATGAAAAAGAGAGAAAAGGAGACTAAATTCTTTAGGTTTTGTGCTTCTTACAAGAAATCTATTGATGCTTTAACAAAGTCTGCTGCATATCGCCAATCCAGAACTTATCGTCACATCAGGTATAATTTAATTTTAGTCATACATAGACGATATTGTATTCCAGAATCCAAATCACTTAAAAGTGACAATTAATTGTATTAATGTGTTTATCGTTTGACGCATATATTGATCCGAGAAGACGGATCAGCATTTCTGAGCCGATTTCGTAAGATAACCGTGCATTGTTTAACCGTTTGACCAATCTTCCACTGCAATCCCCCTTCAGGGAGTTATTACAGTCAATTCAGATTACCTTCACGCTCCACTAAGAAAGCATATCTCTGTAGCCCTCGGACAGTTTTCTAAAATGGATGGGAAAGAAGAATTTTCCTCTGGAATCAAGAGGGAGTTCGTCTAATTTCGGTAAGTGAAACAAAACATAAGGAAAGTCACTCCTTAACCTCGGTGCGATTTCAAAGAAAACAATAATTCACTCAGAAAATGCAACATAAACGGACGGGAGAAGGTTCTGTTTGGTATCCTGTCACTCTAGAACACTGGAGTAATTAAAGAACGTCAAAAATGAAGAGAATGGGTATTAAAGATGCATTAGCGATGTCCATCACAATTACGGCAACCTCAGCTTTGACCGGATCAATGATAACGTATAGCTCAAAGTGATCCGCATCTTAAACTGGTGTTCTTGTGCTAAAAAGAGAAAACAAATTGTGAATAATTTGTTAATTGTCTAGTCATACATAGACTGTAGATTCGAGAGCAAAATTGTGTGTTTTGTTCACATTGCGTTCTTGAATGTCATAAAATGTAGTTCTTTATCCTCAGGAGAATTCATCATGTATCACAGGTACACGTTTAAGCCAGAGTATTTTGTCTAAAACAATGGCATAAAAGTACAGTTATAATAATAATGTAGATAATTGATTTGGTATAAAAGCTCCGTACTAAACACAATTCCAGTCTGGAAATACGTTAATATGACTACTGATGACAGATAATATTCTGTCAATACATGTAAATTGGATGGATGGATCTGGTTAAATTTATTATTTATGTCCATGTATCATTTATATTATTCAATACCAGGCATAGTCTACATTCATTTCATTTTGAAGCTTGTGTGTCAGATAATTAATGTTTGTTTATCATAATTTTTCATACTTTATACAATGCATGAGATGTCGCATATTATATTTATATACTATTTTCATCAGAAGTGTAATCATTAAAAAGTGTAAACGAATAGTATTTAAAGAGAATATTTTTTAATGTTATTTCTGATATTCATAATTGTCTTTCTTAATTCAGTCATCATGTAATAAGCTCCTCATTTACATGAAAGTAAAATGAGAAATGTTCATACTCGTATATTTGATTAAAGGTTATAACAAAAAAATAAATGTGCTAGTTGGTTTCACTAAATGGTTAAAAAAGCATACAATATACATATACGCATAACATATTTAATTAGTTAGATATTTTTGTGAGCATATTAAGATGGTATTTACATTAAGAGCCTTTAGCGAAAAGAATGGCACAAATCGTAAAAGAAAATCGCGAACACAGGCTTTAATTTAAAGAAACAATAACTATCTTTTTAAATAGATATGCAGCGTTGATGGAGAATGCAGAACAGTTATATGATATACAAATCATCACCATATAAGGAATTAAAAATAAACATAGATAAAAAATCGGTAAAATAACTATTAAAACTATGATATTCTGCAGGTATTCATAACGTTCCGTCCGAAACCAGTTTAAATGTTCGTCAAAGAGATGTTTTCAACGAGAGTGTGTTTTGATAAAATTACTTTATTTTTTATCAAAGAAACTGTAATTCAGTCAGAATACTTCATAATTTATATTTCATGAATTCCAGTATTTGTTTTAGCTAGTTTTCATCTTCACAATCGATGATGCGTAACTTTTTCCATGAGTATAGAAAAACCTATCAATGAAATTTGTTAAAATACTCATTCGGCATTGTCTTACGTCATCATCCCTTAGTAGGTCGGAAGCGAGAATAGACAATTACGCTGAAAAAAAACAACAACAAAAAACAAAAACAAAAAACCCTAATTACGATCGTTTTCATGACGATAAATGTCACGTTGCGAAAATCGGTTCAAAAAAGTCAAAATTTATGACGCCAAATCAATGGAAATGACTTCACATTTTCAGACTACTTACAAGGAATGCCAAAGCCATGAAAACAAAAAGGTTAAAAGAATTAATATGGAATAAAATGTAACATAACATTAACTGAACATAATATTTATTGATTGGTATATATATTTACAAAATCGTTGTCAAATTTAATATCTGAATTCCCCGCTTCCTTATTCGTGAACTATTCCATGATATAATATATCTCACAAAATTCAATTACTGTCCCCAAACCATATATATTACATATATACGTCATCTATTCACGTTGCGCATTCAAAGGTCATAATCAAAACTAAATAACCAGTAAGATGACAGCAATAGAAATATTGTAACAATAAACGTTTGAGGTTGAAAGCATTTAGGGAAATGAGAGAGACAAAGATTGAAAATGGAAAAAGAATTCGTGAAATGGAATGATAGTAATGAGACATTGACATTTTAACTCCTGTGTTTGACCAATCACCTTTTTTTTCTTGACCACCCACGATAACAGATTATAAAGACACCGACATGTGCCTTGTTCATCATACAATAAAGATATCTCATTGCAAGAAAAATTGTTATTCGGTACATATACAATTGTAGAATGCATTTCTAAATAAGGATTAAGATAAAAGACAAAATGAAATCGCCAATACCAAATTGCAATTATAAGATAGCCTGCATGTTCTACAAAAAGCAATACAATTTGACCAAATTGATACAAATCTCCTACATCGTGCTAAAATTGTAAGGTTATGCAACAGGAAACGTATGGAAGCTACAAATAACCAGTCTAATTCTAACTAAATTGAGACCATGAAAAAAACTGTCTCTATTTCTGTCAGTGTCTGAAATGAGATGTATATTTAGAATGTTTTTATTATACCCGCCCACTTCTTTGTATCGTTAAAGAGGATCGGCCGTATCGTACTGAGTTGCCGTGGAAACATTTATCAATTATCTCCATGTTCATCCGTGAAATTGTTCATTTTGTCGGTAACTGCAATGAATAGGATATTAGTTTCTTTTATGAGTATCCTCATGCTTGTTTTTCATAGAAAATGGTACTTTTTTATGGGATATACACACGGCACATTCTTGTCAAATGACTACTATAAATAAATAACTTTAATAATGAATAATAAATATAATAAAGTGACAGAAAGGTTTTTTAGCGGATAATTGCAGTATCTGGAATTTAAAGTGATTAATTTCATGTCACGTTGTATCCTTGTGAGTTCGGTGTTTATATATGATTTGCAGCGTCTAATGACTACATTAGTTATGACTCCCAATCACATAACCTGTATGGTGATATCTCGTGATATCTGATTTACTCTCGTCATGAGATATTGACATATAATGCCAAACCTACCGATACCAAGTGTCGTCATTCCTTAAGTGGCTGGTTCCCGTAGTTGTATAATGACGAACGTAATGCAACAGACATTAAACGTCTGGCAAATTATATTTATAATTCAGCCATAAGTACCATTGCAGATTAGAATGAGTAAAAAGCAACAATAAATAATATTGATATTTGTTTATACATAAATAAAGCAATGGAATCTATTGATGAGTTCGTTGATTTTCCAATTGTCAAAAAGCAATCTTTCTTGTAAAAGTAAAAAATCAAATTTTTATTTTGCTAATAAATACTCATTTGCAAGTGTGTATACACCCGAGGTTTTGTTGAATGGACTGTTTTACACATGTATTTCTTTCCGATATATATATAACATGTATGTGTGGCATAATATTTTTTTAGTATTGTATGACAAAATTAATGTGCTTTTTTTTTTCGGAAGTATTCATTTGTCAGGGGAATGTGTACAGCCTAAATATCATACATGCATAAACATATTATGTCTTTCAAAGAAAGATACAGTTGAATAAAGGAAACATTGAGTGCTCGTTTTCTTTTCAGTTAAGTGTGTTTAGATAAATTTTGAGAGTAAAATACTCTGTCTACGTGTCATGGATGAAGAAAATGCAATGAACTTATTTGAGAATTTGGGATTGTCCAGGATACATCCAAGGGTTTATATACGCAATGTAGGATGAACGTTGCGACTTTGACACAAAGTTCAGAAGTAGCCCCCAAATGAATCAAATACATTTGGTGGGATGTAAAACTTAACCAACAAGTATCGAACGAATATGGTAAGGCAGAAGCCACTGAAAAGGATTAGAGATAAGTTGTCCTGTCGTACTTATCAATCGTCTAAATAAAGTTTGAAATGAGGAAAATACAGACATGCTAGGAGGTATCATGTCAATGTCGTCTTGAATATGCATGGAATGTGACTTGATGTTTAGAATTTGTGAAGTAAAGGAGTCTGGAACTGCGTCTGATGAGTGCTCCAAATGAATATGGACTGCATTAGTTGAAATACGTAAACATTAGTTTCTCTTAATGGTTGTAAATATGCTTCTAACAAGTCACTCAAACGTCTCAATGCCCAGGATTTATCAACAGTTCGCCTTTTCATGTAAATCCCTTTTTTATGGGAATGGGGGGAAAATCGGCGCATCAAACTTACTAATCATGGACTTCGAATTTGCAATTTACATGAAGTGATTATGCAAACATGAAACACTTGTTAACTAACGTGCACGCTTTGCAATGCAACTTTGTTCTTGTCACGCTATCCGAATAGCCAGGAACAAATTCCATGCATCCTTGCTGTGTATTGCAAACCCCCGTTCTTCTAAACAAATAAATAGGCACCTGTTGGAACCAAACGTGTGCGCGATCCATCAAGTTTCAATAAAACCAGACCGTTTGGCGCTGATTCCATGTCGTTGAAATAAAATCGATTCTAAACTAAGGAACTAAAATGCAAAAATATTACGATGTTTTACCACAAAGCGGTTACAAATTTGCCGTAAACTATTCTCATTAGCAAGAAATACTTTGTATGGTGTGGCTTGTTTGAATAAAGTTGCTAATGAAAACCCACGATTGCTGAGGAAAGGGAAAACTCAAGCTTTTGCATAATAACACTTAGAAAACCATTTATAAGAGGTGGCATTCGAAAAGATACATGTACAATACTCATTAGTTCTAAAGTTTGATTCACCATTAGAAAAACGATAATTTGATTTTGCTTCTTGGAGAAACTGATTGGCTCACAAGAGAGGGAGAAGAAAGAGAGAGAAAGAAGAAAAGAGTTGGTGATGGTATTACGTAATAAACAATAGTACTGTTACTCTCTGTACATGTCCAGCTAATGTCACTTTTCACAGTGTGATATCGCCGCGGTAGCACTTAATCTGTTTTTAATTTTGCTGCTCTCTGATGCCACTAGTGCTGTTCCTACCTGGCTCTAACTTAAAATAACCACACTCACATGATATAACAACACTACCAAACACCTCGACCATATTTTACCAATAACCCGTACCCATGCCAAATCATCTTATACAGTAAAATGCAGTTACCCGAGGACCGATGAGGATATGAAATGCTCAGAAAATGTAATGCTTGAAAGACTAGACTATTTGAGTTTACCGTCGCTTCGACAGTATTTCAGTCATATAGCGACGTCCCGCTAATTACAGGTGGAGGAAGACCCCGAATGCACGGAGACATCCGGGTAGAACCACCAACCTACCACAAGCCAGCTGGAAGGCTTCCTCACATGAAAATCCGAATGACCCTGCTGGGATTCGAACCCACGCGGTGAGGGGCTGAGTGAGTGTTAAAGTCTGCGACTTTACCCTCTCGGCCACGGAGGCCCCCGTAATGCTTGAAAAGTAGAATTATTTCCTCCTTATAATTCCACCTGTCTTCTTTTCGTAAACAAAACAATGTAGCCCACAACGGGACATGGAACAGACATCGAAAATGGAAAATCGCTTTTTGAACCAAAGCCATTTAACTGGACACATAATACCAGGCTAACCAAAGGTCAAGTCCAGTTCAATTCAATTTAAGGCAGACATTTAGATCACAGACCGATAATGAAATAAAAAACGACAACAAAAAGACATATTGAAAATATCATATTTTTATAAATGATATACGAAGTGGATTATGTTATTCAGAATGACGCATCAAAGTAACAATAACCTTTTGTAACCATTTCCAATGGCTCTCTTCATATGTTCAGAACATTGTTTCGTGGACTCTCATTAATACGATTTCTTTATGAAAAGATAATGATTATGTTTTTTCTTTTTCGATTAGTTATTCCGTTTAAAGGCCCGTCGACAGTATTCCAGTGTCTAATTGAGACAGATATAGTGCTGCAACACTGCAATTTCACGTCGTAGACATGTGGCGTGATACCATGCCCAGTCACATTATCCTGACACTGGACCAACCAGTCTTGGAACTACCCTAATATGCTGAACGCAAAGCAAGGAAGCTATACAAGTACCATTTTTCACAACTTTGGTACGTTGCGGTCGGGGATCGAACCGCGACAAACTGATTCTTGAGCGGACGCCCTAACCACATGACCAACAAAAACATAAAAGTTTACAAGATAATTTGATTCTACACTATTTGCAGATATTTATCACAATCTTTAATTTATGTAGTGCATTTTTTAAGTATGTGTTCGCTAGTGTTATCTTAAGTACATTGATACTCAGTTTCAGCATATGCACTCATGTTATCAATTCAAAATACATCATTTCTTGCAGACATAAATTGTGTTTGAGCTGCAAATATCAATACTTTCGGACTAAACTGGAAATACTGGTCGCATCATATCTAATCGTTTATATTTTAAAAAAAAAAAGTTCGAAGGAATGCTACATTTAGATCAACGAGACCCTGGGTGCACACATTCTTCGTTTGAAATAGAGTAAAAAAAATGTGATCAATCGAGAGAGTATAAAACAAACGGGACTCGGGCGAATGAGAGAACAAGATTGATTACTTCATTTCACGGAAAATAACTGTACTTATATCTGGACTATAAAAATATCTCGGAGACATGATGGTATTCGGAAAATCGCTCTTTGAGAATTCGCTATGTTACGGTATATTGACTACGACAGCTTCCTCGGTATGTCTGAATATATTAGTAGCTAGTTTCTAAATCAATGTAAACAAATTATATATATTTTTAGGTGTTCTGGTCCTGTGGTAGCGGACACTGACCATAAATACGAACATTTTAATTATCAGAACATAATTCGGGCATTAGTAATACTTAAAAGTACAGGGTCTGCTTCGTCATTCTTGATTTCCTTTAGTTATTAAAATATAGTACATGTAATACTTCATTTCTTTTTATATTGTGTCATTTTATGTCAATTTAAATCTTAAACTTGAATGGGTCTTAAAACAAGATTGGAGGTTATAGCATATTTTTTCCTTTCTTTTTTTTCTTTTTTGCTCAACGCTGACTATTGAAGCTGACGTTGGAATTTAAGCAAGGTCCAATCAGTAATTGCTGATATTATTCGTACATGTATGTTTAAATAAATTGTTTTGCAAGCCACGAATAATTTCATTTTTTTTCTTTGTTTGACTGGTGATAATAGATCAAGATATTTGTGATGCATTTGTTACAGTTTTTGAATAACTGCTCAATGGTCGATGAAAATTAATAATTTTCCTCCAAATAATACCGTGCCTCAAGTGTTAATTATCGTTATTGCTCGAGGACTCATTTATATTCAAATTTTGTTGGTGAATTCTACCATTAAATCACTCGCTAGTTTGCAGAATTGATTACTATGTCATCCAAGTCTTTTGCTCACATTGCATGCTAAATGTACGGCAAATAAAGTAAAAGAAACCAGCGATAAATAAATAGCTGTAGCTGATATTGACCTATTTAACTTGCAATTATGAGATTTAAAAATAAATATAAAAAACGTTCAAAATTTACGAACATTTCTAATACAGTCACACCAAGTTTTCTCACTACATCGTGGGGCCTCCGTGGCCGAGAGGGTAAAGTCGCTGACTTTAACACTCACTCAGCCCCTCACCGCGTGGGTTCGAATCCCGGCAGGAGCATTCGGATTTTCATGTGAGGAAGCCTTCCAGCTGGCTTACGGTAGGTCGGTGGTTCTACCCGGATGTCTCCGTGCACTCGGGGTCTTCCTCCACCTGTAATTAGCTGGACGTCGCTATATGACTAAAATACTGTCTAAGCGACGGTAAACTCAAATAGCAATTCATAGTCAAGTCTCACTACATTGTAACAAAAGTATTCTAAAATGTAGAGCTTTGCGTATAGGCATTTAAACAGTGCCGCAAGCAACAGCCAAAGGTAAAGGCTTTTGAGGAAGTAAATCCTGACCTATCGAGCCTCAGCAGATTTCTAACTGAGATATTTCCTCGGCTCAAAAATATAAAAATCTGCATCACTTAAAATTTAAAACAAAATGTTTTCCTAAGAATATGATTTAATAATTTCTATTTTCTGAATATGTGAATATTGGAGTAATGGTTTTTATATGCTTTTAGTTAAGACGAATCTCAATGTCAAATGTTTTGGTTTTAACCTAATATTTATAATAACGTCGATCGAGAAACATATTCGTACACTTTAGATTAATCATTCGCAAGTGTTCCAGGATTAGATCAGTACTTTGTGCTTTGGAACGTCATGAAATATCATTGCCATCAATGGGGCTCCGTACTTTTAGTAGATGATTTGCGAAACGTAGGTTTGGTTGACAACCTCTTACCTGAACCAGCTATTCCATTAATGTAATAGTCCCCAATTATAAGAAATACTATCTTCTAAAACATTTGTGGTGACTTTGTTCAAATTGACACAATATTATTCAAACGATTGCGTCACATCACATAACATTATTAACTCAATAATTATTGTTTCTGTAAACAAAGATGACATAAGTATGCTTTTGTATTTTATTTATCTTATTTTAAAATAAACATATGTTGAAATAATTTTCGGTTTGCCAAATATTAGATGGGTTTATAGCATACAGAATCTTGGGCTTTACTTAAAGCAGCTCGTTCAGAGTTGGTCATTGACGACGAATTTTATTCAAAACTATCTATGTATTGTCTCTGTTCAACATACGTTTATCAGTACCCATATACAGACACATTGTCGTCATCCAATGCAAAAGTATGTGATTGTTAAAGAAATGTGGAGTTTCTCCATCAAAATCTATAGCGTTACGAACGGTATGAAACCTTTATTATGAAACATAAAACATATATTTAGAATACTACGAATTCGCTGCTTGAGAGTGTTGTGATGTGATGTTGAGGACAATGTCACGTGGTAAAGCAAGCACCTGTTTTAGTGTTACTGAATTCTATTTCTAAACGGAATTCCCCGAAGTGCGCTTACGGAAGTTAGCATTTTCCCGTGCAATATGACCCATACTGGCCGAGTTTTCTGTCAGGAAAAGAAAAATTCACCAACAATAACGTGGGAAATTAGATTTTTTTTGTCATTTCTTCCGAACAACTGTGAACGAGCTGCTTTAACATTCATTGAAAATGTATTTTTAGTGTTCGTTTATATGTATTTCACATAGTAAAACACATGGGAAATACTTGGAAAAATAAAATATGGATGCCTGTATGCATGCGGTATGCAAGTTTTTCGGCGTAGCTGTATAAACTGATTTTGACTTATTTCTTGAACCAATGAAATCTTAGTTAACAACGAAGAGTTCGGAAAAGCACCGTTTCATTGGTTTGCATAAAATATTTTAGGATTTCCATCGTAAAGGTGCATATCTTTCTGCATGATTGTCAATTGGCAAATAACAATTTAATCTACCTATATAAACATAAAAACAATCCAGTTGAAAAATTCAAACATAAACACTAAAAGATAAACAGTTGTGAGTCTTAAGAAAACGTAGTTAACCTTGGCAGTATATAAATTAGTTAACATAAGCCATACATAGTGAAACGGTTTTAGGCTTTTATATCATAATCTTTTGGCTTAATTGGTGCTGGAATAATTGTTGATTTTAATATGATATATGATTCAGTTTTGTTATTTTAGTTTTGTCTACAAGGTGGTCATTATTAAATATTTATATTCTTTAATTACTTCCCTTTAATTTATTCTTATCGGAGTGGAAATATATAAATCTTTCACATACAATATATAACTGTGTGTGTTCAAGACTAAAGATGCTTAAACACGTCCTTTCATTCTTACGCTATCTTGTGAGATGTAAGATTTCGGGTAGCGAACCTGCTGGCCGGGTAGCAGTTGGAGAAGTACGACACGTATTTTAGGTAAGGTTATTACTGCACTCAGAAAGCGTTGCGCTATCTGGTGTGGTGTTACTTGGTCGGATCTAGGGTTTAATGAGATTTTTGAAGCTCAGAATCATAATTGTTTTCTTTTTTTAATTTGTTTTTTGTTGTTGTTGTTTTGTTGTTGTTATTGTTGTTGTTGTTGTTTAAAGTTATTAATTGTCCAAAGTAGAAACTGCTCAATAAATCACCAGCCAATAAAATTTACTATACAGCTTCAAAATGTAAATAGATTCTTCGTAATTGTACTATGATTTTCTCTCTTTCGTGCTGTGTTTAGTATTTATTCCAGCAAAACGACATACTCCATATTAAATAAAAATAAGAAAAATGATGCAAATACTTTATTCATCAAATTTAAATGTAAAATAATCGTAGAAACAAGTAATCTCTACAGAATGTAAACTTTACAAACACACACACACACACACACACAAAAAAATTGGATATAATAAATTCGCCAAAACTGTTACATGAAACGATATGATTGACTACTTCATTAATGAAACATGAATGGTAATTAGCTTTACTATTATGACAATAAGCTGGTATTATTAAAAAGAAAATTCCCTTTTGTAAGATTTGTTTCATGTAGTTTCCCCTTACTAATTGTTTATATGCATAAAGATATATCTTTCGAGTGATATGTCGATATAGATACATAGAAAGTCAATCTATTTAATCAGTAAAAATCGAAAAAAGAAAAAAAAGAAAAACAACTTATCATTAAATTTTCTTTTTACTTCTTTTATATCTAATTTTCTTTTCTTTTTTTTATTTTACTTAACTGTGACCAGAGAGCCAGAATTTGATATATTGATGAAACGTTTGAAATAATGGTTTCTTTGAATCATAAAGCATTTCCATACATTTCATGATACCTGATCTATTTCTGGAAAGCAAAATTATAATATTAGAAACAAAAGTAAGTTTTCATTCTTGTTCTCGTTAAATAAATGCATATTTTTTCAAAACTATATGACGTTTGAGCTGCAAACAGTCCCAATAATTATCAATGATAAGGAACTGAAAAAATGAATTGGAAATTAAAGAAAATCTGAGGGCGCAAATATCACTAATTTCGAACTGAAAATTGACGTCATATTGATCATTCAAAACTCATACAATTTATTAAAAATGATATGTTGTATTTAGAGAAAAACACTACATTAAAAGCAATTAAAATATGATCATGGTCCATCAAATGAACGTGAATAAATTTTAAAGACCATTGAGCAAAAGAGCCTATTTTACTCCAAATCAAGTGGTGTTCGCACAAGTCTTTTTTTTTTTTTTTTTTTTTTTTTGCAAGTGGTTACCAATGACATACAGATGAATGACATGACAACTAACATACATTCGCACCAAGGATATCAAGTTTGCATTTCAGTTGTTATAAGTGTGTCATTGCTTTGGATACATCATCATGAAAAAATGTATATTTTTTGTCCATGTGTACATCATTAAATGTTCCCTCGTCTTATAAGTAGAGCTTTCCCAATCCGTCAATCTTGTGTCTCGCAATGAAATATTTATGCAAACATTGGCAATATGGTAAATACTATTTTAGCAATATTAACTTTTGATCATTATCACATGCCGTCATTTTGTCTTGCATGAGTCATTCCACGTTTGTTATGAAACTGACCCAAATAAATGTTTTCATTCATTTGGGACGAAAAGAAATGAATGAATGAGACCATCATGTTAGTATGTAAATTAATGTTCAGCATTTACAGACATAAGCGTGCTGGCAATGGAGTTAGCGTCAGTGAGTTACTACCAACACAATCCGGCCGTGTATATGCAAACGTGGACTGCTTAGTTGAATGTCAGGGCTTTCAAATCAACATCAACACCAGTCTGCACATGTTAAAATGGGATATTTTGGGAATAGTGGTCGCTTGTTTTAAAAGCGGAATAGCTTCACACTGCAAGTTTCACGGAAAATCTAGAGCACAAGCCCTTTATTATGTGTCAGGGCTGTGTTATAGGAAATGAGAAATTTCAAATGCATGAAAATACATAATATATCCCATTATATGTGTAAGTATCGGTAAATATAAACTGTATTAGATATCTCATTATCACAAAGTCATATGGCAAATCATTGATCTGTGTAATAGATACGGTTAATGGCAATCGACGAGCTTTAGATACTTCATTAGTAGGCTTATTTGTTATTGTATATATCGCTTGCTAATGAACCAGATCACTAACAGAAAAACATGTGAGTTAATAGAGACAAAGATATTGGTCCGTGCAAGCCTGAAAATATATAAACATGTATTCTTATAACAAACACCATTCGAATATTATATTATATTATATTATATTATATTATATTATATTATGTTTCTATGACTACAAAAAATGATGATCTAGACATAATCTAAATCTAAAAAGAACTAGTATAAAATTAGATATCATCGATAAATGTTGTAATAAAAGTATCACTAAACCCCAAATTGGTGAAGTCTTTACTGAGAGAACGAAAGCTTTATAATAGCTTCACTTTAAATAAATAATGTGCCACTGAAAATATATATTTCTTACAATTATTATGAATGTATTAATATTAGTCATATAGCAATTGACTTTAAGTGGGCATATAGGTAATAGTAATTGACTAGTGAACATGAAAAAGTGATTATAATTCGTGTTATTGTTCTAATTAAAATTATTATTTATTCATTTATTTATAGATTTATTTGCCCTGCACGTCACCGAAAGAGAACTTTATGTTCGAACAGGGTTGCTTACTAGCGTATTAGTGCCACACTGACAGTTTAAACTGTAAAATCTACAGAATAAAGTGTATATTTTACAGAATTTAAGTGTGGAAAATTAAAAAAATAAGTGTCAATGTGGCACTAAAACGCTTCCGTAGCTTACAACCCTGTTCTATGGTCGCACATATTTCTGGATCGGACAACAATTCGGGTCTATATTTAGCCACTAAATTTCTCTTCTTTTTACTTCGCAGAAATATAGATCCAAACGTTGTTTTCTGTCTAATCACAAAGAAAGAGAGAGGCTATGTACTAATTATAAGAAGTCCATTAAAACACATTCTATGTTTATTTTGTCTTGTTACGACCGTGTTTACGCAATTCAAAGTGGGTTAATACCTTTGGTTTATTTGACACCGTTTAAAAAATGTTCCACGTTTATCCAATTTTATAAATATACAAAAAATGTGACTATATTATACTGAAAACCCTGTTCTCTCAGAGCTATTGGCCCATTGATTTCTTCATGCTAATTACAATGTCTGTTTACTAGAGATCAATTGAGACAGGTGTAGAGCTACGTCTCGATGCGATATCAAACTATAAGATATATGTACCATACCCAAGTCACATTATCCTGGAGCTATCCTTATAAACTTAACACCAAGAAAAGGATATCTACCAGTTGATAGGAGACTGTGTCATAATGCCGAGTCAAAAAGATTTAAGAACACGACATTTCTCTTTTTTTGTCTGACCCACTGTTTAACCAGTGAAAAAAAAGAAAATCATAAATGACACAGTTGCCGCTTATATAAATATAAAAAAAATCCGGTTTCAAAAATATCCCAGCAACGTTGAAAAGTTCATGAGAAATTATGCCTCTTTTACTCATTTTCACTTTTATACTTACATATTTCTGAAAGTTATTAAAATATAGACCCATAATGCACTTAGCATACAGAATCAATATCATCATAACCATATGTCTCTCCAGTATCTATGTCACCATTGACAAAGTTATACGATGACTATTTGTTTGATGGCGATGCTTTTGTCCTCACAGCAAAGTCATAAAGACAGCTTTACGACAAAATGATACGTTTGTCAACATCTACTTCAATAATCTCTGACAATAATGTGTAACCTTTGCCAACAATATCGTGACATAAATGCAATTTTGTAGATCATTGATGTTTTATGTATTAACTGGGTATCATTCCGATCAGTGAAGGTACGATGTTGCCAGAAATCCAAGCATTTGTCTGGTTATATTCATGCGGCCTTTCCTTCCTAAACAACAACGTGAAATGTTGCTGTATATATATACATATATTTGTCTCGATTGATTGGGTTCAATTTTAAGTGCAAATAACTATTACAAAGATTGTGGAGTTAATATTTATTACACAATAAGACTGATCACGATTTAAAGTATTTAGTATGGTTTAGTTTTGGTCATCAACTTCGGTCCTGACCCCGTTTTCTTGACTTATTGTATAGTGTATACAGAACAAAAATGTTTCGAATCGATGCATCGTAAACATGAAAATTAATATATAACAGCGCATTTTTTAATGTTAAATGTTATGTTATTTATGAGACGAAAATTATAGTAGACTAATTGTGATCAGCTTTCATGTCTGCATATGAAAATGACCGTTATTAATACACAGGAAAAATATGTTTTGACAAAGTCAATTGTTTTTGTTAAAACACACACACACACACACACACACTGAAGTATTGTGACAGTGTAATTACGTGCAGTATGAAGTCCCTTACCCGGATGCAGAGGAATCCTAGATTACCTTGAGACTATCATTGAAGCGTTAACGTTTGTACATACAGAACGTGATGTTAGGGTATCAAATGCTCATATAATTTTTGTTTTGGCAATTACAAACAATCCTGGGGCCTCCGTGGCCGAGAGGGTAAAGTCGCTGAATTTAGAACTCACTCAGCCCCTCACCGCGTGGGTTCGAAACCCGGCAGGGTCATTCGGATTTTCATGTGAGGAAACCTTCAACCTGGCTTGCGGTAGGTTGGTGGTTCTACCCGGATGCCTTCGTGCATTCTGGGTCTTCCTCCACCTGTAATTAGCTGGACGTCGCTATATGACTGAAATACTGTCGAAGCAACGGTAAACTCAAATAGTCAAGTAAAGTCAAACAATCCTAAGAGTCCCTGAATATGATTGAGTTTGTTGTTATTGTTGATGATGATATTGATGATGATGTTATAGGAGTTTTACCGTCTCCACGACAGTATTTCAGTAATTTAGCCACGATCAGCTTATTACAAATGAATGGTGACCCAGACCAAAGGTATCCGAATAAAATCACAAACAAAAAAATCACAGATACTCTTTCAAAGTCCATAACGTTAGCGTATCCCTGTTGTATCAAAACGTATAGAGTGTAAGCTAGGGACCAAGTTAATAAATGGTTAACTGAACGCAGGGCTGAAGCAAATTAGCTGGAAGACTTCCTCACGTGGAAAAAAAATGAGTTGCTGGGTATTAGACATGAACTGGTGAGTGATCAAGTGACGGTGAAACAGCGGTCTTGATCACTCGGCACGAATGCCCCACTTGAATCATGTCAGAAATTATTAAAGTTTCAGGTAGCGGTAAATAAAACAGAATTCTGTGAAGGCAAATGCTGGTACGTAGGAATTGAGTATGTTTGATATCAATAAGTGCCACAACATGATTACAGATGTTTTCAATGTCTAAAAGTGTCTGTACAGCTGGTAAACAAAAAGTGTGCACAATTTTAAGTTAGTTGCACGAATTGCGCGGTCACAAGACAGGAAATGATTGTTGTTAAGGTCTGTGTATCATCAGCAAACAATTTATTACATTTAATTTTAAGTAGAACCATAAATGATGATTGATATTGAATTCAAGATTTATCAATCTGTTCACTTAGTTTTAAGAAAAATCATAAATAATGGTCGTTCTTAATAGCTTAGGTTCTGTAATGCATACACAATCATTGCTGATTTATGTAGTATGTGGCCTATAACAATTGTTTACTAGAATATGAAGTAAACTTAAAATTCGAATTGAAATACCGAATATCGCATATCAATTATATTGCAAATATTAGCGAAAAATACAGTGTAAACAAAAAGAAAAGGTTCATATCAAACGTATACGTATAAAAGGTACGTTACTAAATTAAGTATGTAACGCATGACGATATAGTGCAATTGAATTGAAATGAATTGAATTACCGTCGCAGCGATAGTATTTCTATCATCCAGCTAATTACAGGTGGAGGAAGACCCCGAGTACACAGAGGTACCCGGGTAGAACCACCGACCTACCGCAAGCCAGCTTGAAGGATAATGAGTTGTACATAGCCCTTACCTAATTAACTTACTCATTGACATTAAAATTGTATTTATTTGTCACTAGCATCGGTTTTCAATCTACCAGTGCTTCAGGTCTGTCTAAAAGACTAGACGTTAGAGAGAGAGAATCTGTCAAAACAATACATGTGCCGAGTCAGCCCAGTATCTCACACCAGTAGAAAATGACATGTATTTCTGGCACAGTTTCTTTTTCCTACCGTTCGAGCCTTTTGATTTTTTTCTCCCTTTGTGTGTGTATGGGGGGGGGGGGGTGCATAAAGAGATTTCAGTATATAAAATGAGCGGAAAATTCATATTCGGGATGAGAAGAACATTATTAAATGATGAGCAATTTTCAGGATGTAATTCGGTAAAGGTGGCCTTGGCTCTAATATTAACATGGAAGTAATGTAGTGTCGTTTTCATAAAGTATCTATTCATAGGCAAACCATAATTACACTCGTACAAAAGCGTCGATTTTCTACGTTATATCACACACACACACACACACACACACACACACACCAATAAGTAATTGGGTTTGGGGTAATGAGTTCAAATAATCGATATTGAATGTGAGCCACTGACGTTGTTGTTGTTGTTGTTGTTCTTGTTGTTGTTGTTATTCGACATTCTAAGGTTTATGTATACTCATTAAGCTTTAAAATTTCATGAGACATTTTACATTATCGTGGGAAATATTTGCACATTGAAATTAAAATTAAGTGTAAGCTTTTCTGTATAGGTGCGTGGACCAACGTTTCTCACCTTGTTACATAATACTTGCATGCACTGTGAAAATATAGTAAATGTATATGGAATCTATTTTAGTTCTTCACTCAGTGTTGTAAATTGATAACTTGTTTAAGATGGAAGCTTTACACAGCGACACTGCTATGGTGCGAACTTTAGGAATTGCCGAAACCACTAGCATTATAATTATTGCAAAATGCATTTTGATCTCATATCTTAATTAAATGGCAAGATCCTCGCAAAAGGAAAGTGCGCGTTTTGTCTAAAATATCTTTGAAAAAACAAGACGGCTTTATTTTACAGAAATACGACATTGTGGATATCTGTTTTTTGTTGTTGTTGTTGTTTGTATTTATTTTTTTTTTTTTTTTTATTCATGCGTATTTATTTTATTTTTTATTTATAACATGCTAGAAGTAAATAGTAAGAGTTGAACATTTATATTAGAATACAGAATATAAATAAATGTACTGGTATCAACATATCTTAAGAATTGCAGCACATTGATCGTATGTCATTTACCTGTATAAAAGAGGATCCACATAGGCTTAAGTCTGTTGACCAGTCGCATTCTTTCGATAGTAAGATATAGTAAGTATCAAGGTCAAATACAAAGTGCAGACTGGTGCCCTTTTATAGGTCACAAAAGAACACATTTAAATAAAAGATTGTGAAATGTAATTTTACATAAATTATATCCTTGCATCAACTCGCTGTTTACACTAAAATAGAGTCTGTGTATATTAAACAAGAGGTTTTAAAACCCTTATGGTAATAAAGCTAGTCACCTTGAGAATACAGATTGGCTTCTTCTCCCGTGATATAAACGGTATAAGAGTTAAAAGAAATGGTCATCCAGAAGAACAACTCCTGGTTTATTTCAGTAATATTTCGTAAACTATCTATATAAACCTAGGAATGTCCGTCTCAATAACTTAACGAAGATGATTTTATGTACGCATATAACCATTTGAGAAAAACGTGCAGCCAGACAGAGACTCGAACCCGGACCAGTCGCTTATATCGTCCCAGCTACCAGTCTGTTACCGATAGGAGTTACATATAAATTATTATTAAATGTTTTATTGTGTATACTTATATTATTGGTCTGAAATGTATTTAGTGTTATCATTTGATGATAACTCCCCCAATATTGAGACAGTTAGGCGATCTGCAAAGCTAATGTTTCTGTCACGTGATACAAGATCACGCTGAAAGTAGTGTTGTTTCGTGTCAAGTCCTACTAACACATTGATATGAAGGAGACATTGATGGTAACATGGAAATTAACATCTAGATATACAGAATCTTATTTTAAATTTATATTTACTGTTAAACTGGCGCTTGTCATACAATCATTCCTTAATCATTCAACAACAATCGGCATTTTCTTCAATAAAAGATACTGTTTCATATTAGTTATTCCATTGCTTTTCAAAGCTGGTCAGATGTGAAGTTGACAATTTTAAGAAGATAGAATACAATTGGTATTTGTCTTTTTTTCATACTGGAATTTACCGTTGCTGCTCAGTATATTAGCTATAGCGAGTTAGCGACGTCCAGCATATTGCAGGTATATTACTAAGGCTGACCTTACCTTTAGTAATCAGGAAAGAGAATGTGATGCAGAGGAAGATTCCCCAGAGGGTGGGGCCTGGCACTGGCTCCATGGTAACAAACGACTTCTGGTTTACGGATCACCTGTAAAACAGAGCAATAATGATAAATGTTTCCTGCCATATTTAAGGGTAAGCATATTTGACTAAAAATTGTTTTCATTAAGTTAATGAACTAAACCGTTTTCACAATTAGTTTACAATATGCGATTTTTTTTCACTCAATATTTGTGATATAAGATACAGTAAAATCAATAATTTTCGTTGGCATTGAAATGCGTTGATTAATTATTCAAGGGAATTTCGTAGGTAGATATGGATTCATGATCTAGTAAACGCTTGGTCTATAACACGGTTTAGTGGGGTTTAATATTCATGGATAAAACCCTACACGAAATCAACGAAAATGAGTGTCCCATGAAAATCAACGATGAAACGCACAGATTCTATCAAAAGGACCCAAGATCTGTATCACATATGTTTACGGGTCTTACATCGGAATGAAAGTAGACATAATATTCACAACAACACCATGATGTAGGTATATCTGGTTCATAAATTCAACAACAACAACAAAAAAACATCATTAGCAAAGAATGCCTAAAAATATTAGGCAAACCATTCAACGTACATCATAACTGTTTCAGTGTCGTAAAACAATGATAAAGCGTTTTATTACAAAAAAAAAATAAAAAAATAAAACACTGAAAAGATAAATAACAACGTGTGCTTGATGATAATAAAATGACGGCAGTGCTATCTGAGTTAAGATTTATGGATAACCGAAATCAAAAGTTTGTTTAATGACTTGTTAACACTTCGACTTTTTTTAGGCGGAACTCCAACCATACCTATCTACATCAGATATTGTGCACTTCTCAGCAGAAATATCATGAGGCAAACAAGTAACATGATACCACACCCAGTCATATAATCCTGAAAGCGGGGACTTCCCTCACTTTGAAATTATGATCACGCGTCCTTAATAAATAGCAATACACACGTATGTTTTTACATGCAAACATTAGAATGATACCCGAATGTATAAATTACTATAATAGTTCTAGCTAGGGATGTTTTCAAAAGTTTAAATTTAAATTTATTGTAGTGAAATATGAGTAAGAGTTTAAAGTTTAAATGTAATAAAGATAACGATGAAGTACGAAATTCATATCCAGTGAGAGATTACATTTATAAGTACGAATGGTTTACATTTTTTTCTCTCTCATTTAGCTGATTTCAATTAGATTTTAGGTAGGAATTAATGTATTTTGTATTTGTTTTATTTCGGAAAGTCTGATTGCTTACAGACATACACTGGAACACTTACAGGACTTACAGAGAACAAGAGAAATAAAAGAAATAAACAATTGTATGAAACATAAACAAGAAAACTTTTGACGAAAGCGCCAAAAAATCGGGCCGAAGGATTATTGTTAGATCTTGCCGGTCCGGAATCACATGCAGTTAAGCACAATACGGCCAACATTTGAAATGAAATAAAACTAGATAAAATCAGAATTGATGTCAAATGTCAACATCAAATATTGCAGATGCCATCACGTATTGTTGAATTTATCGAGTGATATAAATGTAAAGAAATATTCATTCAATCATATAAACTGTCTGGAGCAATATATGTGTGTATATACAAGTTGATAAGTTCAACATAGTTTCATGTCATGATCAAAACTAAATCATTGTGAAAGATATCATGAAAAAAAAGAAAGTGAGAATTGTTCATATCCAGAGAGAGAGATAAGTTAAATGAATGACTGGTTTGCAATTTTGCAAAAGTGTTTTACCCCCATTTATTTGATTCCAATTAGATTTTAAGCAAGAAATAAATAAATATAATATAGAAAAAATCTCTCAAAATCATGCCCCAAGGCAATCCCTGAATGTTATTGGAAAAAGTTGTTTCATGTATTGCAACTTATAAAAAAAAGTTCAGTTACAAGATCTCTTTGTTACAGTCGTAAAGCTCTAGTTGTCAGTTGTTATGCGTACCCTCGGCATTTTTCAGCAATATTATTATGAAAAGTAAAGGAAAAACAAATTGACGTTAAGCATATTTACTGTCCATATGCTGCATCCACATGGACACAAACGATCAATAGATTTGACAAAATTCTTAAAATAAGTCTTAAGGAGGGGGATGGACGGAAGTAAAATCCTGAATAAAAAGTAATTTCTATATACTTTTGTTGTTTTTGTGCATACGTCACATTATTTCCGTAATATAGCGACGCCCAGCTAAGTACAGGAGAAGGAAGACCCCGATGCACTTAGATAGAACCACTGAACTATTGTAAGTCAACTGAAAGGTTTTCTCACATGAAACGTCCGATTGCCCTTGTCGAGACTCGTACAAACAGCATTTAGGGGCTAAGAAGTAGTATTCAACAACTATAAGTACTCAGCCATGGAGGTCCTATGTTCTATATTGACAATAGTGGAAGGTGTGTTCATATGAAAAAGTTGCTGACTTATCCACACAAGCCAGAAGTTTATCTTGATTTATGTTATATCCGATGTCTGAGGATAGCTTCATATTATAAAAGCTTTTGCATGTTGTAGATATTTACGGATGTAATAGGATCTAGTCTCTCGGACTCTTTTACATTTGAGGTATAATGCAACATAGTTTTCAGTAGGAATTGCACGGTAGTTTCAGGTTAGGCCTATTTTTAGGTTAATTTTAATAATCTAAGAACTTTGATAAATAGCATGTTGTGGTTGTTTGGTCGATGTTTTTACTCGGTGCTACTGTACAAATGATGTCTACTGCCACTTGTTATGAGCAGGATATCACTTTAGGACTGAAATACTGTCGCAGCCACAGTAAAATATACGACCTGACGTCATCAGGGACTGTTTGAAGGAAGACAATTTGCTAGCTTCTCTTCAATCTGCTTGAAGAGAAACCCATAGCTTTGGATCAAAATTAACAAAACCTGGGTCATTTGACATAACAGTATACGTATTGGAATAAAGAGTTAAAGATTTACTTTGAAATGACAGGTCTCGAACTTGTTCTGAACAGTTTTCATTTTGTTCAGATTTGCCTATGGTATAGCTAGAAGAACTTTTTTTATTTTCAGAAGTCTATCTAAGGGTAACTACTTGTATATAATATACAAAAGATTCAGTGGCATCACTAGATATAAACAATAAACTTCGTGTATCATAAAAAGTTAAGTATATGAACAATGGGGGCTACTTTTGAAAAACAGTTTTCAGCCCGGGCTTTATTTTTTTAATAATTGATGTATAAGTTAGGGAATATATACCAATACATATTGATGATAGGTTTTTCTTTATTTGTGTATATATTTTCTCTCAAATACCTTAATCTTCTGATTACCTGTTATTAAAATGTCTCATATTATGATAAAAAAATATTGATTTTATTGGGAATCATGCTATTTACCATGTTTTAATTAATACCGTTCAGCAGAGGGTTTTAATAATGCCATGAGATAATGGATAGTTCCCTGACCCTAACTTTTATTTGAATAAAAATAGGTTTGGCCACAAACAACAACATGTGCTCCTTTGTTAACATCGTGTTTGTGGGACAAAATCTAACTGTAATCTATTGTTAAGGTATGCTAATAGGTGGGTCATGGAACTATGCATTGTAGATGTCTGTAAAAATGTCTACATAATCACAATTGACAAACTAGTTTAACTCTTGCAAAAAATAAATGGTAACTAAACCCTTGCATATGACAAAACATCGCCATTCGATTGCTAAAAGATGCCAGGTGTAAATACAATGTTAATCAAAAGACTGATAGTCCTAATGTTGCGATAAGCATAACCTGAAAAAGCAAATTTGTAAATTTTGAAATGCTTTATTGATTTTCCACATCAAATGGATCTTATAGCTATTATGTCATTTTACTTGAGAGTCGAACACTCGTTTTTCCATTGAAATATCTATTTGATTAACTGAGGACATATTACATGCCAGAGGTATGAGAATTGCACAGTGCGCCACTGGCTTACGTCACACAATTTCATTCATAGTATTTTCATTGATTACTTTTCCCGCTTACGCATTGTTGCAGAGTTATTGTTCGTTATGTGCCGTGACAACTTCTGTAATAATATGATAAAATATGACAAAGAAGATTGTATTGCCCTTTCTTTATGTTCGATATGTAAAAAATATGTCACTCGCCTAAACTGGAGCTCTTCATGCAAACATATGTATCTATTGTATAACGATGGTACGAGCAAGTAGGTGCACGTATTGCTTGCTCGCTAGAGGGCGTTGGATTTGGATATCTGCTATTCAGTTTCCCATGAACGATCCTGATAAAACATAAAAACAATACTCCCCCAATAAAGTGAGCCTTTTTTAAATTTAAAACGGTGGCATTCGTTTAGAATAGTTATGCTACTTCGTATAGCGAATATGTTCCAACTGTTTACATGTGATAAACAGAGAGAGGCTTTGTTTGATGATGCATCTGTCATGAGAGACTAGAAGAGATTAGATCACCCACATATGATCTGATATTGAAATATCACGTTCCAAGAAAATAAAATATGTTTAATTAATGATATTTGGCCGAAAAGATAATTGTTAATGCACACGTAATTTTAAGTCGGTCGAACATAAAGAGCGAACCCCATACAGCGTGAGTCATTATGAAGCATATATAAAATATTAATCTACATACAAGTGCATCCTGGTATACTTATACACGCGCATGCATACATACATGCATACATACATACACATGCGTGATACTGCAGTGTGGCAGCATTCTATCTGTCTTAACCCTTTCCCTCATAGAGGAAACCATGAAAAGACCTATGCGAACAGCATAAAAACCAGATCAGCCTGCGAGTAACTCGCAGGCTGATCAGGTTTTATGCTGTTCGCTGCTCCTCAGTGGTCTGGAAATGAGGACTTTATAATTAAATTTGGTAAGGTTTAACTGTGGTTTTCTGCAGATCAGGCTTTATGTGGTACCTATTGAGTGCGTCAAAATGAGTCTATATGAGGGAAAGGGTTATACATACATACACATTTTGCTTTATTCACTCATTCAGGTTTGAATGCTCCCATGACCATCTAATATTGATAAAAGCTGGTACGTTTAAGTTATAATTCCGTTTATCTAGTACTCTCATCCTGTCACGCACCAGAAACTCAGATACGCGAGCCCGATCCCAGATGGCGGGGAAGTCCGATTAATCGCTTATTGTTGTACTGTTTACAAGAAGCGTTGAATCGTTATGTAGAGATAGTTGTCTCGATACAGAAAGTATGGGGCCTTCATGTTTCAAATAATTATGACCTGGCTCCAATTCTATCAACAATTTTATTACTATGAAATACTTGTACTGGCATTCTTAAATCAGCTAGAACCGTATTCCACTATTCGTATATTACAAAATACTAAAGTATAAACTAAGCTGACACAAATTATTGCGTTAATATTTACTTATATGTGCTAAGAAATGAAATATTTGGGTAGGTTTATCAGATAAACAAGAATGTAAATTTGTTCATAACTATTAAAAATATACTTAGCACTAAATATTGATGGCTGATTTCAAGTCAGTGCTTATAATTGTTTTCATTTTTTCCGAAAATGCCGAACGTAGCCGAGCAATTGTAAAACTATTCAATTAAACGCGCATGACGAAATAACTTATCATTATACTTATGAAATAGGATAAAATAATACGTTCAAAACATAGGCTCTGTGTAAGCTCAATATCAGCTTAGCTTAATTTAATTAGGTGTTTGAATATGCAAATAAAAAATAATTGAATTATGTAAAGGAAGAAAAAAATGAAAACTTAAAAAAAAAATGAATTAATAAAACTTCCTTTTCAATTCTGATCTCCAACCTTAAAAAAACTATTTCAGTGTAACATAACGCACTCCACAAGTGTTTAGAAAAAATATTCGAGGTTCAGTATACATAAAACAATACATCAATCGACATTGTATTGATGAAAACTGTAGTGATTAAATTGTATTGAAGATGATGTACAAAGTACAAATCTAAATAAAAATGTGCTCTGCTCCGTTCTGTTCTGTCCATAAACCTGAAGCTGAAACCGGTATTTAAAACCAGAAGTATGCAATACTACTGTTAATAAGCCCAATAGCACTTACCTCAATTTATTGGCAGTGTGAACAGGTAAAACCATTGTTAGGAAACAATAACCTTTGATTTTTATACACTTGACACAAACTACTGTCTGTCTAATTATACAATAAACGGTCTATAGAACTACAATACACCATGTGTATGTACTTAATCTCCATGCTCCGATAAAACGTGCTGGTAAAAATAAACAACTGACATACGCTCAGCCTGGCTAATGTTAGGAGGATGTGTCTTTCGGGCCCTGCACATGTAATTGTATTGAAACCACTTGTAGAAATACTTTTGAAATCCTAGAATTGCACTCTTCTGACCGAAGTTTGTTGTTGTTTCAGAATAGCACCTGTAGATTCGCAGTTTTTGATAAGATCAAAGGGCGGGTCCACCGTAAGTTTGCAGTTAAAGTTAGTTTGTCTGAAGTTGGGTTACATTCGGAAAACAGCTTTTAAAGTGTAAGCTTCGACGAGAACCACGCCTAAATGAACGCTACTGACTTCTCTCTCTCTCTCTCTCTCTCTCTCTCTCTCTCTGCCTTAAACACAATTAAAGCATTTTCGAAGCCAAAAATATAATCGTCTTTATGACAGTTCAACATAATTATGTTAAAGCGAAAATATCACAGGCGCAATATTTTTGCTCAAACTTTCTCCTTGACCAAACTTGTTGAAGGAAATTAACATTTCGATAACTCGAATTCTATAAGGTTCCAATCAGAAAATGAGCCATTTATTTTTATTGATCAGTCTAAGTTTAAACACACCAAGAGTCGTTTTACTTCGTAAAAATATCGTTGGTTTGCGCGCATCAAACATGTACAATAACATTGATGTTCTATTTTTTTACCACAAAAAGTTATTAATTTGTCTCCGTTTGTGTCTTTCTGTCAAAATGAGTAATGGTTGACAGTATGCAGAGCAACTTACAACTATGACAAAATACTTTTTTTCGAAGGAAATCATATGTACCCAGGTCAGCGTTTCATTGTGATTTTTTATACTCTAACAGATATACATATAGTAGTCCATTATTCGATTACCAAGAGAATGTGAATATTTTACATACATGTTCTTATTAGCATGTGCTTATAGGAGATTGTCTTTTATTGTTTCAAATACATGTAGTAATAAACATAATTTGAGATTTTTTAACTGAGGAAACCCTTAATTTGAAATATATCGTGGAACGTTGGTCTGATCATTTAATTTTACGAAACGATGAGAGTAGAAAGGCATTATTTCGATAAACAGTTTTGAAAATCGCATTGCGTGTGGTCATTTACTTGTGTTTAGATAGGGATCTACACGATTTATAGCTCGAGTCTTGTGTATAATCTGATAGTGTTTACAGTTCTTTTATGATTCCGTTGTCACGGAATTTTACCGAAGATCCAAGATAATATATGAATACAGCATTATGTAACCAGTGTAAACGTTTATTTATCTCTATTTTTCACATGAATGTATTTGTGTTTGTAATATATGACTTTTGTGTATTGTATATCTATCTAGGATGGCGATGTGCAAGTCGAAAAATACGGAAATAAGGACTGTGTCTGTTTGTAAACACACTGAATGGTCAACTGAAGATAAGACGAGCAAGTAATCTTTATCAAATATATCTAATGGATTGATACTTTTGCGTAAAAATATGGAATTATTCAATCAATAAGGTTTTCAAAACTGAGACGTGTCGGATGTGTCTGAATGTGATTGGATTTATTTTTAGATAAAATACAAAAAAATGTCCAGTAATATTCATCAATTCTAAACAGTCACCAGCTTGTACAAGTACTTGAGCGAATTAAAAAGAAACATATTGAGAATTTTGCTTTAAAAAATTCAATAACAGCCAACATCAAAATGCATTTTATTTTTAGACGCTTTTATAAACATAGCGATGGGATAACTGAGTCTTGTAGAGATCACACGATTTCACAATGTGTAATTGATGAGTTTATAAATACAGTCCTGGACTAACAGAATACAGTCTTGAGCTATCAAATTGATTGATATATCATACAGGCTAAAAATGCCAGGATACCCCACCGGGAGCGAGGGTGGCTGCGGTTGTTGTATGCTCGAGTAGGCCCCCGTATTAACACCAAAGATATGCGTGTATCAAGTATTGCTTGACTGAGCTAATCTAATTAATTAGGTATAAACTGGAATGATTCCCTACGCAATTGTGGCTATGATGCAGACATTGCTGTCGTCTATGGTTGATTCTAGTACAATACGAGTGCTATGAAATTTTGTTATTGTCATGGAATTAAATTCTGATGCAAATATCACAAAGTTGCAGACTCAGATTTACGACTGGATTATGTATAATATAATCGTATATATATTGCCAATCTTAATCAGATAAAGGTACGGTTCCTAAGAGATACAACATAGTAGAATCCCCGGCCGCGACATACCAAAGTCGTAAAAATGGTACTGTTATAGTAAGATGTACTATCTTTTGTTTTGATACATTCAGCGATCATAATCGGATTATTTGTTCCTCAACTTGTGGTAATTTTATTTACTATAATGTATATATAGGGTGAATATCTTATCAATACAAGTTTAAGTTGAAATTCAGTATATTGTCTGAGCATGTTTTGCTTAACTCGCAATAATAAAACTATATTAAACACATGATAAAAAAATACCTACAAGACAAATGTTGGAGACGTTCAATGACGTCAGTCGATTTTTCTTGTTTTTGTGTTTGATTTAAAAAAAAGAGAGAGTAAAATAGCATTCATAGCTAAATACAATAAAGCAAGACACGACTTTGAAGAGCGTTTTGAACCGTGAGTCGCGCTTTCCTTTTTGATAAAGATCTAATATGTATTCACACCATCATGAAAATATAAATAGTACAAGCCTGTGATCTTATCTTTATTAATCTCAAATGTTTATGCCACGTTATAAACATGCCGACGATCTAACGTATCTGCACGTATTTCTTAACATGTATACGGGTATAAGGGACGTATAACATGAGAACGTGATTAACTTTCGATCTAAACGTTAAAATAGGAAATAAATTTGGATGAAGAATTTAGATATATAAAATCGATATGCCGTGCATACATTTATGTGTATATATCTTTAAATTGCGTTCTTTTCTTGCAGCTCGTACGTATTTCTCTCAGTTTAACCTCCATTCGTCCTCTCATTCGTCCTCCATTGAACCCACGGCTACTTTGTCCATTTTTTTCTCAATAGAATAATTCCCTGGAAATCATTACGTTGGGAATGGAGAGTCTTTTGATAATCTCGCACTACCCATGGCCTTTTAATTTATCCCAGGGCTGATATTCAACAGAGATTTTATGCATTGATAACACATTAGCTCTCCCCCGGGGAGTCTTGAAATGAGGCAGGTTTTCCTCATTGAAGTCTAAAACCCTGTCATTGATTCCGTCCGCAACAAACAATTAAAGTATATCAATTACATTAAAAAGTTCATGTGTATGTGTATGATATTATCCAATACACAAGTATTAGATTTGAATAAATATAATACAGTTGAGTCTGTGTCAGCCGCCGAATGTATCAAGCGGTCAACCTGCATTTAGTGGTCAAACACTACTACTGCATTTAGATACCAAACTAGCACCTTATATGTTTAACCTTCATATAAGGGCCACCTCTATTATGCGGTCACATTCTCTTGTTCCATGACTTACCGTTTCAGACAGGTTTGACTGTATATACCTTTATTACATTTATTTTCTATATCTAGTAACGTTCATATAATACCTGTTTTAATGCACTCTTTGTAATATTTGAAACACAAAATATTGCAAAAGGGTCAATTTTGCATTTGTAAAATAGTAGCCACAAATTTTAAAGGAGAATTAATCTGATTTAATTTGTTATATAGATAACAGTAACAATGATGCGACTTCTAATAAATATAAGAAGTTAATTATATAATAATATATAAAGTTATAGTTATAAAGTTAATTTGGGGAGTGGGATAGCAGATGATACATCATAATGTCCTTTGAAAATTAATATTACATGTCGACTACATTATTACACAGGCAATGAAGTTGTAAATAACGTGGTCAGATTATCGACACCAACGTCCTTGGTTAAAGATTGACCAACGTCCTTGGTTCGCGACTGACCAAAGTTCTTGGTTCGATACTGACCAAAGTTCTTGGTTCGCGATTGACAAATTCCCTGGTTCGCAATTGACCAAATTCCTTGGTTCGCGAATGACCAAAGTTGACCAAAGTCCTTGGTTCGCGATTGACCAAAGTTCTTGATTCGCGACTGACCAAAGTTCTTGGTTCGCGACTGACCAAAGTTCTTGGTTCGCAACTGACCAAAGTTCTTGGTTCGCGACTGACCAAAGTCCTTGGTTCGCAACTGACCAAAGTCCTTGGTTCGCAACTGACCAAAGTTCTTGGTTCGTGACTGACCAAAGTCCTTGGTTCGCGACTGACCAAAGTCCTTGGTTCGCGACTGACCAAAGTCCTTGGTTCGCTACTGACCAAAGTCTTTGGTTCGAGATTAACCAAAGTCCTTGGTTCGAGATTGACCAAAGTCATTGTTTTTGTTGTTTGTTTGTTGTTGTTTGTAGATTGTTGTTGTTATTTCTCTTCTTTTAAGGAAGGTGGTATAGAATGTCTGACCTGATCCAGACGAAATTGCCCATACGTAAAAAATACGTAAATGTCACATACAAATAAACTAACTTCATTTTAAAAGAGAGAATAGTTTCCTGTTACATCACTGTAATTACTAAACTACTATTTTATGGTTGCACCCATATCTTTATTTGATCTAACATGAAGAGATCAGTGCTGTTTCCTACTGACTCAACGTGAAGGATGACGTTATCTAACACTTGATCGAAATGTGCAGTTCTGAAACTTGTATTGTATTGGCGTTTTTGTTATTCTCTTCTAAATACTGTCAAGAAATAAAACAATGTATTTAATGCATCTTAAATGGATTCGAGACCCTGACGTATGTCTTATGCAAACTTTGAAGATATAATATAAATAGAGATCTACAAGTATGGATACAGATGATTTATTATTTGCTTTTTTCAGACATCCTCAGAATCTTATCGTTTGAAAATCGCAAGCGTTTCGTAGAACTCTACACGACATAATATGTTTCAGGAAAATTATTTTTAGTTTCGTGTATGAAACAAGTTATTTTTTTTGTAGTTTTTCATCAGTTGTTTATCTTACACGAAAATCTTGAGTCGATATTTCTTAGACACAATCAATCAAGTATTTTTTAAATTCTGCCCACATTAAGCAACACATAAATTGCCCGAATATTACTTACAAGTTCGAAACAGCATGTGTTTATTAAATAGTGCATGATATAAAACTTAGTGATAACACAAATAACTGACAGCATGCAACGATTGTGTTTACTTGATCAAGGGAATTATGTATTGATTGACCGATTGAAATTAAATTCCACAGTAGAGGTACAGACGGACAGACAGACAAAGAGAACTGGCTAGGCTTTAACCCTTTCCCTCATATAGACTCATTTTGACCCTTTCCCTCATATAGACTCATTTTGACCCTTTCCCTCATATAGACTCATTTTGACCCTTTCCCTCATATAGACTCATTTTAACCCTTTCCCTCATATAGACTCATTTTGACGCACTCAGTAGGTACTACATAAAGCCTGATCTGCAGAAAACCACAGTTAAACCTAACCAAATTTAATAACAAAATCCTCATTTTCAGACCACTGAGGAGCAGCGAACAGCATAAAACCTTATCAGCCTGCGAGTTACTCGCAGGCTGATCTGGTTGTATGCTGTTCGCATAGGTCTTTTCATGGTGTCCTCTATGAGGGAAAGGGTTAATCAGAAATTTAATATTGACACATTCTCTGCTCCATAAAATGGATTTAAGTCAACGGCTAATCTGAATTATTTGCAAGATTTTGTCTATATAGTGAAAGGAAAAAGGAACGATAGCAATGTCATAAAATATGGGGTCATGCTAATATTGATTAGGTCTTTATATGAGATTTTACTGCAGTGTTCACAATAATGATTGGTTTTAAATTTTTTTTGGTCTTTATCTATGAGATTTTACTGTAGTGGTCACAATAGTAAGATGGCCCTAATATTGGTTTGGTCTTTATATGGTATTTTCCTGTAGTGGTCTGAATAGTTAGTTGGTCCTAATATCGATTTGGCCTTTATATGAGATTTTACTGTAGTGGTCTCAAAGGTAAGTTGGTCCTAATATCGATTTGGCCTTTATATGAGATTTTACTGTAGTGGTCTCAAAGGTAAGTTGGTCCAAATATCGATTTGGCCTTTATATGAGATTTTACTGTAGTGATCTCAAAGGTAAGTTGGTCCAAATATCGATTGGCCTTTATATGAGATTTTACTGTAGTGGTCTCAAAAGTAAGTTGGTCCTAATATCGATTTGGCCTTTATATGAGATTTTACTGTAGTTATCTCAAAGGTAAGTTGGTCCTAATATCGATTTGGCCTTAATATGAGATTTTGCTTTTTTTTTCGATCAAAGTCTTTCTGTTCAGCTTTTTACAGTATTACAGTTGGATCTTGTTGGATCTGAGACAATACAACGTATCAAGATTGTTCTCAACTTATACATGGAACAAAATACATTATTCTGTCTAAACTCTCTGCTTGAAATGGCCACTAAGTTGTTTTTTTCAGAACCGCTTCCACATCAGTGTTTTGATCATTTAATGCCTTTGTACGTATATGTGGTATTCCAAAGCATGTTCCAATAAGAGTATCGGTAAGGAGTACAGGAAGGACGAGGTACATATCACTAGTGACGCGTTGGGAATCTATACCGGGGTTCTGCGCATAACTTAGATGCAAAGTAAATGTCAAATAGTTAACGTAGCTTCCTTATGGACATCGTTGTAGATAACTGGATCGTCTTGATTTGTCTTACGAAATATGTATAATGTGTTTTGTCAAATGCAAGTAATACACTTATAATAATATTTAATATTTTTTTAATTCATCGTATACTTTTGTACATTATAAATAAATATTGCAGAATCAAATTTTGTCAAGGTGTAGTGATAAATGATTACGAATCCAAAGGTTATGAATTTGACACCCCCGAGATCATATTTCAGTTCCTTTCAAGGCGCAAAGTACTGGTGCAAATTAAAATCGTCAGGGTCTGATAAGTTTAAATCTTGATTACATTTTAATAGCAAATTTCAGTAAAATTGTCTGCAGTATTTTAACACGCGGATCGTCATATACTGTTTATAGATGAAGAGCTCAGAAAAAAAAAAAAAAAAAAATAAAATACGTGACCTCACTAACGACACGTTACTGTCCTTATATCTCAGTCGCCCTAAATTACCCTCTATGACAAAAGGATCATTCATTTGATACGATTGTCTATCAGGTACAAATTAGTATTCGGGTGAAATCTCTAATGAAAGAAAATATATCAATCATCTCTCAAAACATTTGTCTCTTTAAAAAAAATGCTTACCGGTAATCGTAGGGGCATAGGCAAATAAGTTTCATTGACTCCAAGAATTCAGCATCAACAATTAAGAAATGTTCCATCTATGTAGGAAAGTAAGCTCAGTATATTTCTGCATACGTTTCTACACCCGGCGGCGATTTCAAAGTGTCCAGTAGTATTATCACCATTTCGAGTATTTTGTATGATAATACTCCAGGCTACACCTAGGCCTGACATCTCCATTTTCGATTTCTTTGAAAGAAAAAAAAATCTAAAAATAGCACTTGACACATACGTGTGGTCTTATTATACTGACGAAGTAAAACTGCGAAATTTCGAACACCGAAGGGGGAATATGAAATGCTCGGAAAACGAGTTAATGAGCTTGTTTCGGGTCTAGGAATATATTCCGGCAAGGACATGAATTCGAATAATCACTTCATGAAATATCAACATTTATTGAAATTACTGAATGATATCATAATAATCATTGCCAATGGTTATATATTTTGGACTTCTGTTATTATAAATGTTCTATTTAATATAAATTATCTAATTTTTCCCGAGGACCGGAATCCTTAACAGGACAATTATTTTAACCAAATAAATTAAATGTTTTAGATTTTTCATTCAGATAATGATTTTTATAAATTTTAACAGCTATTGCATATGTATACTTAAAACTGATAAAAGTTGTTCTTAAAGTTCCTATTTTATATTTGAGTAACCTGTATTTTGTTTAAAAAAAAGAACTTGAATGCAGCTGAAAATTATTAAATCAATGCGCATTTAGTGCCTGTGCCGATGGTTACATGCAAGGTTATCGCGCACGCCAACATTATCATGCAATATACCATATGTTACTTTCATTATAACTAATAGAAAAACGACATGAACCAAGTAACCAGCTGAATATATAAACCAGATATTACATCTTCAGGAGGTCTGTTTCATGTTGACAAAGCCTTGTCCATACAGACCTTCTGAATGACTCAGTCATGCAACTTGTATAATGAATGTACCAGTCTTATTGTGGCACCAAACACATACAGCAGTGATCTGATATTTGTAGACTCTGATTGCATTCAGCATCAATCAAAACTTATTCATACCATGGTCATTAAGTTGGACTTTTATATTGCGTTTAATATCTAACACCAGTATTTAGGAGAACATTCAAAACATGGTTTGTCGGCTATGCCAGAAGGTTCCGAAATCAAACAACGGTTATTGTTTTTTTTAGCTGCTCATTCTGCATAGAAAAAAAAAGAAAAAGTAATATAACGTTTCAGTTGTGCAATATTGCGTCATCAACAAAAGCACGTAAAATAATATTACAAGTATTCATTTCCATTTACAATATCAATTTATTTTTCAAATAAATGAATAAGCCTGAATTGATTAGTAATTGTAAATCTCCATGACAGCAAAACTGTTGAAGCGCCGAAGCGCCGTTTCCTCCGGTTCTTGGCCCATAAATATATCAAATGACTGGAATTAGATTAACTCATTAAATGCCAACCATT
>CM037780.1:62806927-62822291 GCA_021229015.1 Solen grandis | reverse complement strand
CGTAACATGTACATTCTTTGAAATTTTGATGAAAATCGGTCAAAAAAATGGCTGTAGACCGCGTAAAATCTTACTGTCCTGACGTGAAATCTGACGTAATATAACGTCATATGAATATGAAATTCGATGCATTCCAAAGAACATGATCTGACGCATATGCAGTTACATTTCCATGGACCTGGAAACTTTAAAACATATATGTTTTAGATCTAAGAAATTCTTTTTGATCTAAAGACGCCATATGACGTCAAATGACGTTCACCTTCTCATAATGTAACAGGCACTTGGAGACTTATAATCTGTGCAAATATCAGCTTTCTAATTCATCAGGAATGATTTTATTCTCATTTGAAATTTGACGTCAATTGTTCGAATCTTGGATAAGCCATAACATCTTTGCCTTTGCGAATTTGGAAAAAACGGACACAGTTATGCACAACTAGAGCGTAACATACACATTCTGTGAAATTTTGATGAAAATCGGTCCAGACATAATGGCTGTAGACCGCGTACAAACATTTTAAGACGATGTCAAGTTTGACGTCAAAACACGTCATAAGCAAATGAAAATCAATGGAACGCAAAATGTTTTATCTGAAACATATGCTATTAAATTTTTAAGGTGCTCGGATGTTTTCAACATATAAATATTTACATGTAAAATTTAGAAATTACTTTTCAACTCATGACGTCATATGACGTCATACGACATTCATCTTCTGAAAATATAAAGAAAACCTAGAGACTTATATTCTGTCCAAATATTGTCTTTCTAGTACATCTGTAAGCGATTTTATACGCATTTGAAATTTGACGTCAATGGTTCGAATCTTGGATTAGCCATAAAACCTTTGCATTTTCGAATTTGGAAAAACGGAAACCGGGATGCACAACTAGAGTGGAACATAAACATTCTGTAAAATTTTTATGACAATCGACCCAGAAATAATGGCTGTAGACCACGTACAAACATTTTTTAGACGACGTCAAGTTTGATGTCAAAACACGTTATAGTCAAATGAAAATTATTGAAATGCATAATGTTCTATCTGAAGCATTTGCTATTGAAATTTCAAGGTGCTCGGACGTTTTCAACATATAACAATTAACACGTAAAATTTAGAAATTACATTTCATCTCATGACGTCATATGACGTTATACGACATTCATCTTCGAAAAATCAAAAGAAAACATTGAGACTTATATTCTGATCAAAAATCTTCTTTCTAGCTCATGTGTAAGAGATTTTATATGCATTTGAAATTTGACGTCAATGGTTCGAAACTTGGATTCGCCATTAAACCTTTGCATTTTCAAATTTTAAAAAAACGCACAACGGGATGCACAACATTAGTGTAACATATACATTCTGTGAAATGTTGATGAAAATCGGCCCAGAAATTATGGCTGTAGACCGCGTACAAACATTTTTAGACGACGTCAAGTTTGACGTCAAAACACGTCAAAGTCAAAAGAAAATTATTGAAATTCAAAATGTTCTATCTGAAGCTTAAGCTATTCAATTATCAAGGTGCTCGGATGTTTTCAACATATAAAAATTTACATGTAAAATTTAAAAATTACTTTTCACCTCATGACGTCATATGACGTCATACGACATTCATCTTCTGATTATGTAAATGAAACGTAAAGACTTATAGCGTGTCCAAATATCATCTTTGTAATTATTCTGTAAGCGATTTTATACGCATTTGAAATTTGACGTCAATGGTTCGAATCTTGGATTCGACATAAAACCTTTGCATTTTCAAATTTTAAAAAGGCCGGGCACATTCTGTGAAATTTAGTGAAAATCGGTTCAGAAATAATGGCTGTAGACCGCGTACAAACATTTTAACCTGACGTCAAATCTGACGTTATATGACGTCATATGAATATGAAATTCAATGCATCCGAAAGATCATCGTTTGAAATATATTTCAAATTTTTTTCATTAAATGGACCAATGACAAAACATCGAAATTAACACAAATATAAGAGGAAGAAAAATAGAATAATAAGAATAAGAAATAGATTTCCTTTGCACGGCAAACGATAGGACTTTTTCGCAAACCGTTAAAATCTCAATAAAACTGAATTTTTTTATATGGAATACGCATAAATTATTAGGTTTCTAGAGTGTAACCTATACATTCTTTGAAAATTTTAGACGAATTCATCAATTCATAATGTCTGCAGAGTGCTTACAAACTTTTTGATCTGACGTCTATTCTGATGTCATATGAATAAGAATATTATTGCATATGAAAACATATTTAACATATGCTATAATATTTTTGTAATTCTGGACCATTGGGATCACATTGAATTTATTGCACCAGAAATGAAAATATATTATAATCCCATTACGTCAAATGACGTATGGCCTATGGAATTCTAAAGAAAACGTTTTGAATGACAACATGTGTGAAATTCAGCTTTTTACCTCGAATAGGGTCTCTGAAATACAAAACTTAATTACGAGGTCATATTTTCTAAACCTGGTTTCACCACAGAACCTCAGTCTTTTCAATATTTTGAAAACGAAAGTAAGGATGCCCAACAAAATCCTTACTTTTTCATATTTGGTAAAACGGAGACGGGTTGGCACATCTAAAGCGTAACATACACATTCTGTGAAATTTTGATGAAAATCCATCCTAAAATAATGGCTGTAGACCGCGTACAAACTTTTGTAGACGTCAAGTAAGGCATAAGAAAATCAATGAAATGAAATATTAAGTATCTTAAATAAATCAAGTAAATTTTTCAAGCCCCATTGGAACTTTGCAACATATAGAAATTAACGCTTAGATATCAAACATTCTTTTTGACCTTATGACGTCAAAAGACGTTAATCCTCATATTGTTCAGGGCCAATGACAATACATCGAAATTAACACAAATATAAGAAGAAGAAAAAAAGAATAATAAGAAGAAGAACTAGATTTCATTCGTTGATACGCACGATAGGACTTTCTGCAACATTTTGAAATGTAAAGATTAATACCGTTAGAAAGAATATATATTATATTTCCTACCTTTTATTTTTTTTTTCGTATGGACTTCTCATGCATGAACTTTGTGAAGTAAGCCATATGTCAAAAATAGATAAATCTTTATTTTGATATCGCTTTCTTATAACTTGACCAATTTTAGTTGTTGTTGTTGTATTGGGGTCTACCGTCGCTGTGATAGTATTTCAACATATAGAGACGTCAAGCTAATTACAGGTGGAGGAAGACCCCGAGTACACAGAGGTACCCGGATAGAACCACCGACCTACCGCAAGCCAGCTGGAAGATTTCCTCACATGAAAAATCCGAAGTCCTACCGGGATTCGAACACACAGCGGTAAGGGGCTGAGAGATTCCAAGTTTAGTATTCTAGGTACCAAGATATATGTCCTGAAAATCCCTACAATTCAATTGTAACATATTTGGGTCTAGTTTTATAGGTTTTCAAAATATAAGCAATTAAACTTAAACCTATTAATTCTGCATATTAAAATTCTTTTTTTTTTAATTTCGTGTACAGCCGCGGGAATAAAACCGTAAATGCTACCATGCAATAGATTCGTAGACGCGTGTAGCCTCGTGAGTTAAATTTCAATAATGCTTGTATTTACGATGGAGACGACTGTAGTACGTTATAGTTAGTGTTTATTAAGAGAGAATTTAACAGTTAAGAAGCCAGAACGAGCGTAGCGAGTGACGGCTTCTTAACTGTTAAATTCTCTCTTAGCGTTTGAAATTATATTTTGTCCAATGAAATCATTCCATTTTTCAAATTTTTGTCTCCATTTAATTCATTTAATCGGCATCAACTTGTCACTAAACATTATTCCGCTAAATCAGCTGATCAATTTAAAACCAGCTTCAAGCACCTTCACTGCCCATGCGCGTCGAGTTGTGTCGAGAAGCGGAGCTTTTTGTGTTCACCAATATGGACTAAGACCAAAATTACCTGCCCTCGGTTACGCTGTATCCGGATGTGCCTACACAGAAAATAGTGACCCTATTTAATGCTGAATTAAGGTGAGTTTTTGACTGAAAGACATGCAATAAAGGATTAAATTCTATAGAATACAGTTAAAATAGTCATAAAATGCCCAATTTGGAGGCCTTATTGCACAACAATCTTAATAGTTTAGCATTACTGAGAGGGGGATTTTTGAGAAAATTGGTGTGAAATGGCCGACCGGTGCAATAAATCATACGCATGTTATTTGACCTTAAATAGGTCAAAAAGTAGTCGAGTGACCCATGTTTAAAATGTACAGAATTGTCATTTGTATATATGCTTATATAGAACATATAATAAATTTAAATTGTGGTCTTAGTCTATATCACGCATGTGTAACGTGTTACAGGGATTTTTTATGTGAACGCATGAACATCGACAAATATAATACGCAGCAACCATAGAGAACAAACATTTACTCACCAGAATTCTGATTAATCCAAAATAACAAAAGAACTCTATCCTTCCGCTTAGTTTAGTTTAAACATGTATTATTATTATTAAGTAATGATGATACAACATTGAAGATTTTAAAAAATAAGTAAGAGGGTCTGACCACAAGTTCTAACAAAATTAGTATCGGTCATCGCTTTAAAGACACTTTGTGTAATTTCAATGTCTACACATGTTAACACAGAATAGGCAATATATAACTAATTACTAAACAAAGCAATTAAGTAAATATCCGATTAAATAAATTCAAATTGAAAAATGTATATAATTAATGAGAAGAGAAGAAAAGAAAAACACTAACAAACAAGGGTTACTTAAATGAAAAAAAATAATAACGTCCAAAACACAACACATATAGGTGCAGATATATGAACCTTTCTAAACAGTATCTTTTATTCAAATTTCAATCACCACTTTTTTTTGCCGAAGAGATCAAAGTCGGCCTCCGGCTCAATGCTCATTTGGAGCGTAGATCTACACAGCTATACACAGCTAGAGCGACGCATTGACCTTTGATATAAAATGTTACATGTCACTTGATGTAATTCACGCCGGGAACAGGTTGATAGGGCGGAGTCTAAAAAATCAATACTATATTTGGAATGTGCGACTGCGTTAAATTTTAAAACATAATTTCAAACACTAAGTAGGTTAGTGTTATTTAGTAAGCATTAAGTCCATTATATCGGTCGCGCGGCTTTGCCGCGCCACACCGATTTAATTTCCTTATTGCTTACTAAAAAAAACACTAACCTATACTAACACTGACAAACTTAGAGTTTGCCCCGCCCTATTACTGAGTTATGCTGCTATATTAGGAGATGGCGCCATATAAGTGTTACGTCAGCGTGTTGTTAAAGTATTCACACACGTGCACGTGCTTTCCAAATATGGATGTAACACATAAATTTCGCGCATTTTTTGACCGTCGGCTCATTTCTTTTTCAGATTTCAATCAATTTATGTGATGGCTGTTTTTTTATTTATTTAACTTGTTTTGATTAGATAAGACATCAGAAAATATCAACTGATTGACATTAAGGAAAGAACGAAATATGTAAATAATAATCGTTTAAAAAATCGGTGTCAGCGGATGATATCAAGGCTAGGAATACCCCGGAAATACCAAATCAAACGAGTTAATACATGATCTGTATGTTATTTTAAAACGTTATATCAATTATTTCAATTCTTGTATTTACCAAATTCGTAAACATATGTACTGGTATAGCTCCCTTGCTTGGCGCTCAGCTTAATAAGGGTAGTTCCAGGACTGATGGCCCGGTGTCCGGTTAATGTGACTGGGTGTGGTATCATGCCAACTGTTTACGACGTAATACTGTGCAGTGTGACAACACTACATTTGTCTCAAGTAGACATTGTCTCCAAAAGACTTAAATACTGTCGGTGGGACGTTAAACCTAATAAACTGTACTTGTATTTTATTACACATTCCGATAGCTCAGTCTGTATAGCACTTGTAATTAAGGGGTCCCACATTCGAGTCATGGTCTAGGTAGCTGCACTTTTTTTCTCACCTAGTTACAATTTGCAATAAATGTTAGGCTGTTACAGTATAGTGCTGCAATTTAGTCGTTGTCAGTGACTAATTCCTTATAGGCGAGGGGGTTTGTAACTGTTTATGTTGAGACATTTGTTCACTAGTCTAACAGCTCAGCAGTCTTGGTTTAAAGCCTGATTTGACTGTAACATGGTAATATAGTAACCTAGCAGTATATAAGTGTGAGATTTGTGTCAGCAATCCTGTAACTTTTTAGCTCACCTGAGCCTTTGTTCGTTGTCCAACAAGTTTTCAGCTTTTCCTTTAAATGACATCTCCTCCTAAACTAATGAGAAGATTTTTACAAAACTTCACGGAAAAGATCCGTGGTATTGAACAAAAATAGCTAAAATTATTATTATATTCCGTGGTGCTCCAACCATAATGACCGCCAGAGCTAATAAAAGAAAATTCTTTTAATCGCCATCTCCTAGACCGCTGATCAGATTTTAAAGAAACTCAATAGGATTTATATGGTGGCATATTTCTGCCATCCACTTACTGCCAACCATATATTAACTTAAGATAACTGGATATCACGCCTTTTTTCAACTTAGTTAAATTTTGTGGATAGCAAGCATTTTTTCACATATGCATGATATCCAGTTAACCTAAGTGAATAGGTGATTTGCAGTAGTGGGTACTATCACGCAGTCTATTCCTGTTAAGATACCTAAGTGGATAACATGAAAATTTTCTACTTGCCAGATACTAACTGAATATGTGACAATTTTTCAGAAAATGTTCGACATAACTAAAATGGATAAGTGGCTTGCAGAAATATGCCACCATAGATTGGTCATTGGGTGATACTGCACAAAAACAGCTGAAATGGTTCTGCTCCACTTAACAAGATGGCTGCCGTAAAAAAAATCTAAACGACATCTCTGAAACCGCAGGGCAGATTTTTATGAAACTCAATAGAACATGATTACGGTAATCAATATCAAGTCCAGTTGTACATATTAACACATTTATTACAGACTTTGACCCTTTGTTTCTTATTACTTTATATTATGAGCCTTTTTATCTTTACTGAAGCATTTTCTCTCAGTTGAATTCAGGTGAGCGATTTAGGGCCATCATGGCCTTCTTGTTCTGCAGAACTTTAACTCTGTAAGCAAAGGGTCTTCGGTTTTAGTCCTGGTCTGGCTGCATATTTTTAACTTCACAATATTTATTTATTAGTACCAATGCAATTTGCTCATGCTCTTGGCAAATCATGATCAGTTTAGTTTTAATTATGTTTTGCAAATGTCGGTCGGTCGGATAGTCAGTCTGTCGGTTGGTCAGTAGACCATTTCGTTTCTGCTTAATTACTGGAGAACGCTTGGGCCCACATTCCTCAGACTTCATAGGGTGATTGGTCATGACCAGTAAATTACTCCTATTGATGTTGGGGTCACTTGGTCAAAGGTCAAGGCCACAGTGACCTCAAATGTGAAAAACGTTCCCAATCAATATCTTGAGAATGCTTGGGCCCACATTCCCAAAATTTCATAAGATGATTAGTCATGACTAGTAGATGACCCCTTTTGATTTTGGTGTCACTCGGTAAAGATCAAGGTCACACTGATCTTGAATGTAAATATCGTTTCCGATTAATAACCGCAGAATGCTAAGGCCTATATTCCTCAAATTTCACACGGAACTTGGCCAGGACTAGAAGATGACCCGTATTGATTTTGCCATATGACTTTCATACTGATGGGCCCCGGGACTTTAACATTGTGTGTTCTCAGATTTTAAAGAGTGCAATACATTTAAAGTATGAACTATATTGACAATCCAATTCATTATTGTATATATCAATATTAAACCTTATAATTATATTCAGTAATACGAAGAGCAAAAACATTTAACCTTATTGTATTGTTATATTTGTACTGACAATCATTTGGTGCCGCCGATTTTTACATTTAAACCTCGTTTACTGTTTAACTTTATCATTACGTCAGCCATTTTGGTGTTTACAATTTGTACTTCCGTTTCTACTAGAGGTCAGATAGTACACACAGGAATTTTCCCATGGTTCTTGATTTTTGTATCTCAGTGTTAAAGTTTGTAAACTGGCTCATCTATATTTGACTCTGTTACTATTTTTAAATCGAAAGTAGTATTAAAACGATCGATCAACTTCGATCGCATTTTCGAAAAAAAAAAGTTGATCGATGGCTTTAGACCAATGTTTCGATCTCTTTCGATATGATTTTCAATCGATATATGCACTTTTAGTATAAAAGGCTGTGATTCTCGTCTGATCGGGGATTCAGAATTTTGGCATTGGTGAATGCAGTCGTATTATATAAAAGTCCATTGTTAACATCGATACACATATATAAGTAAAGGACGTTGCTGCCGGAACATTTGAATTATTATTGGCGGCTCTTTAAATCAGTATTTGATATTTTAACAACGTTATAGATAATATTCATTTAGATATTTTTACAGTAACATTGTTTTTTAAAAATCTACATTTAAATAAGTGACATATTAAATAATAACATATTATTAAATAATATTAGTAAATATTTATATATCTTGTTAATATTGAAGGCTGACGTTATCGTGTATAATACTTCGGCTCATTAATTTATATACATTTCGGCGGCACACTGAAAGGAATACATTCAATGGTCATATTATAGACCTAATCAAAGCAATAACCTGCTGAAGCCTGAAGAAAGTGCCGAGTTTGTGTTTCATGTTGGTACATCACTAAACTGTTCGGCCGAGTTTCAGGTCGCAGTCGCTGATAATTGAAAAGTTTACACGCATAGCTAAGATACTCTAATATTTCGCGCAATACTTAATATTGAGCAACTCACATTTAAAAAGTGACCATTGGTTTGTTTCTTTCCTTCCGTCCAGCGTTTGCTAGTGTTTACGGCAGAGAATGACCGGTGCGAACGCAGAGAGCCTGCCGATATAGCGATTTCCGCAGAGAGCCTGCCGATATGGTTATGCACCGTGTATGAATAATCATCAATCGCGGGATAGGGGCCAGCATCCACCTAATTTCAAGCTGCCACCTTTCAAAGAAATTTTTTTTAAAGAAAACTTGAACGTTTGGTTGACGAAGTTCGAGACAATTGCTGACCGATACGGATGGGGCCTTGAGAAATGTTTAGACAACTTGTTGCCAAAGATTGAGGGGCAGGCGAGTGAGTTTGTGTTCCCACAAATGTCACCAGGCGTACTAAACGACTACGAAGCCCTGACTGCAGAGATAACTGGAAGATACCATATCATCGAAACAGAACAGCTGTTCGCAGTTAAATTTAGTAGAAGATACCAGAAGCATTGGGAGACTGCTGTAAAATTTCGCGTCAGAATTTAAACGTCTGTATGACAAAGCCCACCGGCACAGAGACAGGCGTACAAGAGATGAGCACCTGATTAGGCGATTATTCGATGGACAACAAGATCAAAAGGCAAGACTGTCTTTAATAAAGCTCCCCGCAACATAGATGAGGCCGTGTTTCACGTCGTCACCTGGATACAGATGAAAGCTGGAGTGAGGGGTGACAGGGGCCGAAATGCAACCAGACGCGCTTTTGACGTCAACGTCGAGACAGCGGAAGTCGATAGCGAAGGACAATTAAGGCGGTCTTTGGACATGAAAGATTCGCGACCTGTAGTTCAGATACCTAAAAGTGGTGAGGAAAATATGACCACACCACCTGACGATCAGCGTCAACTTTTACAGAGACTATAACAGATAGTAGAAAAGCTTGAAGAGTCTATGCGAATGAACAGGTCACAACGGAGAAACAGCAACGTAGAGTGTTTCACCTGTCATGAACGTGGTCATTAAGCCAGGCAATGTCCGAGCAAGAAAGACATGAAACAAAAGAGGAGGGGTTCGAACAGTGAGAAACACGATAACCATCCTTTAAACAGGCAGGGACCATCTCTCGCGGCCAAAGGGGGGTCCAATTATGTGTGAGTGAAGGAATCGAAGGCCATGTTTTTGTGGGTGGTACAAGCACGCATGATGGGGTCCTGAAGAGCGAGAAATTACCTAAGGACCCCGGTGACGGTATATACATCCAGGGCGAGGTATGCGGTGTTCCAGTAACGTTTACAGCGGACACAGGCGCAACAAGAACAATATTCTCGCATAGGGTGTATAGCTGAATGAATTACCAAGAGCGACCGGTACTAAAGGGATCATTTCTTCTTCGCGGGGCGGGCGTGGCTCCAATTCGAAGGTGGGGTAAGGGCACATTCAAGGTGACCTTAAGAACCCTGGTTATGGAGAAAGAGCTCGCAGTGGCGAGAGGATGAGGCGCTGCTTGGTTATGATGTTTTGGTTTGCGGCGACGAGGGCCCGGCAGATCTGCTGTTAAGTAAAAACGTGATTTTAATTAATGGTGTGAAAATACCGTGCTTGAGGAGTGACAACCCACAATAAGTGAAGAAAGTGTTGGTCGCCGTGGACGTTTATTTGCCAGCGCAATCAGAGGCTGTAATTAATGTCTTTGTTGAGAGAACGGAAGGAGACGATCAAGATAAGAATGCTAGTTACATCGTAGAAGCGACAGATGCATCGATACCCACTGTTAATGGCATCTACCCTGGTTGACATTACCAGCTCTGCTACATGCAAGATGAGAATTCTTAACCCGTTTCTTACGGCAACTACTCTCAGACAAGATGCAGAGATAGGGATAGCCGAGCGGGAGGAGCGTGTAGTAAGCGTTTTGACACCCGAGAAAAGTGCAGAGGAAGTGTGCAATGTAGGCCACATAAAAAGGGTGCAGACCAAGAAGGTTCCCGATATTCAGCCACCGGAACCAACTCTTCAGGCAGACATAAGCAGGGTTCCCACACATTTGCAGACTCTGTTTCAGAGGTCAGCAAATGGTAGGGATTTATATGAGCAAGAGATTCTAGCAGGGTTCTTGGTTAAGTACGAGGGCGCCTTTTCTAAACCTGGCAGGGACCTGGGACTGACTAATTTGGCGAAGCACCCACTAAACACAGGTGACGCTCCATCAGTAAGCAGCGTCCGAGACGAGTCGCAATGGCGTATGTAGGCGAAAAAAGAAAGGCGATAGAAGACTTGCTTCAAAAGGGTGTCATACGCAATAGCACCTCTCCATGGGCATCACCTAAAGTTCTCTTCAAAAAGAAATCGGGAGCCATACGACTATGTGTGGAATGTGCTCGTTAAGTCTGAATATGTCCCATTGCCTAGGATCCAGGACTGCCTTGATGCAGTGTCAAGCTCCACTATATTCAGCAGTTTTGACTTGACAAGCGGGTACTTCCAGGACATCCAGAAAATAGCTTTCTGTTGCAAATTTGGTCATTATGAAATGGTGCGCATGCCATTTGGCCTGAATAATGCAAGAGGGACATTTCAGCGAGTTATGGAGCTCACTTTGCAGGGTATCCAGTTGGTCACCTGTCTATATCGACGACATCATTGTTTTCGGTCGAGATTTCGAAGAGCACATGGCAAGGGCATCGGAGGTCATGGAACGCTTAGTGGCCGCAGGTCTCAAGTTGAAACCTGAAAAGTGCCAGCTTTTACGGACCGAGGTGACATTCCTTGGGCATGTTGTGGCACCTCAAGGGGTCAGCCTAGACCCATCAAATGTTTCAAAGATTTTGGCATGGCCGCGGCCTGTCAACTCCAAGCAGGTCAAGCAGTTTGTTGCTACTGGTTCGTATTACCGCCGCTTTGTTAAGGACTTTGCAAAGATTGCCGACCCCGCTGACAGAGTAAACAAAAATCAACAAGCCCTTTATATGGATTGAGGACTGCGAGGCTGTATTCAACAAATTAAAGAAATGCCTTGTGAGCCCAACTATAATGGGTTATCCATGTAACAATGCAGGTCAGTTTGTTCTTGATGTGGACACATCGGGTTCCGGCATAGGTGGTGTTCTAGCACAAGAACAGGCCAGCCGTGAGTATGTCATAGCTTACGCCAGTCGTTGATTAAATAAGGCGAAACGCAACCACTGTGTCTATGAAAGAGAGCTCCTGGCTGTTGTATATTTTGTTCAGTACTTTCGCCAGTACATGCTGGGCCGTAAGTTCCGTATTCGTATGGATCACCAAGACCTTGTTTGGTTATTCCAACTGAAGGAACCAAATGGAAAGGTGGCGAGATTGAGGTTTGACCTGGCCGTCTTCAAGGTTGTGATGCTCTCTCAAGATGCCCCGTGCCTAGCGAATGTACTTGTTCTGTAATAGATACAGATGAGCCTTTAAAATGTGGTCATTGCCCAAAATGCAAAAGGCGAGCAGAGCTGAACTGTCATGCGTGGTGATGACAAGGCGCGTATAGTGAGAGCTGTTGATGCTGAAGCACCTTCAACCTCTACTGGCGAACCCCCAACCACTAGAAACAGCTGTAGTTGGATTGAGTTGCTGACATGCAATCTGCGACCCTGACCTCAGTTGTACTTATAATGGTCTTAAGGATACCCATCGACAAAGCATGGACACGATATCGTCAGAGAGTCCCGCATCGAGACATTATTGGGTCGTATAGGACAAGTTGTCATTGGTTGCCGGTGATCTATTTAGAAGGCAGTCCCCAAAAAAGGAATTACAGCTAGTGGTACCACTGTTCCTGAGGAATGAAGTGCTGAGACATTTCCATGGCGTCATTACTGGCGGTCACAAAGCTACGAAGGCAAAACTTCTGTAGAACTGTTACTGCTTTAAGGTAAAAGAAGATGTTAAGTTGTATGTCAGCTCGTGTGACGTTTACGAGGCAGACAAGCACCCACACAAGTCTCAACGAACACCCATTGGCCATATTCCAGCAGGAGCCCCTTGGGATGCATTAGCCTCGACTTTATGGGACCACTTCCTTTCACGAATATGTGGAGATGTGGCCCGTCCCTAACCAGACAGTGGAGGTATGTATTGACAAAATCGTAAATGACATTGTGTCACGACGGTGCGTCCCGCTCAGCATACTTTCAGATCAGGGCCCTGCTTTTGAAAGTAGACTTTTCAAACAGTTGTGTGAGCAGCTCGGCGTCAAGAAAACAAGAACGAGTCCTCGCGTCCACAGTTCAACAGGCAAGTGGAACATTTTCAACCGCACACTGGTGAAAATGCTCAAGTCTGCCCTAGGAGATGAACAAGATGAGTTGGACCTTCCCCATGGCATCCTTACGGGAGCCTACCGGTAAACCACAAACCGTGCGACAACCTTAACTCCTAACATGCTCACCATCGGGCGTGAGGTCAGAATGCCAGCAAAATTGGTCTTTCCCCACCCAAGAGCTAAGAATGTCATTACTACAGACGGCGGTCTCTTTTCATATGCACAGAAAATCAGAGACAAAATAATGCAGGCACACGAGATCGCGCGTAAACATCTTGGGAGGTGTGCTAAGCGAAGTAAAGAGGTGTATGACACACGTGCCTCTTTTACAGATTATGAAGTCGGTGTTTGGTGTTTGCATGAAAACTTATATATTGGAGATATAATTTTAAGTGAGTAATGAGTTTCGAGTTAGAAATGGTGAGTGAGTTTCGAGTCTAGAAAAAAATGTTTTTAGTCTGCGAAGGTGAGTTTTCGAGTGGAAAAGTGAGTTTCAGATCAGAAAAGGTGAGTTTCGAGTCGGAAAAAGTGAGTTCGAGTTTGAATAAGTGAGTTTCGAGTACATGTATTCGTTATACATTGTTAACTCCCTTGCTATGAAGGTTTTGTCGCCAAACGTTTCGGGAAGCAGAGGCCCTCCACTGAGTAAGTATTAATCAAAATATCAATTAACCCCATTAACAAACATTTTAATCATAATAAATTTTCATAGTTTTTGACACAGCTTTTTTTCCGACTCTCTGACGAGTATGAGTAAAATCGTTGCCAAAATAAGCCGTAATAGAAAAACAAAAATAACTATTTTCGCGTAAATAAAGATTGCGGGAAAGAAAATATCTCTGGTCTGATCGTTTAAAAAACGTTTATATAAAATAAAATATATATATAAATATATATATATATATATTATATATTTGCAAAATTATTCTTTTTATGTCACTAAATTAAACATTCGTTAACACTTATTACGCATTTTTTTCTATGTATGCGTAATTTGCAACCTGTTTGGGGGTTTTCCTTTTAGTAAAACTTTACTGATTTTAATTTTTCTTTCTTTTTAAATATAATTGTCTATATTTACACTAAATCATTCTTATTGTTGATGCTACAAAAATATACAGTTAAAAATAACATCACTGAGAAATAATTGTCAATTGGTCAACTTTTTTTTAAAAAACACTCAAATTGGCAACTCGTTGTAACTAGCACACTTTTTTTATCTAATGTTTTATACCAATTAATCAATATTTTTAAATGAGCAGCATACACATTAAAACCAAATGTGCATTTAACAGAATATAGTGGAATTCAAAAACAACAAAAAAACAACAACAGATCTTTCTTCATTCAATGTATATACGTAAAGAACATGGAGGAAAAGTACATTTAACAACTGAAAAAACAAGTTAGGTAATTGCTTGGAACCTCGAGTACATTTCACAATTTCTCTGTCTCTAAGAATTTGTGAAATATATAATTTGAAGTGGTATCGTTTCCGGTATGGACTTGGTGGGGAACGGGGCTTTGGATCGTGTGGCTTAATACTCAGTGATAAGGTGCATGGGTATTGGGTTCGAACACAGGCGGCCACATATTTCACCACTATACACTATAAATATTTTGCTGAAAATATATGTTAGAAAATATAGGAAACTATTTATGCACAGATCCAGAGGGGGGACCCGGTGACCCCCCCCCCCCACCTCCGAGTATGATAAAAAAACAGATGGCCAGATACGAGGCAGAGGCAATACATGAAAGCACGCTTTGACGTCATTAATTTGGACAATGGCCCTATTGTTTGGGTATGGTATAATCCCCAAAACCCACCCCTTTAAAAAAAGGTCACGTGACATTTTGATAAACCCAATAATTTTTAATTGTCTCCCTAAACAAGAAAATAATACCTATTTTTCGGGGTATGATATAATCCCCTTATCCACCCCTTAAACGAGGTCACGCGTCTATCATTTTCGAGGATGATAAACCCAATATTATTCTTTTATAAATCGTATTGTTATTCGGGACAATTAATCAAACTACGTCATTAACCGCAAAAACGCGACCGAAACAATAAATCGGCCCGCAGCCCCACCGCTCCCTTAAAAGGTCACGTGACCCTACCCCACCCCTTGAACAAGTCGGGGCGGGTATTGTTTTCGGGAATGAAAAAAAACGCAATATTTTTTTTCGTATATAAATCTAATTGTTTATTCGGGACAATTAATGAACTACTCATGATTTCGC
>CM037780.1:62771378-62806827 GCA_021229015.1 Solen grandis | reverse complement strand
TTTTGTTATCAAGTTCTATTGAATATGAAATATTTTGTGAAACCATTAGTTGGTAAAAAAGTTAAAAGCTACATTTTGTGTATGGAAGTTGACATTTTCAAAATTTTGTTTAAAATTTAACTGTTAGTGTTTTAAGCTATGGTTACCCTTCTCTTTTTTTTTTTACCCCAATTTTTAATGATACTCCCAAAAAAAAGAAAGAAAATTTTTTTTGATTGATTTTTGATTTTAAAAAAATTTTTAATTGTTATTGTCTAACAGATTTTATGGTAACTTTTTATGCAAGGTCCTGTCTATTGTCTTAGTTTAAAACAAAAATATTAAATTGATTGTTTGAGTAATAATTACAAACAAAACTTCCCTTATATATTATTTTTTTGTATTTTTATTCTCTATTTTCCAGAATAAAAATTTGCGTTAAAAACCCGTTATGCATTTTGTTTCTTTATGAAATTTTTGACATTGTTGCACTAAGTTGTCCGTTTTAAAATGAAAGTGCTAATGGGGGATGGCAGCCTATACTTACTTTTTTTTTGGGGTTTAGGTTTTCTTGATGTTCAACATTGCATTAAAATAATCAGTTATTCCATTTTGGGAAAAAACAGTATGTGCTTCCCCCCTGATCCCCCGGGGGGTAGTGAACTGTGGTTGTTTTTTGCCCCCCCCAAAAGGGGTTTTGCTTTGCTCTGTCGGCGGTCCGTAGTCGCGTCTGTCGTTGTCGGTTACCGACTTGTCCCATTGTAATTAAATTTATTTGCCTTTAAGTCTCAAACTTCAGTGGTTGTTGCTCTGATTGAGTGACCCCCATTGTTTTGGTGTCATTCCTAAGGTCAAGGTCACTGTTGTGGATGTATAAAACCGACCTTTTCCCAGGATAATTAAATTCTATTTGACCTTTAAGTCTCAAACTTTTGTGGGTTGTCATGATTGTGATGGCCCCCATCGTTTTGGTGTTATTCCCCCAAGGTAAGGTCAAAAGGTCACATGTTGTTATGTATATACCAGACCTTGTCCGAGTGTTTAACAAAAGTTTATTTGACCTTTAAGTTCAAATTCTTGTGGTTGTTGCTCAAGGTTAGTAGATGACCCTATCGTTTGGTGTCATTACCCAAGGTCAAGGTCACAAGGTCCATTTGTTTTGTATAATACCAGATTGCCCGAGTGATAACTTGAAGTTCTATTGCCCTTTAAGTTTAAATTCATTGGTTGTTGCTTATGATTTGTAGATGCCCCTATCAATTTTGGTGTCAATACCTCAAAGGTAAGGTCCCAAGGTTGCATTTGATATATGTTTGAGCTTGGTTGCCCAATAAATTTTGTCCTATTTCAGACTATATGTGGGTGTTCTTAAAATGAGTAGATGCCTTTTGATTTGGGTGTCAACATCCAAAGGTCAAGTTCCAAGTAATTGTTGATTATTTTCATTATATAAATGTCATCCAAGTGATAATTTTTTTTTTTTTTATCTTAAGGTCCTAACCTCATGTAGTTTTTTGCTTATAAATATAAAAAAACCTGTTTTGAATTAATAGTTGGTTTTTTAAATATTTTGAAGATTTAAGCACGTCTGATATAACTAAAAATTTCATTGTGTCTGGTTTTATTTCAGTAAATGTTTAGTTCCACATTTTAGCACTTAATTTTCATCAAATTTTTAATTTAAAATTTTTTTGTGACAAGCCAACATAGAAGGCAACTCCTTGAGAAATTATAGTTATACTTATTATGGAATATGAGGGGGGGCATTTGTTTCACAAACATTTCTTGTTTTTTTTTTTTATTACCTGTTATTGGTTCACAATACTTGCCCGAAACGGAAATGATGAAAGAGAAACCTATTCCAAACAAAATATGATTAATTGGACCCCACAACCATTACAACTACCCCTTTTCAGTATAGTCCGTTTATAGCGTCATCATTTAATAGATATAAGAAAATGAATTTTTATTGTAGACCTTTATTATGTTGTAATAATTAGGAACGAAAATCGGTAATACAATAGAGGTATGGGAATCTTTCATCTTTTAATTCTTTACTTTTATAAGGTATTTATTTTGTTGCAAATTAAAGATTTTTCGTTTTTGGGGGATGGAGGGGGTTTGTAGTAGAAGTGCAAAGAAATTGTTTGATGTAAAAAAGGGTAAATGTAACCAAAGATGGAACGTATAGACGATCAATAATACGAAAAATAACTTTAAAGATGAAATTTTGTTTAAATGGTGCATTAATGTGGTTTATTTATGGCATAATTTAAAATGAGTGAGTGTTTTCTTTTAAAAAATTTTATAAAACTGTACAGGAATTTTCCCTTTTATGTGGTTTGCCAAAAATTTCAAAAAATGAATTCCCTCCAAAATCTGGTTGCATTGAATGAAAGGGGAAAAATGTGAGAAAAAAAAAATCAAAAACTTTTCCTCCAAAAGTGCTGGGGATTTAAAATTATTTGGACAGATGTTCCTTGGGTATTTTTAAAATTGTTCAAATTATTTTGATTGTTGAAAATATTACAAATTTGAAAAAATATTCTTGTCCAAAGATGATGGATTTTGATGTTTAAAAAATGGCCACCGGGGGCGGAGCCCATTTTCCCTTTTTTTATAACAGTAGAACTCGTTCCCCAAGTCCTTGGGCCAAACTGAAAACTTCGAAATATGATATTTGGATTAAAATCCTATGGAAATTTTAAATTGGGGCACGTGCTGTGTGTGTTCTTACCCTTATTAATGGAAATTGTTTATGCCATTTAAAACCCTTTTATTTCATTGCAAGTTAAAATAAAATAAAAAATTTTTATGCTTTGATAAAATAACAGTTCCAAACAAGTCAAATTTAAATAGGACTCATTTTTTTCCCCGCCAACTCGTATAATTTGATTTTCGGTCTGTTCCTCCGTGTCCATCCATTCATCGTTCGTCTGTAACCTCAGGTTTACCTTTGTGTTTAAGCTTTTTTTAGGAAGATGATTACTCTTTATGAATAAGTAACATGTACATGTACTTAATGATGTGATCTTTCAAAAATTTATGAAAAATTTAAGGCTGTAACCTAATTTGTTGGTTGTATAAATTTAAAAAATTTGGTTGTTCTGTTCAGGTTTTCCTTTGCATTTAAGCTGTTTTTCTAAAAGATGACTTCACAGCTTTTTTTTTTTGAAGATAACATCACGGTTAATGAAACTTGGTATAATGTCATTATGTTGATCTATTTAATTTTTACAAATTTTTAGTTGACCATTATTTCAAGGGTTTGGGTGAAATTAAAAACTAGTTGTTCTGGCTCGGTTTTTCTTTGCGTTTAAGCTTCTTTTTTTAGCTCCCCTGAGCAAAGTGCTCTGGGAGTTGTGACGTTTTTGTGTGTCCGTCGTCGTGCGGGTGGTGGTCCGTCGTCAAAAATTTGTTTAAAAACATTCCGAACGCTAAGGGTTTTGCCAAAAATTACAACATCTTATGATCCCTCTTCAAAGTTGTAAAAAATTATTCAGATTGGTTAAAAAAAGTAGGTCCAAAAGGGCTAAAAAAGATTTTTTAAAAAAACAACTTTGAAAAATTTTTCTGAAAATGCAAGGCCCAGGCTTGAATTTTTGGATGTAGCATATCTTATGGGCCATTACAAGTTGTACAAATATGCCCTCGATATAAATGACCCCCCCCCCCCGGGGGGATTGTTTTAAAGGTTTATAGGAAATTTTTTTAAAACTTTTTTGTCCCCTTTGGCTAGAGCTTGATATTTTTGGATGTGATCATCTTTGGGGTTATTACCCGATTGTACAATCAAACCCCTGGTGATAAATGACCCCCCCCGGGTCCTTGTTTTAATAGGTTTTAGGGGAAAAGTTTTTAAAATTTCTTCTTTTAAACCATAAGGCCCGGATTTTTATTTGGGGTGAAAAATCTCTTATGGTTTTTTACCCCAAATTGTCAAATCTGACCTATGGTGTAAAAGACCCCGAACATGGGTCACTTGTTTACTAGAGTTATATGGAAAAACTTTAAAAATTTTTTAGAACCCTTGGCCTTTTTTTTTTTGATTTTTGGGTATGTGCATTTTTTATGGTTTTTTTCCCCAAATTTTTAAAATACCCCCATGGTGTTTTAAAACCCCCGCCCCCCGGGGGCATTGTTTAAACTAGTTTATATAGGAAAAACTTTAAAAAATTTCTTTAGAAAAAAAAGGGCCCCGGCTTAGATATTCAATGTGATCTCAAGGGTTTTATTCCAGTTTTTAAATCTCCCCAAAGGTGTAAACCCCCCGAAAAGGGGTCACTTGTTTTAATAGGTTTTGGGAAAAAATTTTAAAAAAACTTCTTCTATAAATCCATAAGCCTGAGATTAGATATTTGGTTGTAGCATATTTATGGTTCATTCCCCGATTGTCAAATCTAGCCTACGGTGTAAATCCCCCACCAGGGGTCATTGTTTTACTGAGTTATATAGGAAAATTTTTTAAAAATCTTCTTTATAAACCCCAAAAAGGCCCCAGAGATTAGATTTGGTATAAAGCTTTTTTGGTTCACCCCAAATTGTCAAATCATGCCCTATGGTGTAAGACCCCGCCCCATGGGTCACTTGTTTTCATGAGTTATATAAAAAAAAATTTTAAAAATTTTTCTATGAATCCATTAGGCTAGGCTTAGATATTTTGGTATGTGTTCATCTTAGGGCCTTCCAAGATTGTACAAAACTGCCTACGATGATAAATGACCCCGCAAGGGGTCCTTGTTTTACATAGAGTTATATAGGAAATCTTTAAAAATCTTCTTCTATAAATTTCCTTAGGCCTAGAGTTAGATATTTGGTATGTAGCATCATCTTAGGGGTTCATTCCAAAGATTGTACAAATCATAGCCCTATGGTGATAAAGGGCCCGCACCAGGGGTCATTGTTTTAATAGAGTTATATAGGAAAATTTTTAAAAATCTTCTTTATGAAATCCTAAGGTAGAGATTGTTTTGGTATGAAGCATCATCTTATGGTTTATTCCCAAGATTGTACAAATCATAACCCTATGGTGTTAAAATGCCCCCACCAGGGGTCACTTGTTTAAATGAGTTTTAGGAAAATCTTTAAAAATCTTTTCTATGATCCTTAGGTAGAGCTTAGTATTTGGAATGTGCATCATCTAAGGGTTTTATTATCAATTTTCAAATGGGGGCCCCTTTGGAGATAAATGATGCCTAAGTTTTCTCTGAAACCATAAGGCCAAAGTTATTATTTTTTTTGGTGTGTAGTTTTTCAGGGTAAAATGTTTAAGATTAGTTTTCGAATTCTTGTTGTTTAAAATTTAATCAGTTGTAGCATGGACTCAGGTGAGGTCGGCCATCATGGCTTTGTTTTTTTATGCTCCAAGGGGGCGCATATTGTCGCCGCTTTGTCCCTCCGTTGTCCCTCCCCTTTCTTGTGGATATTTCTAAGGAATAACGGCTTGAATTCAAGAAATTAATGGGGAAACTTTTTACCCAAAAGGAGATGGATATTTCAGCATGACGGTCTAAGTTTTTCAAAGAGTTTGGCCCTGATTTTCGGGTTAGTACATATTGATGATTCTTGTCGGGTATTTTAGGACTATACTTGAATTCAAGAAACTTATTTGGGAAGTTTTTACCAAAAGGAGATGTGCTATCGTCAGCATGACCGGTTCCTAAAAAATTTTTTAAAGGTTATGGCCCTTGTTTCGGTAAAGTACTATTGCAGATTTTGTCCGGGCTATTTCTCAGGAACTAACGGTTTGAATTCAACGAAACTTTATGGGAACTTTATTCCAAGAGGAGATGGATATCGTCGCATGACCGGTCCTAATTTTTCAAAAGTTATGGCCCCTTGATTTTCGCTTAGTACATATTGCATGATTCTGTCGGGTATTTTTCAGGAACTGGCTTTAATTCAGAAACTTTATGGGGAAACTTTTTACAAGAGGAGATGGGCATAGTCAGCTGCCGGTTCCAAATTTTTAAAGAGTTATGGCCCCCGCTTTTTGCCTAAGTACATATTGCATGATTCTGTACGGGTATTTCTAGGACTAATGGCTTGAATTCAACGAAATTTTTTGAAGCTTTTTTACCAAGAGAAGATGCGATTTTCCCCAGCTGACGGTTCAAATTTTTAAGATTTTTGGCATTGATTTTCGGCTGTAGTAAATTGCATGATTCTTGTGGGTTTTTCGGAATAATGGCTTGAATTCAAGAAACTTTAGGGAAGTTAATTTATAGAGTAGATACGCAATCGTTGGGTGTCCTGGTTTCCCCAATTTTTCAGGTTATGGCCCCCTTTATTTTTGGCTATAGTACATATTGCCTGAATTTGTCTGGGCATTTTCAGAAAAAATGGCTTGATTCAACGAAAATTTATGGAAAGCTTTATTACCAAAGGAAGATTTGCTATCATGGGGGTAACTTTGTCCCCCAATTTTTTACAGAGATATGTCTTTGCTTTTTGCAAACGGTTATCTAGTATGATTCTTGTCGGGGTATTTTCAGGAACTAATAGTTGATTTCACAAAATTTAGTGAAGCTTTATTAAAAGGGGTGCACAATCTTCGGCTTTACCAGTTCCTACATTCCACCCATTGACCAAGGTTTATTTGTAACAAGAGTTTTTCGGGGGATCTGTCATTCTAGACTTTTTGTTTAAGATGACCTCAAGGTTAATAAAACCTAGGTCACATGTAATCATGATATATCTATTTATTTTATGCAAATTTATAGCTGTGAGCATTATTATTTCACAGTTGGATGAACATTAAAAAAATTGTTCTTCCTCAGGTTTACCTTTGTGTTTAATCTTTTTTTTTTATGGAGATGACTTCACAATCTTTACCAAACTTTGTCACAATATATATTGGTGCAATATCTCAGCCAAAGTAAATTACCACTCACCAAGACCCATAACTCTAGCATGGATTTTTTCAGAATTATTTCTGGACTAAAAAATTCCTGGGTAAGATTTGCGTGCAAATTCAATCTCCCAACACCAAAGGTATTTACTTGAACTTAAAATGTCTTGGGATATTTGTAGGCCTGCCAAGACCATAACCTAGATGGATTTTTACTGAATAATTCCCTCTGTGCCTTAAAAATTTCCCTGGTTAAGATTTAAAGTGCAAATTCAGTCTCCACAATGCCAAAGTATTCACTTAAAAATTACATATGTATTTAGGTATAATTGTAGTTTGGCCCAAGGCCTAATTAGCATGGATTTTAAAGAATTATTGCCTTTTGAATATAAAAATACACGATAAATTTTTAAAGTATGTTTTGCTTTGATATTTGTAATTTCAGACATAAATGCAATGAGTAGAAAAGAACAGACACTATCATGTATTTTGACAGTTATATGTCCCTTGAAAGATTCAACATAGCTTGCTTTTTTTATACTATAAAACTTTGAGAATAGTCGAGCATGCTGTATCCCTGACAGCTCTTGCTAAATTATCTGTTATGACTTTGACTTGGGGTAGTTACATATGTTATGCCAGTGTAATTTGCAACCTTTTTCAATGAAATTTTGCACATATTGTTCATCTTTCACATACACGGAAACGAAATAAAATTTGATTCTTACAGTTTCCAAGGTTTTGAGATAATTTATGAATTAAAAATTATCAGAACTTTCCGTCAGTGTTCATCTACTGAATATTTAATAAGTTTTCCAGGATTATTAAACTGGGGAAAATAAACATTTTTAAAACAAGAGCAAAGTTTTTTTCCATAATATATCCTCTTTTTAACTATTCATTGACACTTGGTGGAATTTATAAAAATAACTTTAAGATTTACTGTGTCTTTTTACATTTCTACCTAATCTTTTTTTAATTTGTATCAAGAATAGGAGTATAACGAAATTTTGTTATATGCAAACACTTATAACAAAAATTTTGTTATAAGGATAAGACAAAATTCGGATAAGATGAAATTATTTGCAAGGTCCCCATGATTTCTTTATAAGTAAGCTTTAGTGTATGGTTGTTGCTGATTCCTATTGATTTTGGTGTCAATACCTTAAAGGTCAAATTCACAAGGTCACATTTTTTTTTGTATGAATGTCTTGTCTGAGTGATAACTACTTCTGTGTTGCTCTGAGATCTCAAATTTTTTTGTATGAATGTATTAACATTAGGGTCCAAGGTCTTAATTAATTCTCTAAAATTGTCTAAGAAACATTGTCCTGGATAACTCTAAGTATCTCTTTTGTATCAAATATTGCACTATTGTTGCTTATAAGAAATAGGAAACCCCTTTTGATTTTGGGGTATGTACCTCAAAGGTCAAGGTCACAAGTAATTTTTACCTTTGCTTTTTTGGCTTTAATCAGATTTGAGATTCTGTCATCATTGTTCTGGTAACATTTCGGACATGTTGCATTTGGCAGATTGCCAAGATTATCAGTTTGTGTTCACATTATTTGTGGGTTTCCCAAGTTTTTAATGAATTATGGGAAGGAACATCCAGTCAGAAAACAGGGGCTTGAAGTTTGATATGATTCGTCCCAGGCAACTTCAAGCCTCCGTAATCAGCAAGTGGCTGCTAGTTCTGGTACTCTGCTTAGATTTTTAACAACATACATATCCAGAAACCATTTATTATTATTATTAGTCTAATTATTGTATTGGCCTTCACAGTTCAGTTTGTAATTCAGCCTAACTCTTCGAAAAAAAAAAAAACTATAAAAACTTTTGATGCAATCTGTTCAAATAAACACACAGTATTAAACAACACATGCAGGGATATGCCAACAATTCTTGAATTCTATAGTCAGACTTATTGGTAAGTTCATTCAACAGTACTTGGTTGTTATACTTGGACCAAGACTCTAACAAAAACAGCTGGTGGGTAAGCAACGACTGGTTAACAATAAACTGGGCAAGCCTTCCTTTTAAAAGAAAATTTAATTTTACCTTTTTTCCCTGATGAAATGAAGGCAATATGGAGGTTATGCATGTCACTGTCTTAAGCTCACCTGAGCAAGAAGTGCTCAAGGTGAGCTATTGCAAATCATCCGTTGTCGTCCATTGTCAACAATTTGCTTTAAACATCTCCTCTGAAACCGCTGGGCAGAATTTGATTAAACTTGGCAGAGATGATCCCTGGGTGAACTTTCACAAAAGTTGCTAAAATAAACTTGATCTATGTAGAACTCTGGTTACCAAGGCAACAGGAAAAAAAAAAAAAAAAAAAACTTTAAATAAAAATCATTTCAAAACTACTGGCCAGATTTCAAAATGTTTTAGTACAGACGTTCCTTGGGTAACCCTCTACCAAGATTGCTAAAATCATTCCAATCCGCAAAAAACATGGCCGGCAAGGGCAGGGCTAATTTACCTTATATGTATAGAGTGAAAACTTTAAACGATATCTCCTCTGAAACCACTGGACAAAATTTGATTATTCTTGACAGGGATGATCTTTGGGTGACCCTTCACAAAAGTTGCTATTGATTCATGTAGAACTCTAGTGTATAAGTCTCTGATATAATAAATAACTCTATACATAATCATTCATATTTTTTTTGTCCAGAGCACAATGTCATGGTGAGTTTTGTGATCGCCTTTGTCCGTCGTGTGGCCGTCGTCAACAATTTCTTTTAAACCATTCCTTCAAACTACTCACTGGATTTTGATAAAATTCACAGGAATTTTCTTTTGGGGCCTTTACAAAGTTGTTAAAATTATTTTGATTGGTCAAAATCTAAACACAGGAGTATAAATGGTTTTAAAAATGAAAATTGAAAACCTTCTTCTTTGAAACCAAGGCCTAGCCTTTTGTTTTTTTGGTTGTAGCTGTTTTTGACTTTTACCAAGTTGTTCAAATTAGACCCTGGGGTAAAAATTGGCCCGCCCAGGGGTCATTGATTTAAATAGGCTAATTGGAAAAAATTAAAAAAATTTCTTCTCAGAAACCACAAGGTGGTTATTTGGTGTGTTGCATTGTCTAGTGGATTTCTTCAAGTTTGTTAAAATTCATGACCCTGGGGTCAAATAGGCCTCCCCAGGGGTCATTGATTTAAATAGGTAATATAGAAAAATTGAAAATTCTTTTTTTAGAAAGAAAAAATGGTGGGGTTTAGATATTTGGTGAAAATTGGCCCAGCCAGGGATCATATTTTAATAGACTTATTTTGGGAAAAAACTAGAAAATCTTCTTCTAAAAAAACCCACAAGGTTGGAGTTTAGATTTGGTATTTAAATGGGCAAATAGACCTTACCAAGTTTGTTCAAATCATGCCCTGGGGTCAAAATTTTGGGTTGCCCGGGGGTCACTTGTTTTTACATAGCCTAATGTACCAGGTGAGTGATCCGGGCCATCAGGGCCCCTCTTTTTATAAAAAAAAATTCGGTAATCTTAAGACAAAAAAGCATTTTTTACTATATGCAGGCAATAGAACCAAATTTACCTTGACCCCAAAAACTCGTATAGTGGCGTTACATTGAAGTAACTTGTACAAGCAATGAAGGGAGTGTTTCTCAGGTGAATGACTTCAGGGCCATCTTGGTCGCCTTGTTTGGATACTTTTGCAATTTTTAGTTCAATGTACCATAAATAGAAAAAAAATAGATTTTCACTTAACAGGCCTCTGAGTGAAGACTTTGTTCTGGAAAATTCCTTTATTTCCCCAATACATGATTTTTTTATAATAACTCAGTTGACACTTTGTTTATAGCTCACCGACTTTGTTCTGGAAAATTCCCTTTGCCCGCATCTGTGCTCATACATGCCATATCTCCGGCGGGGATTAAATCTCCCGGGATTTCGATTGTCTCCCGATCTCCGCCGGGGGGTGAAAAACTCCGGTCTGATTTTAAAACAAACTGGTTTCCTTTGAATCGTTAATCCATTTTATTAGACCTATGTACGATTAGGAAGATTACGTAAAAACTGTGTTGTATCAATCTGACCAGTGTGTGTACACAGCCCCAGGCAATGTGTGTTTCCTTATTCAATCAAAATTTCATAATTAGACAGGTAGCAGATTGGCACTCTATCGTTGAAAACAATTTGTGGGAATTAGAGCTATCAAGGAAAAATTAGTAGAATGAGTAAGGTTAGGATGGTACACTGTAATAAAGACGTAAATCTTTCATGGATAAAAAAAGGTCCGGAGAATAGCTATCCTTATTACGGAAGTGTAAACAATAAATGATAATTGATAATGTTTACCCAAACATTTAAATCTTAAAAAAAATCATTTATTGACACATCATAGAAATTACACCTAGTGCTGTAATTTGCAAATGAATTGCAATTTTCACACCGAAAATGATTGATAAACAGAGAATATCGTCTGTGAGTAATTTATATAATGAGATGTCATGATCGGAAAAGGTGGGTAACCACTTTTATACCACCTACGTACACGATAAATATTTTAGCAAAATAAATTTAGCTAAAAGCAATTTAATTCAGAAAAAAAAATACACGAGGAAGGTGAAAGTATTATTAAAATTATCTAACTTTTTATTGTATTCATCCCCTTAATTAAAAAACCCTTTTGATCAGAAACATTCAATAAATCAAAGATACGTACTATCAATTTAAATGTGTTTGCATGTAAATGGAGTTCTCTAATTTGTTACAAGTAGTGTTGCGTTTAAAGTAAACAGTGCTTGTGGAAAGTTAAGTTTTATTTGAATTAGATTTATTAATAAATTTGTTTTTTTTTTTTACATATAAATTTCATAGGGTTTTTTATTAAATGCAAAAACAGTATATAATAAAACTGTTAATGAAGGGGGTAATTAACGTGTATTTTTTTAAAATTTTTTTTTAAGAAGTTCTTCGATATTGTCGAAAATCTCCCCGGCTGGACCAAATCCTGTGAAAAAATTTTAAATTTGGGGGACTACTGAAAAAATGGCATTATGGTGCGTACTCTGGCATCAACAATTTTCTTTAAAACAACTCTCCCCTTAAACATGGGCAAATTTGGTTGAAAATTGCTTTGTGTTCTTGTTGAAGCACCAAAGTTGTTCAACGGTTCCAGTCTGTTGCAAATTGGGTCACGGAGTAAAAATAGATTTTTAAAAAGTGAAATATTTAAATATCTTCTTCTCCGAAACCGCAAGGCCTAGAGCTTAGATATTTGGTGTGTGGCATTGTCTTATGGACCTTTACCAAGTTTGTTCAAATCATGACCCTGGGATCGAAATGGCCCCACCCCAGGGGTCACTTGATTTTACATAAGACTTGTATAGGAAAAATATGAAAAATATTTTTTTCAGATACCATGAGGCCTAGAGTTTAGATATTTGGTGTGTAACATGGCCTATTAGACCTCTACCAAGTTTGTTCAAATCATGGCCCTAGGGTCAAAATTGGCCCTGCCTTAGGGGTCACTTGATTTTACATAGACTTGTATAGGAAAACCCTCAAAATATCTTCTTCTCAGAAACCACTAGGCCTGGAGATTACTTAATTGATATGTAACATGGCCTATTACACATCTACCAAGTTTGTTCAAATCATGGCCCTGGTGTCAATATTGACCCCACCCAATGTGTCACTTGATTTTATATAGATTTGTATAGGAAAACCCTAAAAATATCTTCTTCAAAATTTTCAAAGCCTGGAGTTAAGATGTTTACTTGTGGACCTTAACCAAGTCTGTTCAAATCATGGCCCTGGTGTCAATATTGACCCCACCCCATGTGTCACTATATTTTATGTAGACTTATTACAGCTATGACCCTCAAAGTTTGGATGGCAGTTACAGTTTTTGTGTGGAATTAAGATGATCTTGCTGTACTTCTGCATGGATTATGTATTCAGTTTGACTCATAATTCAATAATTGGCATTGAGTGCAATGTTTCTCAGGTGAGCGAATCAGGGCTCTCATGGCCCTCTTGTTAAAAATTCCTTTATTTCCCTTATATTTTGATACTCATTTAGTTGATAGCCTCGAAACATGAAAACTGCTGACATCTTTTCAGGTGCCCGTGTGTGGCTGTTTGTGGGTTTCCTCCTTGGGTTTGGGTCCCTTATTGCTGCATGCTGGATCCTGTTTGGGCTGTATGTTGTGCCAGGTAAGTGGACTAATGATATACAGTGAAGTAGGCATATTACCCAGCATCTTTGTTTTGATTTTGATAAAGTAGAAGGGTCAGACAATGAACACATAAATCTAATAAATAGTTAATATAAGATTAATCATTAAATACACTCTGAGTGTCATTTTAATATAACAGTGTTACTTAACATTGAAAAGCTTAGAAAAATGTTTCAGCTTAGCAAACTGTTAAACCTTAGCGAAAAGGAATGCTTTATATCCATTAAATTGATTGAAATAAATTTTGCAGAAACATTGAAAAGTTTTTTCTATGGGGTAAGAAAAATTTCTATATTTCTGTTTCAGCTGATAAGCCAGAGTGGCCTGGGATAGCTGTGTTCCTGCAGAATGCTCTCATCTTCTTCAGGTACTGGCTTCCTGCTCTGTAATACCCTATAAACACATATATACAGTGATATTGACAGATTAATTGTTCCCCTCTCTTTCATACACTGTATATTAGGATGTATGAGGAGTGTTTCAGAAGTTTGTGGAGTATCCTTATAACAGTAAAAAATTCTGATTAACATACAGTCGAACCTCGTTATGTCAAAGTCACTGGGAAATTTAACAAAATTTAACTTAAGAGAATTTTGAGATATCAGAATACATGTGCATATCTCTGAAGGTATCTCCCCTATGTGTCAAATTATTCATTGCAATTTGGGTGGTAACATTCTTATTACATTTTATCATTTTATTGAATAAAGTTTATTGAATAATAAATATGTACAGTAATTCTATATACAGTATAGGATTTAATACATTTACAGACACACAAATATTCAGTTCTTAAAGACATGTAGTACATATTATAGGTAAACAGGATCAAAACAAACACAGATACTGTTCATATAAAACAACCGTTCATGAGCACTAGACCACTACAGTTTACTGCTGTTTCATTAATTTTATGAGGTTAGTCTGAACCCTTGTAGCACCACCAACAAACTTCTGCCTCACATACCTCTGCACACCATTAAACAATCCCATTACACACTCACTGTCCTCAAAACTCTCCAAGAACGCACACAGTCTGTCACAGTACTCCATAGCTTGCGCACCGCTGATCTTTTTGGGCTCCAGTTGTTCCTCTTCTTTGTTGCTGATATCGACTTGCGTCACAGGATCGGGTGTCTAGTAGATTTTTCACAATGTTGCAGTTGTTAATTTCTTCAGTCGCAGGCAGGTTTTCGTCCACGTTGATGAAGGGTTCGAATGTGTTTGGTCCCATGATAGATGCTAGGCGGGCGAGTGGGATATCGTCATCTGGGTAGTCGTTTTCAGTTGTCGTTGATTCTGGGGAGGTGTTGGTGAACCCCGCATGATGGAAACAATTAGCAATAATTGTTTCTGTCACTTTCGACCAGGCTTTGCGGCATGCAAAGAGTGTCAAGCACATTGATTTGGATTTTCGATTGAGGTCAAATTCCTGTTGACAATGTTCCGGTTTGAACCTTTAGGTTCCTTATCACACCTGGTCGAGGGTGCGTGATGCTTTTTGTGTTTGGAGGCGGAAAAAGGGTGACACCCTTCAGAGATTTGAGTCGGATGCGCCGGCAGTTGTCCTAACTGCCAACTTGTGTTTTCCCTGCCTTTTTTCATAAATTTGGTCCCCCATCGAAAGAGGCCGAGTATAGGTTTTTTGTTTGTTTTGTAAGCTGTGGGAGGTGTTTGTGTTTTTGAACCCCGCGGTTTCCAAATCTCCGATGATTAGTAATGGTAGTTTTTTGTGTCTGTATGTTTGCACAGACCTTAGGGGACAACCTTTTCCAGCTTTCCTTAAAGGGGGGGTGTTTTTCTTCTGGTCTTTCGGGCTGACCCCTATAGAAAAGGGCTGTTTTGTTGCTTTTGAAAATATTTTCAGGTCAAACGTGTTGGAATTGTTCGTGACGATTTTTCCCATTGCGTAATTTTCTGTTGATTTGTTGACAGAGTTTGATTCACTGCAGATTTTTTTTCGACACAATACCGTGACGTTGCTTGAAACAGTCCAACCATCCCGACGAGCAGTCAAACTGTTCACGACTTATGCCAAGCTCAGTGGCGAAATGCCTTTGCTTTGCCTTCATTACTCGCGTCTTTGTTTTGTTCCCAGCCGTGCTGAACTAAACCATGTCAGCGGCTTTTTCATTCTGGTTTTTGTGTTCATCCCTTTCCTTGGTTCTAATTGCCAAAAAAAACCATAGATTTAATGTTTCTTAGATTTCAAACCATGTAGCGCATAGACTGGGGTATCCTGTTCTTCTGCGATTTTTTCTTCGATTTAAACCCCCCTTTTTCCCACTTCTAATTGGTCGCATTTTCTTGTGTGGATTTTGAATTCGTTTCCTTGTCCTTTCCCCGGGCCGATCCAGATATCCTCCGGATTAGATGGGTCTTTTTGGTTTGCTCGGTTAGAGTTTCGGGAACTAGACGTGTTTATGTTGATGCATTTTGGTTATGTGGATAGCTTTCGACATTAATAAATACTTACAGTATAAATATCAAAAGTGAAAAGTAAAATAACAAAAAGCAAAAAAAAATTGATGACTTCTTTAATTGCTACAACCAATGAAAAGAAAAAATAAATTGTTCAATACAGGGGATTGTCAATCAGTCAATTTCCATGATGCCCAAATTCACAACTCAAAAAAAATGCCCGTCCCAGGGTCGGCGGTGCTTGCGGGGTTGAAGTCAGGACAGCAAAAGGTGGAAAAAACAACAGGGGACGAAATCACTTTGAGACAAAAAGAAATACTGTAAAATCATAATTTTCGTGGGGGATTTTTTCGTTGTTTCGTGGCGGTATCACGAATTTTGTCACAAAAGTTTTTCTTTATCTGTTAAACAGCTCCCCGTATGCGACTTTCCCTCCCCAAGATGAGTAAATTGAGTTATAATATATATAAGTTTATGTTTGGAATAAAAGTTTTTAAAATTAGCAAATAAACAATGCCAAGAAAACTTCATAATGTTAGTTGTGTTTTTTGTGTTTAATGACAAGTGAACAATTTTGAGTTGCTTTTTCCTAATTTACAGATCCCACTTTTGTTTTTTATGCGGTCGCTGTACTGTCGTGTTTTTTGGTCATACAGAAAATCTGTTAGCCCAGTTGGGACGAGGGGTCCGGGATATCATGCGTGCCCAACGTGGTGACCTCGGTTTTTATCTAAGCAATACTGGGCCGAAATATTACGAAAATTATATGGCCCAAGCTTAGATTTATTTACACTTACTTTGGTCTTTTAAATTTAAAGTCCTAAAAGTAATTCTGAAACGATTTAACATTAATAAATTGTATGTCATTAATATTAAGATCAATATTAGGCTGCATTCTTTTCAACTTAAATTTTTAAGGTTTTCAAATCAAGTTCGATAAGTGAAATAAATAAATTAAAAATTTTTTTTTTTTTTTTCTAAGCGAATCCCCGAATTCTTGTCCCACGAAATGTTTTTTTCACTGAATCCACGAAATTTCATCCCCACGAAATAAAATGATTTCACGTATTGTTAAAGGATTTTGACTTAAGTGTCGAATATTTATATGTATGTTTAAAAGGGAAAAAAATTTGAGACTAGATAATAAATTTGCATAACCGAAAATTTGTTACAAACGAGTTTGACAATGAGGCTCACTGTAATAAAAAAATTTTGTTTGTTCAAGAAACGATAGGGCTTTCTGCTCTGAAACAATATCAACTGATCTCATTTATGACTATTCTGCCCCACTTTCAGTGAACTAGAATGCCTTGTAATTGTGCAATCCCCTGATGTGCTTTGTACAGGAATGAAGTTTACAGTTTTGTTTCAAGTTTCTTTGATCCTTTTATTTTTTGAGTAATACCCGAAAAAATTAAGTATGAAAAATTTACAAAGGGTAACTCCAAAAATTTCCAACAAAGAGTTATGGTTCATGGTCATGCACCCCCCTCAATGGATCTTCCCAAATTTTGAAGTTTCTCTTGATTTTTTTACTTTTTGGTTATGGCCGGACAAAAATAAGTGAAAGCATTTATAAAGGACAATAAACTCCAAAATTCGCGGGCAGAAATTTATGGTTCTTGGTCCTGCATCCCCCCAAAGAGATCTATCCATTATGAAGTTTCTTTGGTATCTTTTTACTTTTTTAGTTAGGCCTGGACAAAAATTAAGTATGAAATTTACAAAGGGCAATAACCAAAATTACCAACAGAAAGTTAGGTTTTGTCACTGCCTCCCCTCAATGAGTCTATCCAATATGGGTTTCATCTTGAGTTTTTTACTTTTTGAGTTACAGCGACAAAAAACGAAGCAGGGCGACCCGGACGGCCGACAGACAAGTGAATCCAGTATCCCCCTTACAACTTCGTTGTGCGGGGGGTATAAAAAAAGTGAAGAAATTTTCCCGAATTGACGTGCAGTGGGATGAAATATGTGACGTCATTATAAACTGAAAATCATTGCATTCAAAGGTTATTATGGAGCTTTTCTTCCGTTGTAATTTAATGATGCTGGTCTTCAAGAACCTCTTTAATGAACTCTATAATTCTTGAAATTGGTGTACACATGGAATGAGCTTTCACTAGTTTTTTATATGCAAAGAGGAAAAACAATGAAACTTTTACAATGGCATTCATTTGAACAACCCTCTTTTAACAGATTAGTTTGAAAATTAAATGAATAATTCTTTGTCTTATTCTTTACAATGATAATTTTTATAACAGAAAATTCTATGATATAAACACTGCTGTTGTAAAAGAGTTGACTGCAAAAGGTTCCTTTCCTACCAAATAATTCTTCTTTTTAAGTCACCTGAGACAAATGTCAAGGTGGCTGTAAGGATAACCTTTGGGCGGGTGTGTGTTGTTCATTGTCAACAATTTGTTTAAACAAAACTCCTCTGAAAAGCTGGACAGTTTTGATTTAAAAAAAAAAGGGTGCCTTTTTGGGGAACCTTCCAAAAGTTGCTAAAATAAACTTGATCCATGTAAAACTCTGGTTGCAATGGAAAAAAATGAATTATGAAAACTTTTTAAAAAATCATCTCCTTCAAAACTACTGGCCAGATTTCAAAATGTTTTAGTACAGATGTTCCTTTGATAACTCTATATCAAGATTCAAATGTGGCTTTCAGCATTCTGTTCCTTATTGACAGCACAATAGAAAATGATGGATTTCAAAGTATTGGATTTGGGAAAATATTTGCGCTAGAAGAGGTTGAATGTTCAAAACTTGCAAAAAAAATGCAAATGAGAGTAGGTCGATGAAAAACCTGCCCATATTTGTTTGAGATTAGATAGAAGAATTCTGTTTGCTGCATATGAATTATAAGACATATACACACAAGATATATGGGTTGGCAAATTTAGGGTATGTATGGTTTGTCCACAGGATGCGATCAAACTTCACGAATATTTTGAAAAAAAATAAAATGTTTAGGTTTTTTGAAGCTCTTGACTTTATTTTTTGTTCAATCTTCATTATTTTTTCACAGGTAATGACGTTTTAGGATTCAAAGAGTCTCACAAATTAAAAATTTAAAATATGCCATGGTCAAGGTCATATTACAATTTTAGGTTTTTCTTCGGCCCAAAATAGCTCCAAAACTAAAAATATTTTATTGAGAGAATACGGACAAAAGGCTAAGTGCTTAAAGAGCTCTTTCCAGTGATGTTATGGTTTTAAAAATTGGGCATGATTTGGTTATTTTATGACAGTTCAAAGTTTGATCCATTGTTGATCAATTGTAAATAAGTTTTTATGCTTCAAACTGGAAATTTAATGTTTGAATTATGCAACTTCTATTCTATACTAAATGGAACTTTGTAGCATTACTAGGCACCAAAGACTGTTGTATCTGCGAAAACTGATGCTGTCACGTAAGTAGCTCTAAGTTTATCTTAAAACTCTTCTGGTAATAAATAATGAATATTGATTAACTTCCCTTATTGATATCATTTTTGAAAATTTTTAACAAGTATATCAAGGAAATTGTTTTTTGATCCCCTGAAAAAAAAATGTCCTGCAGTCTGTATAGGAATTTTGAGAGTGTATTTTTATGCCCCGCCAACTCTGTTGGGGACATATAGATTTTCGGTCTGAGCGTGTGTGCGTGCATCCGTCCGTCACACCTCAGGTTTACCTTTGCGTTTAAACTTTTTTTCTAAGAAAATGACTTAATGTAACAAAGTACACATGTACATCATGATGTGATCTTTCAAAAATTTATGCAAATTAATGGCTGTTACCTATATTTCATAGTTGGATGAACATTGAAAATTTGGTTGTTCTGGCTCAGGTTTACCTTTGTGTTTAAGCTTTTTTATGCTCTCCGAAGGTGACGCATATAGTCGCCGCTTCGTCCGTCCGTTTGTCCGTCTGTCCGTCCGTCCGTTCGTCCGTCACACTTTCCTTGTCCGGACTATTTCTCAGGAACTGATGGTTTGAATTCAACGAAACTTTATGGGAAGCTTTATTACCAAGAGGAGATGTGCATATCGTCAGCATGACCCGATTCCTAAATTTTTCAGAGTTAAGGCCCCTTGACTTTTTGGCCTATAGTACATATTGCATGATTCTTGTCCGGGCTATTTCTCAGGAACTAATGGCTTGAATTCAACAAAACTTTATGGGAAGCTTTATCACCAAGAGTAGATACGCATATCGTCGGCGTGACCTGGTTCCTCAATTTTTCACAGAATTATGGCCCCTTGACTTTTTTTTGTCCGGGCTATTTCTCAGGAACTAATGGCTTGAATTCAATGAAACTTTATGGGAAGCTTTATTACCAAGAGTAGATACGCATATCGTCGACGTGACCTGGTTCCTCAATTTTTAAGAGAGTTATGGCCCCTACTACCATGTTGTTGACTAATATTCATGTCATTTGCCTAATTTAACAGGAGATATCATTTAAATAAAACCCCACAAAATTCAATATGCTAGTACTGTCAATCATAATCATGTCAGCTAATTGTTGTTTAGGCCATTATACACTATTTCAAATATCCAGTCATATGTCAAGAGTGTTGGTTAACCTCTTTGATATGAGCACACATTGAAATGTATGACTTAATTTTTAGTAGTATAAAAACTTAAAAAAAATCAATGAAAGATCTGATGAGTAACACGTATTATCATATTAAATAGTAAACTGTTACTAAGTCTCCAAATTAGAGTTGGTAAAACATCTCATCTGATGAGGAGAATAGATATGATTTAGGAATGGGGATTTCAACATATCCTCCCACCCATTGACCAAGGCCTTATTTGTAACAATGACGTTCTTCGGGGAGCATCTGTCAGTTCTACTGACTTTCTTGTTTCTTTATGAAACTAGGTACACATGTACTACATCATGATATGATCTTTTAGAAATTTATGGAAATTAATGGCTGTGACCTATATTTCATGGTTGGATGAACATTGAAAAATTGGTTGTTCTGGCTCAGGTTTACCTTTGTGTTTAAGCTTTTTTTCTATGAAGATGACTTCAAAACATTATGAAACTAGGTACACATGTACATCATGATATGATCTATTTAATATTTATGCAAAGTTATAGCTGTGATAATTTTTTCACAGTTCGATGAATATTAAAAAAATGGTTGTTCTGGCTCAGGTTTACCTTTGCATTTAAGCTTTTTTTTTCTATGAAGATGACTTCACATCTTTATGTTTCTAGGTACACATTTACATTATGATATAATCTTTTTAATATTTATGCAAATTTGTGGCTGTGACCTATATTTCACGGTTGGATGAACATTGAGAAAATCGGTTGTTCTGCCTTTTTTTTTTTTTTTGGTTTTTTTTTTAATTTTTTTTTCCATGAAGATGACTTTACATCTTCATGAAAGGTGACATTCAGGAAGCAGATAAGAAATGGTTTCAATTGAGTGATCACTCCCGGTTTTTGTACTATTTGAGTGAAACCTGTTTCTTATGAGTATCAGATGCTCTTGAACTTTTGAATATACAAATGTCACATGATCAAAGGTTTTTGAAGACAGTACACTCTAGCTTGAAAGCAGGAAGTGACAATCAGCTGTTTGTTAAAACATCAGCAGCAATGGAAATCGATACACAAGGAACTAAGAAGAATTGAGTGCCATCTTTTTATGTGTAATTTTATGGCTATGACTTGGTAAAATTGGTTATTCTGCCCCTGGTTTACCTCTGTGTTTAAGCTTCTTTTTCTCTAAAGGTAACCTCACATCATCATGAATCTTTATACAAATGTACATCATTATATAATCTTTTAAAAATACAAGGAAATATTTAGTTCTGACCTTACTGGCGGGGCATAAGTGTCTCACAGACACATTTTCTTGTTTTTATCTGGAATTTTAATCAAGGATAAACTGAATTGTCTAATTAAGTGATGATACTCTGGTGAGCTTTTAGGGCCATTGTGGCCCTCTTGTTTTCTAAACACTTGCAGTTATTGATCTGATGTTAGATGTGTTAGTACCATATATAGGTTACAGATCAGGTTTGAGTTTCGTTACGGTCCACGGGATTTTTGATGAAATTACATGCCTTGGACTTAGGAAATTTCTTTAAAATAGCAGTTTTCCGGACATTTTTAGCTCACCTGAGCACTTGTGCGCAGGGTGAGCTTTTGTGATCGCCTTTTGTCTACATGATATCTCGGATGAGTTCGAAATTGGGTCATGTTGGGTCAAAAACTAGGTCACTAGGTCAAATCTTAAAAAATCTTAGAAAAAACTTGTTAACACTCTAGAGGCAACAGTTTTGGCCCAGTCTTCATGAAATTTGGTCAGGATTTTCGTCTACATGATATCTTGGATGAGTTTGAAATTGGGTCACATAGGGTCAAAAACTAGGTCACCAGGTCAAATCTTAGAAAAACCTTTTAAGGGAAAGGGTCAAAAAGTAGGTCACCAGGGCAAATTTAAAAAAATTTGTAAACTCTAGAGGCCTACATTTTTGTCCCAGTGTTCATTAAACTTGATATGAAAGATGACTGCATGAATTCCCAGTTGAGTGCAAATTCAGGTAGGATCAAAATGTAGGTCACTTAGTCAAATGTTAGAAAACACTTCAGATGCCAGATTTTTTGTCATTATGCCTAACACAGCCATCTTACTCAGGTGAGCGACACAGGGCCATCTTGGCCCTCTTCTTTCTAAACGCTTGCAGATATTGATCTAATATTTGGTATATCAGTCTACTAGCATGTGTTACAGATCAAGTTTCGTTTTGGTTTGCTGATTTTTGAAGAAATTTAGTCTTTGGACTTCTTCCATTTATGCTGAAATGGACCTTAAACAAAATTGTTTTTGATATTTTTTTTCATTCATGTACAAAATGCATCAGATTAGCTATTCAGGCTCTTAGGAGTCTTATGAGTTGATATTTATTGTCATTTTGACTTTCATCAAAAGTATTGATCAAATAATTAACTTGTTTGCAGCGTGAAGAGAGGCGGGAGTTCTTAGTTTTCTTTTTGTTGGTAGGGGACTTAGTATTGCCTAAGCAATAGTTCCAGAGTGCTTGTTTAAGACCTCTTCTACTATTTGATATTCTTTGTTCCAAAATAATTGTATAGGAAATATATTTGAAGGAAACCCATAACTTATAGGGATGTATTTCATTTGGAACATAGTTGATAAAAGGTCTCCATCAATAATTGATATGGTGGATAAAAAATGAATATTTAATAGCAAGTTGATTTTATTTTTGTTCAGCTAATATTTTCTCTCAAATTTACTAATAATGACCCTAAATAATGACCCTAAAAGAAATATCATTTTTTTTAAAAAATAATAAATCACTCAGACTATCTTATGGCATAAATGAAATGTTTGCAATCAGAATATATTCCTGAACTGGAATATCCATACATGTATATGGATAACTGACAGCATCAAGAACTGGTTTATGTTATTGTTTCCTAAGTGAATGTTTTTACCCAAAATGTAGAATAGAAATGCTAACCATGTTGATTATAAATGTTTCACATCCATGCTTTATGACTGTTTTTACAGCGCTATGGTGTTTAAATTTGGTAGAGCCGAAGATTTATGGGAATAGATGACTGCCCCCAAGTTAACAACTTGTCTTCACACGTCTAGTTAGTTATTTCTCATCTTTCAGCTTCTTGTCATTTTTCAGTTTCTTATGCACCATATTGCACATCTGCACTTTACATTTTTATGACAGATTTGATTAAGTGATTTAATTTTGTTTAAAAATGTGTGATAATAGTAAAAATGTTGTAAATTTAGCTCACCTCACTATTGCATGTGACCAAAGAATGTCTCTTGTCAACATTTAACTTAAATTGACATCTCCTCTGAAACTTGGTATGGATAATCTTTGGGTGAACCTCCTCCACAAAATTTGCTTAAATAAAATTGATCCATGTAGAACTCTGGTTTCCATGGCATCCTACACCATTTTACTTCAAAAATTTCTCCTCAGAATCCCATGGTCAGAATTTAATTATCTTATGGCACAAATGGTCACCTCATAATCGTCAACCAGATTGCTAAAATGAAGTTTATCATAAGGCCCCCATGGGGTTGGTCAGTTTCTTTATAGAAAATTTCAAAAATCATCTTCTCTGAAACAACCGGTCAGAATTTAATTTCATTTGGCACAAATGGTCACCTAAATTTTCTCAACTATATTTGCCAAAATTAAGTTGATCCCTTGAAAAATGAGGCCCCAACAGTGTTGGTCAGTTTCTTTTAATATTAATATTAATATTCTATTTATAAATATTTTTTTTATAAAATATTGATCATCTCCCTGTATTAAATATTTTTGTATTGTTGTTGTAAATATCAAGGGAATTGTTTCAAAGTGTTTGTTTTGGTCCATATTTATATAAGTTTAAATTGTAAATAATAGCTAAACCAGTAGTGTTCAACTTTTAACAATGCCGACAGAAATATAGGCTGCTCTGTTGACACATGGGCATGATAACACAGTGCTATGCCTATGTTGTGAAGTATTTTATGCATTTAATGTCATTATTAGCTCGTCAGTTTTTCGAAGAAAAAAATATATATAGCTATATTTTTGGAATTATGTCCCTTTTTAACTTAGAATCTTGATGAAAATTGCTTAATTAGTATATTGATATAAAAACTATGAAAGATATAACAATGGAACTTGAAATATTTGATAATCATGACAAGGTGCAGTTGTAAGGCAATGGACATTATTTTGAAAGGAATGTTATGCCTCTTTTTAACTTTGATTTTTAGCTCACCTGAGCATAGCTCAGGGTGAGCTTTTGGGATACTTGATTGTCCGTTGTCTGTCAACAATTTTGATGTTCACACACTAGAGGCCACAATTTTGATCCAATCTTCCTCAAACTTGGTCAGAATGTTTGTCTTGATGATATCTTGAACCCTTTCGAAAATGGGTCAGGTTGGATCAAAAAGTAGGTCAGTAGGTCAAATCTTAGAAAAATCTTGTTTACACACTAGAGGCCACAATTTTGATCCAATCTTCCTCAAACTTGGTCAGAATGTTTGTCTTGATGATATCTTGAACCATTTCGAAAATGGGTCAGGTTGGATCAAAAAGTAGGTCAGTAGGTCAAATCTTAGAAAAATCTTGTTTACACACTAGAGGCCACAATTTTGATCCAATCTTCTCAAACTTGGTCAGAATGTTTGTCTTGATGATATCTTGAACCCTTTTGAAAATGGGTCAGGTTGGATCCAAAAGTAGGTCAGTAGGTCAAATCTTAGAAAAATCTTGTTTCACATTAGAGGCCACAATTTTGATCCAATCTTCCTCAAACTTGGTCAGAAAGTTTGTCTTGATGATATCTTGAACCCTTTTGAAAATGGGTCAGGTTGGATCCAAAAGTAGGTCAGTAGGTCAAATCTTAGAAAAATCTTGTTTACACATTAGAGGCCACAATTTTGATCCAATCTTCCTCAAACTTGGTCAGAAAGTTTGTCTTGATGATATCTTGAACCCTTTCGAAAATGGGTCAGGTTGGATCAAAAAATAGGTCATTGATGATATCTAACCTTCGAAAATGGGTGGGGACAAAATAGGTCATAGGTCAAATCTTAGAAAAATCTTGTTTAACACTAAGGCACATTTTATCAATCTTCCTCAAACTTGGTCAGATTGTTTGTCATGATGATATCTTGAACCAGTTTGAAAATGGGTGGGGCTGGACAGAAATGTAGGTCAGTAGGTAAAATCTTAGAAAAATCTTGTTTATACTCTGATTTTTAAATTGGTTTTTTTGGATGGGGTCAGAAAATTCCTGAACATTGTTTTACCTCATCATCTTAATTCTAAAGCAATCTGTTTTGTACAGGCAATAAATGATACTTTTCTCAGGTGAGCGATCTCTTGTTTCAAAATTGTTTTTACTCAAAGCAATTACATTTCTTCTACACAATGTAAGATTTTTTTTTTCATATTTACTCAACAGTTACTCTTTATACCTTACAGTGTCCAACTTTAAATCTCAAATATGGCACACCGTTGTTGACATGTAAAACAGACAAGAATTGGAACCACTCTCGGGCGCTCTAGTTTTCACTTATCAATTTTTCTTTTCATTATTTGTTGTGTGAGAGGATGAACAAATAATTTCTTGAATTGTTGGTGTCTTTTTATGCCCCGCTAACTACCTTTGCACTTAAGATTTTTTTCTAAGAAGAAGACTTCACATCCCTATGAAATGGGTATCCATATATTTCATGATATGATCTATTTAATATTTATGCAAATTTATGGATGTGACCTATATTTTCACGGTTGGATGAACATGGTAAAATTGGTTGTTCTGTATCAGTTTCATCTCAGTTTTACCTTTGCATTTAAGCTTTTTTCTATGAAGATAACTTCACATCTTTATGAAACTAGGTAAACATGTTCATCATGATATGATCTATTTAATATTTATGCAAATTTATGGCTGTGACCTATATTTGACAGTTAGATGAACAAATTAAAATTAATTGTTCTGCCTTTGGTTTTCCTTTGCGTTTAAGCTTTTTTTCTATGAAGATGACTTCACATCTTCATGAAACTAGATACACATGTACATCAGGATATGACCACAAGGCCTGGGTAAGATATTTGGTGTGTAAGATGGCCTAGTGGACCTCTTTAAAGTTTGTTCAAGTCATAGCTCTAGGGTCAAAATTGGCCTTGCCCCAGAGGTCACTTGGTTTTATATAGACTAACATAAGAATTCTTCTTGTAAGAAACCAGAAGGCCTGGAGAATTTGTTCAAATCATGGCTCTGTGGATAAAATTGGCCTACCCCAGGGTTACATTGACTTATATGGGAAAAAAAGTTTTAAAATCTTCCTTGAGAGAACAAAGGCTGGGGTTTAGATATTTGATGTAACATGACCTAATGGACATCTACCAAGTTTGTTCACATCATGGCCCTGTGGTCAAAATTTGACATGCCAGATGTTTACTTGTATTTACATAGAGAGTTATGACCTTCAGTTTTGGATCACAAGATAGATTTGTGTGTGGAAGTGAACTTTGACCTTGGATGACCTTGATCATGACCCAGTGACCTTTTGAATTTTTAAGTTTCAAGTACTGTTTGGTGTTTTGAATTGAAATGTTCTTCCTATATTTGATCATGGATACTGTATTCAGTAGGACTCTCCTTTAATACAGTAACTTGTACAGGCAATGAAGGCAGTATTTCTCAAGTGAGTGATTTCAGGGCCATCTTGGCTGTCTTGTTTTTAAGCATTTTTGTCAGAAACCACAAGGCCTGGAAATGTATCATTGTCTAGTGATCCTTTACCAAGTTTGTTTAAATTATATGGCCCAGGGGTCAAAATTGGTCACGTACAAAGTTCACTTGTTTTTTTACACTTGTATAGAGAGCTATAACCTTCAGTTTTGGAGCACAGGTCAATTTTTGTTTGAAATATAACTTTGACCATGGATGACCTTGATAATGACCCAGTGATCTACTTTGATGTTTTAAGCTATAGCCTTCAAATTTGGACCACTGGTACAGTCTTGTCTGTGACATTGAACTTTGACATTGAATGACCTTGATCCATGACCAAGTGAACTACTTTGATATTTTTAAGCTATGACCTTCAAATTTTGGCTACCGGTACAATTTTGTGTATGGCATTTAACTTCGACTTTGGATGACTTTCACCATGACTTTTGTATTTTCAAGCTACATTCTTCAAATATCATATTCAAAGGATACTGTTTGATGTGTAGAACTGAAATGATCTTGCTGTATTACTGTATAGATAATGAATTCAGTATGACTATACAGAATAGTAACTTGCACTTGCTATCAAGACAATATTTCTCAGGTGAACAACTTCAGGGCCATCGTTGCCCTTTTGTTGAAAATAGCATAATTTGATATCATCCTTGTAAATACCATTCTTCTTCCTATCAATAATTAAAGAAAGTGAGGTATCAACATCATAGATATGGTTCTACATTTTCATTGTAGCATTTTTTTATATATTAACAATTAATATTATTTTCTTCTTTTTTTTGCAGTTCAATTATTTTCAAGTTTGGTCGAACGGAGGACCTCTGGTCATAAGATTGAAAGGATTCTTTAGGCTGTGGTTCCAGACACTGACGTGATGTTTACATAGCAATTAATTTCTGTGTTTCTAATGAACTCTTCAAGTAGTTTTTTAAACGTTATGAACTCAAGATCACCTTATAAATCAGGGTGTCATAAAGATCACCTTATAAATCAGGGTGTCATTATATAAGTTTTAATAAATAAAAATAGTGAAGCATTGTATCTGTATGTTATATATGTGTTTCCTAGCTCTGACCACAAGCTACCAGCGTGGGACCCCCCTAAAATGATACAAAGTAACAATTCAAAACACATTTTTAACAAAATTTCACAATCAAGAAAAAAAAAAACATTGATATCATAAAATAATAAAAGGTATGTAACTCTCCATTAAAAATCTATAGGAAAACTGACCTGGTCTTATTCTGAACTTCGTATCTGACACAATTTTTAGCCGAATTCAAATATGCCGGGCTTGTTCAACGCAGAAACAATAGGCCTTTTCTTTAGGCCTACTGTCTTTGTAGTTTATCTAAGATATAAAATCGACTCGGCAATGAAAACACGGTGCATAACCATATCGGCAGGCTCTCTGCGGAAATCACTATATCGGCAGGCTCTCTGCGCTCACACTGGTCATTCTCTGCCATAAATACTAGCAAACGCTGGACGAAAAGGAAAGAAACAGACCAATGGTCACTTTTCAAAGGTGAGTTGCTCAATATTAAGTATTGCACGGAATATTAGAGTATCTTAGCTATGTATATGCGTGTAAACTTCTCAATTATCAGCGACTGCGACCTGAAACTCGGCCGAACAGTTAAGTTATGTACCAACATGGAACACATCCTCAGCACTTTCTACAGGCTTCAGCAGGTTATTGCTTTGATTATGTCTATAATATGACCATCGAATGTATTCTTTTAAGTATATTCTTCAAGAAGATACCGATAAATTGGCTGATTTTAATGTAAATTTCTTGAAAACCCCCTACTTTCGGTTTTGTCGTGGCACGGGAGGTCTCTCTACACATCACTTTTTGAAGCTCAGGCAGACTCTCTGCATTTACCACAGGCAGGCTCTCTGCATTTTTTAAAGCATACTGCTAGCGCACTTTGTGTTTTATTGTTCTGAAATAACAGTTTCATGCTTCTTGCCCTTCCAGTGTTTTTTCACTGTTGGGGGGAAAGGAGTCCGGGCCCAAGGGGGTGGGATGAGCTTAAATTTTTTCTGCTATGTATAGTGTGAGCCATTTATTTTATTTTATTGTTTAAAATATAATAAGACCAATGATACAACATGTTTGAACAGTTTTATTAAAAATATAACATTAAAAAAAAATGCAGCAGTGAGTCCATGCACACAGTGATAGGTAAACTGTCATAGTTGGGGGGGGGGGGGGGGGTGCCACCTATATTCTCTGAATATTTTGAACAATTAAAAACCAAAACCAAAAAAAAACCCCACTCCCTTCATTTGTTCCAATACACACTGTTCATTTTCTTCTATGTAAGAAGTAGGATAGGTTTTTTTTTGTGGGGGGGGGGGATAATATGTCTACAACTTATTACACATTCGATTACATGTAGTATCAAAACTCTTTGGCTGCAAATTGCCTTGAGATATGAGGTATTAAAGGTGATATTAAAGTCAATATTTAAAATAAATAAATTAATATTTATTTTCTTAAAAAAAAAAAAATGTACTTTAGATTTTCTATTTTCATTTGTTAACCAATTAACTACCTAGAACTGGCGAAGACGCCATGTTGTGGAACGTGTCACATATAGTATTGCAAACACTTGTGGCATTTAGAAAATGGCATTTCTCCATACAATGTGACCTACTCTTGCTGAGTTTATATGTCAGGAAACAAAGACGTCACCAACATTAACAAGTGAGAGAAGAATATTTATCTTTAGCTCGTCTGTTGTTTTTTTTAATAAAAAAATACGAGCTATTGTCGTAACTCCGGCGTCCGCGTTGTCGTCTTCGTCATCAGGCGTTGTCCGGAATCTTAACGTTGGCCATAACGTCTCTACTATTCCATATACAACTTTCATTTTTGGTCTGCATATTCATCTGGACAAGGCCTACCTATCCAGACATATGCAAATTTTTCACTTATTGAAATTGACCTTGACCTTTGACCTATTTTTGCTGTATTTTTTGAAAACATTAAAATGCCTGTCATTTCAGAACCGTTACCAACAGGGCACTGATATTTCACATGTGAATTCCTTGTGGCAAGACCTTTCCACAATTTACCTTTTGACTTTGACCTTGACCTATTTTTGAAAGTTTAACAAAAAACTTTTTGGCCAATTTTTTTTTTTCACATGACAATGGTTTTTCAGATATACCTCAATATTTTATCTATCGACCTTGACCTTTGACCTTATTTTGCCATAACTTTGGACAAGTTTTATAATAGATATTTCTTTGTCATTTTTTAATATTTTTTAAAAAAAACAACAACTTTGTATACTGGTTTGTCATCATATGAACCTGTGCAGGTGAGATTTTGGTCATGATCTTTAGGCAGATAAAAAAGAACATTTTTTTGAAATGTCTACAAATTTTAGCAATTGTTGTTTACATATTTTACATCTTTGTATTGTATACATTCTATTCCATGCATAGGTCAAGGTCATCCTTCAAGGTCAAAGGTCAAATTTAAAGGGTATGGTACTTCAACTTTGCATTTAAAGGTTTACAGTTTTAGTTGTGATTTTCAAGGTCAACTTTTTTAAGTGTTTAACAAAAATGTGTAATGTTGGCAAAAACAGACAAGCGTTGGCACCCGCATGCGGTGCTCTTGTTAATTTCTACTTATCATCATACTTATCATCTTATCAAGCTGCTTTAAGTATTGAAATGTTGATATTGATCTCTTCCTTTGCAGACATTATATGGCTTCTGCTGAAATTATGTCTGGTAAGAAGTCTGGTAAATATTTCTATCTTTAATAATATTGAATAAATACACTTTTGGTAAATTTTGTTTGTAATTTATAAATTACCAGTACTGTGATTAACTAACATTTAACAAAATAAAATACACACAAAATGACTTATCATACAATATAAGTGACAATGTTCTTATCTGTTACACGTGTTCCTAACAAAATGTTCACTGATAATATACATGAACATCACACCTCATTTTGTTTGAGTCAAAAGACTTGTATGTTCAAAACATTAACAAATTACTAGTAAAATTAAACACAGTTTGACATCTTCAAATTTCAAAGACAATTAGAAGAAAACATTCTCACAAGTATAAAATGTTTCTAAGTTGCACTAAGGGGAGAGCTACTTTTTAATCCCCCACCGCGAAGCGGGAGGGGGGTTATAGGAATGGCCTTCGTCTGTCCGTCCGTCCGTAACGTTTTTGTGTCCGCTCCATATCTCCTATACCGCTTGAAGGATTTTCGTCAATCTTAAAGTAACAGCTATTGGGATGAAGATGGCTAAACATCAAGGTAACGACAAGAAACAACAAAAAGATGTTTATGTCAGTTACTACTTTTCGAACAATAATTTTGTAATTAATGATCCGATCATTATCTACATACCATTAGAACAGCATTGCATCAAGCTATAAATAATATTCTTAAAAATTATTTTCAAAAATTAATAGTTTCTTAGAAAAAAGCAATCAAAGGATTGGGATCAAGTGCAGAAAAGCTTGAAAGAATGGTTTTAATTATTGCTCAATTTTCATGTAACTTCCTTATGTGATGTCCGATTTCAAATAGCTAGGTACCATTAAAAATGTATTTAGCTTTCCAACATTTCTCTTGCTTCATTTGTCCATCTATCTTTAACAGCTTTTAAGATATAGACAGTTAGTCCACAAGAAAACAGGAAAATCGGCAAAAAGATGTTCATTTCAGTTAATACTTCCCGATCATAACCTTTAAGTTGATGTTTGGCGTGTACAAACATTTGTAGCTTTTTTCAACTCTGACATCACTTGAAGAAAAAAATGCTGCGATCAAAAGTGCCAAAGTCACTGTGTATACTACTGTGAAAATTTCATGCTGCTGGCTCATCCGCAACCTCAAGAGAAGAAAAAAGTAGAATAATAAAAAAAAAAAAAAATAAATATATATATAACCTTGACCTTTGCAAATTTCCGGAAACGGAAGTAACATTGCTCTAAAGGATCATATGCTGCACCTTCAATAAAATTTCATGCAAATCAAATGAAAAATAAAGCCTACGGGACTTAAAATCCGTTTAATTTCAATACAAATGTCTTTTTTTTTCCTGATGACGTCATAAGACGCTCATCTGTTCAGAATGTAAAGAAGACATGAAGATTTATATTCAGTCCAAATATCAGTAGCAATGTTATACGCATTTGAAATTTAAACATCCATGGTTCGAATCTTTGATACGAAATAGTCCTTTTCCCTTTACGAAATTGGAAAAATGGACACCGGGATGCACAACTAGAATATAACATACACATTCTGTGAAATTTTGATGAAAATCGGTTGAGAAATAATGGCTGTGGATCACGTACAAATGTTTTTCAGTCGATGACAAGTGTTATGTAATATGACGTCATAGGCATTTAAAAATCATTGAAATTCAAAATTCAGTATGTGAAGCCTAAGCTATTTAATTTTCATAGTCCTGGAACGTTAACATGTAGAAATCAGAATTTTTAGTTCGACTATTTGAAGAATTTGAGAGCTATTGTAGTTGCCCTTGCGTCGGCGTTGACGGTTAAAGTTTTGCATGCAAGTTACTATCAACCTTTTATCTAAGTAACCATTTATGGTATTGACTTCATAGTTTATAAATATGTTCAGGGGCATCAGACAATCAAGGTAAATAACTCTTGACTGAATTTAATATAATTATGGCCTCTTTTTAACTTAGGAATTTTGGTTAAATTTTTGCATGCAATAGAAATTTTGGTTAAAGTTTTGCGTGCAAGTTACTATCCACCTTATACCTCAGTAACTATTTATGGTATATTGACTTGAAAGTTTGTGAATATGTTTAGGGGCATCAGACAACCAAGGTTGATAACACTTGATGGAATATATTACAAATTATGGCCCCTTTTTAACTTTTTTTTTTATTGGTAAAAGTTTTGCATGCAAGATACTCTCATGCTTATATCTCAGTTTCCAGGCATGCGATTGATTTGAAACATCGTTAACATGTTTAGGGGTATCATACTTTCATGGTATAACTTTTGGGCTGAATTTTATGCAAATTATGGCCATTTTCTAATTTGGATTTTTGGTTAAAGTTTTGCATGCACAGTTTATTATGCTTATGTCTCAGTAATTAGGCATGGGATTGATTCTAGACTTCATAAAAAATATTAAGGGGTATCAGACTATCAAGGTATATCATTTTTGACTATTATTATGTACAGGGTATGTGAAGGGCAAGAATTGCAATAAATTTTATTTGATTTACCAACAAGCATTTTGAATAGTCAAGCATGCTGTCCTCTGACAGCTCTTGTTATTCAACTTATGACGTCAAATGAAGCTCATCATCTCAGAATGTAAAACTTGGACTTGGGGACATATTCTTGTCACATATCAGCTTTCTAACTCATCTAGAAGCGATTTTATAAGTATTTGAAATTTGACGCCAATAGTTTGAATCTTGAATTCGCCATAGAACCTTTGCCTTTTCGAATTTAGAAAAACGGACACCGGAATCCACAACTAGACAGTAATATATACACTCTGTGAAATTTAGATGAAAATCGGTCCAGAAATAATGGCTGTAGACCGTGTACAAACTTTTTAAGATGACGTCAAGTTTGACGTCAAAACTAGCCATAGGCAACTGAAAATCATTAAATTCCAAAGTCAGTGTCTGAAGCATAGGCTATTAAATGTTCAAGGTGCTCAGATGTTTGCAACATATACAGGTTTACACGTAGAAATTATTTTTCATCTTATGACGTCAAATGACGTTCGCCTTCAAAGAATGTAAAACACACTTAGAAACTTATATTCTGTACAAAAATCAGCTTTCTAATTTTTAGGTGTTGAAATTTGACATTAATGTTTCGAATCTTAGATTCACCATAAAATCTTTGCCTTTTCGAATTTGGAAAAACAGACACCGGGTTGCCCAACTAGAATGTAACATACACATTCTGGGAAATACTCATGAAAATCGATTCAGAAATAATGGCTGTAGACCGCGTACACTTATTTTTTATTTTTTTTAACCCTGACATCACGTGGCGTCACATGAAAAAAAATTGCTGCATTCGAATTGGCCAAAGTCACTTTGTCTGCTGATTAAATTTCATGCTGCTGGCTCATCGGCAACCTGTTTTAATTTGAACCTCAAAAGGAAGAAAAAATAGCATAATAATATTAAGAAACAAGAGGGCCATGATGGCCCTATATCGCTCACCTGGGTACCACTGCTGTTAAGGCAACCTTAAGTATCATGGACCCTAACTCCCATACAAGGCATAATAATCTTTGGTTTATTGACATTATGTATACATCTGATCATGATTGCTTTATAAATGTGTATGTTAGAATGTAAACAAGGTTAAATATGACATTTTTTATAATTCAAGGCCCATAATTGGAGATAGTGGTCCAATACCAAGTCAGCTTTGGCAAGATAATAGTCATTTTTATTACCATCAGGTTTGTGTAAGTTTACATCCTAAATAATCCCTTTGAAGCTGAATTTTCAAGGATCAGCTTTGCTCTTGTTTGAGCAGTTTTAATTGCGGTATAGGGTAATGATGTGATCATTTTTGCAAAATGAATTTTAATTCTTACCAACATATTTAGGGAAGGAGATTCATAAAAAACAAGAGGGCAAGATGATTGCTTAAGAAATAAAAATCCTAAAGTGTAAACAAAGTGAAATCTGGTATTTTATATAGTGAAAGGGGCATAACTCCTAAATGAACTAGCCAATATCAGTTATAATTGAACCCGATTGCTAGATTATGGTCATAAACATTGTCTTAAAGTTTTAAAAATGATTGTTTAAAAAATTGAAGATGGTAGAGAGTAAACAAAGTGAAACTCCTGACCTAATTGGCCCATCTCAGCCACAATTGAACTCATTTAAGACATTATCGCCATAAACAATGTCATAAAGTTTGAAGATGGTCACTAAAAAATGGAGATGCTAGAATGTAATTTTTTATATTAAAAGGGGCTTAACCACCTAATTGACTTATATTCAAAGAATACAATTTGGACATAATATTTATGGTCATAAACATTGTCTTAAATTTTGAAAATGATTTCTCTAAAGATGAAGATGCTAGTGTGTAAACAAAGTTAAATCTGGCATTTTTTTTATATTAATAGGGGCTTAACTCCTGACCTAATTGACCGATCTCAGCCATATTCGAATACAATCTAGACATAATATTTATGGTCATAAACATTGTCTTAAATTTTGAAAATGATTGCTCAAAAGATGAAGATTCTAGACTGTAACCAAAGTGAAATCTGGCATATTTTGATATTAAAAGAGGCATAACTCCTGACAAAATTGACCGATCTCAGCCATATTCAAACAATCGAGATATTATAGTCATAAACATTTTCATAAAGTGTGAAGATGATTGCTCAAAAGATGAAGATGCTAGAGTGTAAACAATTTGAAAGCTGGTATTTTTTCAATATTAAAAGGGGCTTAACTCCTGACCTAATTAACCGATCTCAGCCATATTCGAATTCAATCGAGACATTATGGTCATAAACATTGACATAAAGTTTGAAGACGATTGCTCAATAGATGAAGATGCTAGAGTGTAAACAAAATGAAATCTGGCTTTTTTATATTAAAAGGGGCATAACTCCTGACCTAATTGACCGATTTCAGCCATATCGAACACAATATTTTGGAAATAAATAACAAGATGTATTT
>CM037780.1:62721278-62771278 GCA_021229015.1 Solen grandis | reverse complement strand
CTGAGAAACTGGGGAAAACATTTCAGATGAAATTTCAGTAAACCAATACAGGTATATTTCTGTAGAAGTGTTAAGCAAATAAAAGCTTTTATATCAATGTTCATTAAACAATTCAATATTTCAACTTTTTACACCAGTATGTTTTGGCAGGACATTTAGGAGGAGAGATCATTCCTTCGGGGCCGCCGTGGCCAAGCGGTTACAGTTGTGGACTACAAATCTCTCAGCCCCTCACCGCTGTGGGTTCGAATCCCGGTAGGGACTTCGGATTTTTCATGTGAGGAAGCCTTCCAGCTGGCTTGCAGTAGGTTGGTGGTTCTACCCGGTGACCTCTGTGTTCACGGGGTCTTCCTCCACCTGTAATTAGCTGGACGTCGCTATATGATTGAAATACTATCGCAGCGACGGTAAACCCCAATACAACAGTACAACAACAGATCATTCCTTCAGAAAAGTGTCTTCCACTTCAATGGATGGTTCCTAAATTGTCAATCAAGTACATTTACATTAACTGGTTTACCCAACCAGTGTGAGTGTGAAGCATGTGGTGAATGGTTGACCTACTTTACATAAAAGATAATTTGCTTTTTGTTTGTGATACTGTTTATGAGCACTTGACCTAGGTATGAATAGAAACTGTCAAAAAAAAAAGGGGGGGGGGGGGGGGGGAGGAGGAGGAGTTACATACAAAATGCGGAACGGTCCATAATTGAAATGTTTAAATAAAATCAAGAAAACTATTTAATCAGTGGACATAACTTAGTCTTCTAAGGCTTCAAGTTAGATTGGTCAAAAGGCATAAAAAAGGCATAATCAGATTGGCATTAACATTTGTACCTGGTTCCCAGTGGCTGCTGGGCCTGCCTGTTTTCGCCAATGTTTCCTGTGGACAGGGAACCAGTGACTGGGTCCTCAGTAGGTGTGCTGGTGCCCTGCAGCAGTTCAAGTTTCCTGGCCATGGCTAGCTCTTGGAGCCGGGCCTCAGTCAAAGCATGGTCTCCAGATATCTCCCACATGTTGGTGGACATACAGTTAAATAGCTGTAACATCACCTGGTAAAACAAAATTATCAAATAATAACAACCTTCAATATTTTTTTAGCCATATGAGCACTTGATGATGAGCTTTCAGTACCTTCTGTAGCCCCTAATACTTCTTTTTTTTTATTTTTTATCTCACATCCTAAAAAAAAATGCTTTGATATGATTGGTCAATATCACTCATGTGATCATGGGGTAATTTTCCATACACCCCCTGTAATGTACAAACACCCCCTGTAACTGTCAATCCTTAAAGTGGCTAGCTACATTGTTTCACAGAAAATACATTTGTTATTTTTACATTATGGGATATTAGTTAAAAGTAAAAGAGTTACGTTTGTTGAATTTCCATGCTGAAGATAGTTCAGATAAAATTGTTTATTTGTTCTAATGAATATAGAGTTTGTCTACATCAGACACCCTCTTGAAGGCATTTTTTCATTAAAATCGTTGCACAGACCACAAAAAAACACGTCATAAACATAGTAAACAGGGCTTTTTTTTCAGGCTTTTTGGGAAAAAGGCCCCTTTCAAATTTGGGAATTTTTTTTATCAGTAAAATTGGAAAACTGGGGAAAAAAATAATTGACAAATTGATAAAATAGGGAAATTTGACCCATTGAAATACATACAATAATTTACTTTATACATCATAAAAACAAACTTTTTCATCAAGAACCTAAACTATACTATACTGTGACCTCAGGCAGTGGGTGTAATAATTTTACCCACCAGAATTGTTAATGTAAACAAAACCAATTTATTTGGGAAATATTTGTAAAAAAATATATATTTCTTGGCTTTGGGATATTTTTTCTTGATTGGGAAAAAATGTACCTATATAGCATTTGGAATGGGGCCGAAATTTGACCCTGTGGGATACCTGAAAAAAGCCTTGGTAAACATTCTACATTGGAGTTTTTTGTCTACACAACACATCACTGGTCTTACTTTTCAACATGCTCTTATAAAAACATAACATTCTGAACACCCTACTCTCATGTACTGTTAGGATCAAGAATGTGTGTCTGTCTGTGTATCTGTCCATGTGTGGACATGTTAGCTGACCAACCTGTTTCATGTAGTCCGACTGAGAGGCAGCATCACAGGATGGAAGGATACTCTCCAATAACGAGATCGCAGCCAGTCGAGTTCGGATACTGAAATCTGGCAACATAAGACCTGTATCACATTTCTTGATTCATACAAAATGAGCTCCTAACAAAATACTAGAATGCTAGACAAGAATATCTGACTGCAGTACTGTGAATTAAGTCAGTTTAACCTTACATTCTAGAATTTCTTTGTCTTAGATCACAATAAAATGTATATTTACATATCTGTTGTTGGGTTAAATATCCCACATTGTCTCCAAATGACAGAAATATTGTAACACGTTGAAATCCTATATACAGTAACATATTTACAAACAATCAAAGACATATCAACAATTAATCTATACTTCCTTCACTAATTCCATTTATTTATTTCTATTTTTAAGCAAGAGCAATGTTGACATGGCCATCCCCCGTCGAATGCTTGCTCTTTAGAAGAGGTGTTGGAGAGTAGAATATTTCATTTTTAACAGAAAATATTTGGTAATGAAGACTGATGTTTGAAGTGATTATAGATATGTAACCCATGTGAAGACCTACAAATTCCCCTATTTTGAGGTCTACAGGTAAAATGTCAAGGTCACTGTGACAAAAATTAAACCTGAAAAATAACAAAGGGCAATAACTCAACAAGGCAGTCCAAAGGACAGCTATATCCCCCGCCGCTGACAGAGGAGACATGTTTTTCCTCCTGCTTCTGCCTACATTTTGATGTAGTTGACTTATGAAAAACTTTCCGTTGTTCAGAAAATATAGCATGGAAACAAAAATATCCAGGAATGAACACTGAACCATCAAATGTGACCTTGAACTTGAGCTAACATGACTGTCACCTGTGTTCTGCACATTGCCTCAATTTGGTTTATAATTGAGGCAAGTTTCATTAAAATCCTTTGAGGAGTATAGGAGTATAGGAGTTATGGAGTGGAAACAAAATTGTAAATTGAAATTGAAGGTTCAAACACTGACCTTCTCAATTATATTTATATTTGAGGCAAGTTTCATTAAAATCCTTCATGGGGTATAGGAGATATGGAGCGGACATGAAATTGTAAGGAAATAGAAGGTTCAAATACATGACCCTCAAGTGTGACCTTGACCTTGAGCCGACATGACTGCAACCTATGTTCTGCACATCGTCTCAATTAGATACATATTTGAGGCAAGATTCATGAAAAAACTAAAAGGGGTATAGGAGATATTGAGCGGACAAGAAATTGAAATGGAAATTGAAGGTTCAAACACATAACCTTCTAGTGTGACCTTGACCTTGAGCCGACATGGCTGCCACCTGTGTTCTGCACATCATCTCAACTAGGTTTACATTTGAGGCAAGTTTCACGAAAATCCTTCCAGCAATATAGGAGATATGGAGCGGACACAAAAATGTTACGGACGGACAGACAGACAGACGGATAGACAGACGAAGGCCATTTCTATATCCCCCCTCCCGCTTCGCGGCAGGGGATTAAAAGATATGAAAGACTGGGTTATCATTCTTGTGCACTGCACTCTTCCTCAATGAGATCTATCAACTTATAATGTTTCAAGTTTACATCTCAAATACTTTTTGACTTATGATCCAGATAAATATTAAGTCTGAAAAGTAACAAAGGGAAATAACTAAAAAATTATGAAAAGTAGAGTTATCATTCTTGTGCACTGCACTTCTCCTCAATGAGATCTATTCACCTATGAAGTATAAAGTTGATACCTCAAATACTTTTCCAGTTATACTCCGGACAAAAATTAAGTCTGAAAAATAACAAAGGGCAATAACTCAAAAATTATGAAAGGTAGAGTTATCATTCTTGTGCACTGTGCTCCTCCTCAATGAGATCTATCCACCTATTACGTATCAAGTTGATACCTCAAATACTTTTAGAGTTATGCTCCGGACAAAAATGTGGGACGGACAGACGGATAGAGACTATTACCATATACCCCGTCGCCTTCAGCGGGGGAAAATAAAAATAATAACAACTCAAGACTCTTCAATAAGTATCATTTGTGATAACAGTCAAATTTTCACATTTTCATGATATGGATCAGGAATGCTTGATTTTAATATCATTTGTTTAAGAGACAAGACTTTTAGAGTTATATCAGGGGCAATATCTTGTAATCCTTGTACAAACGAATGTGGAATTTGCATCTTGCATCTACAGCTCATAATGAATATTTATACCAAGTATCAGGTGAATCGGACAGAAACTGAAGGAGGAGTTCACTGGACAAGACTTTTCAAGTTGATTCAGGGGCATTAACTCCGTAATCCTTGTGTGAACGAATGTGAAATTTGCGTCTTGCACATCTACAGCTCCTGATGAATATTTATGCCAAGTATCAGGTGAATTGGACTGATAGTAAAGGAGGAGTTCACTGGACAAGATTTTGCAGACAGACTAACCGACCAACCAACTGACCGACAAGCTGATTCAAGTATACCCCCTTCAAACTTCGTTTGTGGGGGGTATAATGATAGGAACATCACAAATACTGTGTATACCTGATTTGGACTCCCCAATGACTGACAGTAGCATGTCGGTCCACTTCTTGTTGACTAGGTGCTGCTGGATACACCGGCATGACACAACACGTCGCACAAAGACCAGGAAGTTTGCCAGCAGGTTACTATGGCAACCACTGGTATGCAGGTACTTGTTGATGTGGGTCCACAGCATGTCCAGCACTGTCTGTAGTACACCTGTACTGAGCTCCGTCGAGTGGAGGCTACATGGGGGGGAAATAGGAAATATGGGACAATTAACTGGGGGCATTACAAACCACTAAAACAATTCCAGCAAATTAAGAAATAATAGCATCTATTTGGATAAGTAACAATTATTACTACTATTATATTAATTGTTAAAAATAAAAGTAAAATATTAAAAAAAACTTATACAAAAAATGTATAAATGAAACAGTCCTGCAGGTATACCTGGTGGTGAGAGAGATGATCTGTAAGAGCCTGTAGCTGGCAACCCGCAGTACACCGTTCAGCTGGGACATGAGGAGACGACCTCGCACAGGCTGCACCAGCCCAGGGATGGGGGACATGGTGCCCACCATGTCATACAGGCTGGGCAGGAGCCCACAGGCCACAAAGAGGGAAATGTCCACTGCTCTACAGCTGACACTCAGAGCAAACATGGAGTGGAGCAGCAGTCGCTGTCGGCATGCTGTAGCAAATGGTTCACAAACATTTCTACAAGCTGCTTATGCTTATTGATTAAGGCATACACATCTTGATTAAAAATACATATACAGTTTAACCTGTATTAACAGCCACTTTTATGAAGCCATCGACCTGCATTTAGCTGTCAGTTTGAATAATACAAACTACTATATTTTGTTACATGTTTAACCTTCATTTAGTGGCCACCTCTGTTAAGTGGTCACTCTCTCTTGTATCCCTGACTGACTGCTTAAGACAGGTTTGACTAATTTGTAGTCAATAAAGACAAGTTTGTACTCGTACATGTAAATGCTGAAGTTAAAATTAACCTTACTATAAACTATCTGTGCTGCATTTTGAATTGAAAGAATACTCTTTTACAGTCTGATTAATTTGAAGTCACAGACCAAGGATAAGCTAGAGGCTTAAATATGAGGGAAAGTCAAACATTAAGACAAAATATTACAGATATAAGATCTGTGATACAGAGGAACCCATGCTCACCTAGCTGCAGGCTCTCTGAATGGAAAGTCTCAACCAGCCCTGTGACCAGCGATTCATAAATGTCATGTACGGCCAGCTGTATCTCTCGCTGGGTCTCCGACCTTGCTGCTGTGATTCCCTCCTGGTAAACAATGTTCTTTAACTCTTATAATGTTATGGGCACTTGTAGACTGCCTTTGAGACCAGTGCAGACCATGATCAGACTGCACATTCTTGCAGTCTGATCATGGTCTGCAATATTCACTATTCAGTCGATAAATTTTTAGCAAGCATCCTCATAAACAACTAATGATTCAGTCAAAAATGAAGAAAGGACTTGTCAAATACAGAAATTTAGCATGGTAAGGGTTAAACCTGGCCCACACAGAATGTCTTGAATTTTTAACAGATGTTTTCTAGATTTGATAAACAACGTAATTTTCCTCTCTGTCAAATGTGGCTAATCAAATGCTGAATCAAGCACAATAGTATCTGGCTCACATTTGATGTCTGGACATTTAAATTTTCTTGTTTAATTGAAAAAAAATCAATATTTATATCATTCCAGTCCAAAAATGAGTTGTTGTTTTGTGTGTGGATTTAACATCCCAGTCTTTTGTAGACTTTGTCTACTTGAGACAGATAAAGTGCTGCTACTCTGCATGATGTAACATGATACCAAACCCAGCCACATTGACACCAGGCAAACCAGTCCTGAATCTACCCTGTATACATGTTGGGCGCCAAGCATGGAGCTACCAGTACCATATTTAACCCTTTCCCTCATATAGACTCATTTTGACGCACTCAATAGGTATCACATAAAGCCTGATCTGCAGGAAGCCAAACTCAAACCTTACCAAATTTAATTGTAAAATCCTCATTACCAGACCACTGAGGAGCAGGGAACAGCATAAAACCTGATCAGCCTGCGAGTTACTCGCAGGCTGATCTGGTTTTATGCTGTTTGCATAGGTCTTTTCACGGTGTCCTCTATGAGGGAAAGGGTTAATCAACTTAGTAACAAGACAATTATTCCTATCTCATTTATTGGAGCTCCAATCCCATTACAATCATAGTGATTTGGAAGAACACACAGAGACCACACAGACAAAATGATTCCTACATAACCCCCAATTTAAACTTGATTTTAATCTAAATAGCCTTTAACCCTTTGCCTCATAAATATTCATGTACAAGTTTATGACTTGATGAATATTAATTAACTGAACTTAAAATGGTGTAAGAAATAACAAACTTTTCTTTGCCACAAGGACTGTGAAGAAACTGATCTAGAATATTGTATGAGCAAACAGAGGAGACCCTGATCAGACAGCTCCTATCTGTCTGATCTGGGTTTGCTCTGTTTGCCAATGTGTCAAAATGAGTCTATATGAAGTAAAGGGTCAAAGACTCACGGTGTAGTGAGAGAGGCGGGGGATCCTCTCTCCATCCTTCCCACACAGCAGTCCCAGGTTGAAGCAGCCCGCGATCAGACTGAGGTGGGCGGAGCACAGCAGGGTGGTGAGTGTTGGGGGTGGGGCCGAGCTGTCAATCTCCTGGGCCTTCTCCTTATGGGTGGAGAGTAACTCCCGCACCTGGTTCAGGGCGTATAGCCGCAACTGTGGGACAGAACAGGACATGATCAGTATGAACATGGGTCTGACTGGTTGATAACATTGAAAAAAATGGTTTCAAATACATAAATATTCAATTTCATCCCCTTATCTCTCAATTAAACATTCTTTCGTCATGGGTTACTATAAATGGCATACTACGGAAGTCCCAGATTAGACTAAAGGAATGTTTCACTGAACAGGTTATACAGTACAGCCTCATCTCTTAATACTGTAAAATCATTAATTCTTGTTGACATTAAATTTCGTGGAATTTTGTGAAACAATTTTCATGGAGAGCATATACATGGAAAAAGTCCCTCACAAAAATTAATGATTCCACAGTAGTAGTAATAAGGTGTAGCAAACAGTTTAAAACCAGATGTGTTACTTACAGGTTGATCTATACTAGCTGCAGATAGCTTTAAAATGACTTAATAGAACATTTCTTAAGTTTACATGGATAAAAGTTGGAAATTTTTTTTAAAATTTTAGAAAAACCTATTTATTTAATAAGATTTATAGATATATTCAAATTAAATCCTTTGACCATTAATTCAGCTTGCAAAGAAGGAATAACTATCATCCTGGGGTTGACTTTCATGTCAACAAAAAAAAATTCACCCACAAAAATATAGATAATTCAGTAAACACTGAAGTAGACACCTAAAACAAACTTCACGTACCTTGGCTCTCTCCTGCTGTGTATCCATTGCCCGCAGCATGGTGGCATGGGAGATGACCACACCTTCACCTGTCCCACCCCCCTCCCCCCTCACAAACACACACACGTCCTGTATAATGTCCTGCACCCCCTGGGACTGCCCAACCCTCTGGTCCCCTGACTGAGTCCTGTGCCAGCGTAACCTTCTCAACATCTGCTTTACTTTTTGTAGTGAACCAAATGTGGGCTCTGAAAAAAATAAAGACATCGGCACTGCATGCTGTTACACAAGTATTAACGGCAATCAAAGGGCTTAAAACTACCGGTAGCTTCTTTAACCCGTTTGCAGCCAGGTCACCTATCATATGTAAAATGGTTAATTGCCGCGGAATATCTTAATAAATGTACTAGCTTAATGTGTTTGCTTCCATTTCACTTCAACAGGACAGGTTAACCTGTCCTACACATGAGTGTATTTGCCAACAGGACAGGTTTACCCATTATTGAGGTTTCCACATGGAAAAAAAACACAGAACAGATGAACCCGTCTTGTTAGCAAATACGCCGTCTCATGTGTTGGACAGGTTCTTCCATCCTGTAGGTAGCGAAAAAGTTATGGTATAACCCCCTATTTCCCATATTACATATCTTGCCACTGAATGGAAATATTTCTAAGAAACTTTGTCACTTTAAAGACATCCAAAAATAAGTGTTTCACCAAGAGTTTTTCCAGGTTTTTATTAGATGTAGGGGAGATAATCTGTATTTAAGTTAACATTGAAGTCTATGGGAAATATGTAATTTCTATGAATATGAAAAAATGAATTTGATTTTCAAGGAAAACTCACGGCAGAAAGATGCATAATGATTCTGATTCAAATTTCATGAACAAATCTAAACTTTACCATAGGAAAATTGAGAAAATCACTTATTTTAGTTTTCAGGGGAGATAACTCATGACAACAAAATTATAAAGGGGAGGTAATAAAATCCTTTCTGTCATATCTCATATCATTTCAATTTGCCTTTAAGATTTTCATGGTTTGACATTTTAAAAGCTTATATTGTAAAGTTATATGTGTGGCTTTGATGGTTATTATGGGGCATATACCTTAACCGGAAGTGAATTACAGGGCATAAACCTTAAGTAAGGAGTACATCAGGATTACTAACTGAAATTTTGTTTACACAATATTTCATAATCAATATTGACCATACAGCTTTTTCTTTTTTTAAAAACTACTCCCTAAATCCCTTCCCAATGGATAATTTAGAAATTAAAACAAGAACTATCACTGAAGGTGATTAACAGCTCATCATCCCATCTTTGTGTAATATAAGTATAGGACATGATTATCCCTTTCCCTCATAGAGGACACCATGAAAAGACCTATGCGAACAGCATAAAACCAGATCAGCCTGCGAGTAACTCGCAGGCTGATCAGGTTTTATGCTGTTCGCTGCTCCTCAGTGGTCTGGAAATGAGGATTTTGTAATTAAATTTGGTAAGGTTTAACTGTGGTATTCTGCAGATCAGGCTTTATGTGATACCTATTGAGTGCGTCAAAAGGAGTATATATGTGGGAAAGGGTTAAGTGATAAGCTTGATTCCTATACAGCTCCCACTGTGAAGCTGTGTATAATACAAAAAATATTTTGATTATATGTATATGATGCATTTCTTGCAGCTATCAAGTACTTTTATGGACTACCTGGACCCAAAATGTGGAAGTATGAGACAAATCCGACACAAGATTCATTTCAGCATTGAAACACTGTTAGTCACCTTTTTTTTACAGTTGTAATACATTCCAACATCATGAGGTATTCAGGCTTGACTTATGATGCTATAATGGATTTACACTTTACAGATTTAATACTTCCTGTTACCTGCACGTGAGAGACTGGGTGTGGCACTGCCCTCACGAGGGGTAAGGTTGTTCTGATCAAGGTAAAAGGTGACATCAGGGAAGCTCCCACGGTGCACCCCAAGGGTGGGTCTCCGCTCAACTGTCTCACCACTGTCTGATGCACTCTCCTTCACTGTCAAACACAGACACACTCATGTTAATAAGTAGTTGTCAATGTGTTTAACCATTAACTATCAAACCGTTACCATGTTAATGAACTATTAAGCCAGTATGAAATATAATCAACCTGCAGGTACCCTTCAGGCTAAACCTGTTTGATACTCAGAAATATATGTGAGAAAAATTCCACTTTGCGAGTGGTCAGTAATTTGTAAGATATTTCTACGTTTAACACATGTTGTTTTTTTCAGATGATCTTCATACATACCTTTAAATAAAATTAGAACATCAGAAGTTGAATATTGTAAAGTTCATAATTATGTTCACACACAAATAAATCGTACTTAAGAAATGAAACCCTGAGTATATGTCATAAATTATAACAGAGTGAATTGCACAGGATGTGAGTGACAAAAAAAGCTGAATATGGCTTGCATTATCTGAGATTTTTTCCCCCCTCCCTCTGATTAGTTACCTTTAATATCCATAAGTTTTAGATATTTCCATTCAGGAATTATCATGAGAGGAATCTTCACAGCTATAATAACAATAGTGTTCTTAGGAACACGTGTCACCTGCTGAAGCGTGACGGATAGACAGACAGACAGATGACAGAAAAGTGATCCCTATGTGTCACCTCTGCTTACACACATCCAACCATCCACTCATTCATATATACATACATTCACCTGTTTTATATATTTACACTGAGCTTATATTGTTAACATACACTTTTAAATATTTGTACATGAATCGTTAGCATAAATTGTCTATACATATTTGGTAATGCCCCCCCCCCCCACTTTACTTTAATGACTCTCTCTTTCTCTCTCTCTCTCTCTCTCTCTCTCTGTTACAATTTGAAATTGAGTATAAAATGTAAAAAATGCAACGCATACATGTAAGTGCTATTAGCTATAACATTATCAGAATAACAATTGTAAATATTGTTCTGCTAGAAATATATGTAGATCTGCTTTCTTTCTCCCAACTGTTTCCGAAAATACTTGTTTATTACTACTCACTCAAAACCTTGAACCGGTAAAATTAGTTTGAACTATGTATTTATTGTCATTTCTCCATGCTGTATACCTTGTATACCTGGATGTAATAAAGATATGTTCTGTTCTGTTCTGCTTACAGCAGAGAACACAAAAAGTGTTAAGTCACTCTTAATGCTACACAATTATAAGGAAGCAAGGCTGTGATAACTTAGCTTTCAGACACTAAACGCACAAAACAATTTAAGAAGCACTGATCACATGATATTCTTACCTGATAGTTTGTTTGAACTCTCTGTTTTGTCGTAATTTTCAAAAGGACTAGCAGCCACTAAAATCAATAGGAAGAGACAATCTGAAAAATAACTTTTCTAAACACAAGTTATCTTTCCTGTTAATGCACTAAAAAATCAATAAAATTATATGTTGTGCTTCATAATCTTAATAAAATCATACATACAGTACAGGTATATAGTAACTTGCTTTTCCTTTCAATATCTGGCTTGCACCACAGTATAGTTACAAAACCAAGAAATGTGAAAATTCCACAAAAATCTTCTTTTTTTTTTGTATTTAAGTAATACACCCTTTCTTACATTCAACCTCAAAGTGTGACCTTTGCATTAAGCTACAGACCTGGGTCATGTAACTGCATGCATTCCCTTTGTGCTAAAAAATATACAAAGTTACTTGAAAATTCTTCAATGCATGAGCAGTTATGATCAAAGTCTTTTATATTGACATTTGACCTTCATCCTCTCAGTGTGAGCTTGAACCTGATTCATGCAGCTGAACACCATCTCATCAAGATAAACAAATGAACCAAACTATTTTTTAATATCTCAATTCAAGACAATGTTAAGCTCTGAATCCAGGAAACACATGACTACATGCCAACCTTTACCAAACTAATACCAGATTTTTCTGTCAAAAAACCTGGTATACAAAACAGATATTGGAAGTTGGAAGAATACTAATCACCATCCCAGTATGGGCGGACGGCCATGATGAGGTACAGACTACGCTTCAGATACTCAGCGCACATTTCCTCATATGAACCCTGGCTCCACTCTCCCTTCTGCCCAGACTTTTCTTCTCCATCATCTGGAAACAAATTTTCCATAAAAACATACTGAATGCACATAAAATTTGCAAGAAAATGACTTCCAAACAAAAACAATAAGGCAAAGTGAGTGGTTGGGGTGTGATAATTTCTATTACGCTAAATATAAAAAGAAAGTAAACAAGCATTATTTTATTTTTAGTATCAAATAAAAATTATTAATAACATTTTAAAAGGATTAGGAATTAATTACTAACCAAATTACCTGGAGAGTGACCACCGTGTTAATTTAGCCAATAAGGCAAAGTTAGTGGGTGGGGTTTGCTCATTTCTATATAGCTAAAATTCTATAACGCTCTTCACTCATACTGCGGGTTGCTACCGTGGACCCCCAAAACCATGTTAAACAAGTAACTGGTGTTGTATGCAACACATAAAGTCCCCTACCGGCTCCACCTTGACTCAATATGGTAATCAATCCCATTTTTTGCCATATTTTCACTATTTCCGTTACCATAGCAACCACAATTTTAGTCGAAGAACAAAAATAAAATAACGTGCATAATCTACACATTGCCATCTAGTCATATACCAAGTTTCATCAAGTTAGCTTGCTTAGTTATCGCGGGATCCCATTTTTTGCCATATTTTCACTATTTCCGTTACCATAGCAACCACAATTTTAGTCGAAGAACAAAAATAAAATGACGTGCATAATCTACACATTGCCATCTAGTCATATACCAAGTTTCATCAAGTTAGCTTGCTTAGTTATTAAGTTATCGCGGGATCCAGATTTGAGCGGACAGACAGACGGACGGACGGACAGACGGACGGACAGACGGAGGGCAAACCTATAGTCCCCTCCGGTGTGAACACCGGTAGGGGACTAATTAAGGCTACAGTGTAGTGCCCCCACTTCATTATGAGAATCAGAGGTATAAACAGGAATACACCAGATAACTACTTCATTTAACTTCTATTTGAAAAGTAAAAGAAACTGGTGACATGATCACAGGCTTACTACGCTGTGCGATTGACTTTGACTTTTCTCCACTTTACACTTCAACAAAAAAACTGATATTCCATTCAACTTTATCGCCTGTCAAATAGAATGTCGCTTAGGTTGACGAATATAAACCAAGCCTCCTTAGCGAGAGGAATCAAGTGCGCAGTTTTATAACTCGCGGAACTATGAATTGACTGCAGGTACATGTCACATTGTGTAATCTGTTTCATCACGCTTTGCGAGGAACTAATGAATGAGTTTGAATAAACAACTATGTAGTTTCAAACAAAATAGGTGGCACTTAAACTCAGGGTGATTTTGAGTCTTGAATTAATAAAACACAGCAAAAGCAGTGTGGCATAGTTACTGTCAAACGGAACATGATAGTTGTCCTTGTCATCATGATCTACAAACGTGTGGCTTTTAACAACATCTAGCCATTTTAATTGTGGTACTTCTTCATGTAGGAATTATATAAAATCCTTGATTGTCATTTCAAAACCTTTCCAAAACATACTGCTGACACCCTTTACAGGGATAATGATTTTTTTTAAGTCTGTCTTGACCGACACTTCCATCATCAAAATTCAATAACCAGGTGAAGCCAAGGGACGGAGATACGTTCTGATTAGCATACACAATGCCTTTTGTTTCTACAGCAAGAGGGAAAGTGACCACAGTTTTATGTGTGTAAAATTATTGGAAAAGTCAAAGTCAATTGCACGGCATAGTAATCTTGTCATCTCAATTAAGTCACACTGACACAAAGCTGCCTCACCATCACTCTCCATGTAGCTATCACTGTCCACTTTGCGTCGTGACTTCTCCCCTGTGTCCTTGTCAGCAGCCTGACTGGCGTAGGACTCGACGTCCCGCACCACCAGTGGGTGGAAGGCCCTTCTTTTCATCAGCAACAGCCGCAGTTTGTACACCTCACTGATGGCACACAGCAGGTCCTTGTCTCCACTGGAATATCACCAACATTCAACACTGTGTAATGATTGCAGTGACTGACAATGGATTGTTACAGTGTTTACAGAACCTTTCAAATTATTCAACAGTTTAATCAATACATGTAGCTACACCTGGCCAAGAAGTAGTCAAAGGTTGACCTAATTTACACAATAACACATAGTTTAATTTGATCATGAAAAAGAATTATTTGATCATGAAAGAGAAACTTTATGTAGGCAGAGCTTAAATTTTTATTCTAAAACTGGAATTTTGCACTGATGGTCTTTTTCTGAATATTTTTTTTTTTATTTATTTATTTATCATGCCAATTCCAGCAATGCTTGAACAGTTATGAAATAATTATTTATACTACAGTAATCAAGCACTTACTAGTTGAAATGTTTCTGTCTCATCAGAGACAGCTGGTTACTGTGTTTGAGCATGGCTGCCAGGACAAACCGGGACACGGTATCCAATAGTGGTTCATGTGTAACATCATATGTATCCCAGTCTGAAGAGAAAAAAACAACAGTTTATTATAATTCATGTGTTATAACACAAGTGGCTGGGGTCCAGTGGTAAAGTATCCAACTGTGGACCAAAAGGTTGTGGGTTTGAACACCATTAAAGGGAAGGATTTTTCATGACCTTTCCCTCACTCAAAGTACTAGTCCAACCGAGAAACTGTTGAGATAGATTGGTATAAGTCGTAAGAACTTATTTCTCAATTGACCCAAAATAAGTAAGTTAAAAGTAATGGTTAATCACAATAAACAAGGAAATCCTACACAAGGATTTGATTATCGTTTTTATCTTCCAAAAATAGAACAATAATAAGTCAAAACTCAACACTGAATCTTTATGATATATTATCATATTCAGCTCTTTTTTAATTTAGATTTTTATAGATGCCCAACTTGATAATAATTTAAGATATTATTTGCTACCCATATCAGTGCTTCAGTGACAGCTTTTTTCAAAAGAAACTGTAAGAATCATTTTGATAACAAACAAGTTCTGAAAATCGGACATGAAAGGCATTACATTTCTTTGAAAACCTCACAGGATTTTCCATGGCAAACTAAATTGCCAATCTTGACCCTCAAATTGAACCCCTTATATTCCAAAATTTGTCTCTTTATCGATATATTGTTACGCCCGGCCTGTAGACCCTCGGTTCAGTGTAAACTATATATTGTCAGGGAATCAACATCACAACCGCGCAGCTTTAAAGTTAAACATAAATTTTATTCTTGTTTTTTACATATACACTTAGTAAACAATAAACCTTTATGTACAAATAAAATTAATAGCATAATGAAAAGTATTCAATATCACACGCGTACAGTGCTGGTTAACGCTAACTACTAAAATACACAAGTTTATCTTTATCGTTATGATAAACCATCTATAAATATCTTAAAGTACCTAACGGATACTTAAATCGGGGCGCATATTTAAAATACAACCAACAGTTCCAACAGTGCCACAGTTGAATGTTGTTAGAATTTAAAATAGATCTTTAAATGTTTGTAAGTACTTATAATGATACTAAATATATTTAACTTGAAGTAAACAATATCATATTTTTATCTTTAAAACTTCCTATTATGTTTATTTACTAGGAATTCCATAATAAAAATGTGATGGAATGTAGGCCGTAGCTTTACCTAATTCAGACTGTCCTCAGAATGAGGCCGAATCCCCTTATATAGTAACAACTGGCCGTATGGCCGAAAAGGGGCCGTCGGCCACTATTCATTGGCTGACCGACCAGAAATACATGGCCGATGACGAAAACACCGTCACTTTAAGGTGGCAAAATATGACGTGATTACAACTGTAAACAAAAATGGCGGCCATTAAAGACTTACAATATTACTAGAAGTCCAGGCCTAGTAACACAAAAAATGGTATGTAAATAATTTATAGAACCTAATCTTAACAGCATTAATTGCATATTACAATTATACAATGACTTAAGAATCCTAATAAAAATCCTATGCAATATACATTTCAATCAGGTACACACGAAAACTAACAGAGAAAAACAAAGTGTGACCTTAGTACAAATGTAATACACACAAGGCAGTCCAAAGGACAGCTATATCCCCCGCCGCTGGCCAAATATTAGAATTTGTTTGGTCATAGGATTATGTTCACCTTAACCTGGCATGGTTGTAGCAGACATAGAAGATCAGTTTAAGACAATTCAACTTTCCGGAGTTATGTATGAATCTCAGAATTCGGAAGCACATATATTAAAAGTTTACTGACAAGTTTTACATGGGAAACAGTACAAAAAGTGAACATCAATGAAGTATAGGATGTGTTAGGTAACCACAAAATACATGTGTAACTCAATTAAAAACTTTATATATCATGACATAATTTGTATGATTGTGAACATGACATACTATTATTTACCGAGTACAATAAATCACTGTGGAAGTGCAATCCAGGTCAAGAAGTGGTCTGTGTAAGGCAAGGGGAACACTCCTGAATGAGATATGGAGCGGACACGAAAATAACATTTGACCTATAAGTATGACCTTGACCTTGAGCCAGCGTGACCGCCTCATGCCTTCTGCACATCAGCTCAATGAGGTTAACATTTTAGCCGAGTTTGAAGAAAATGTGTCCAGCGTTCATGAGATATGGAGCGGACACGAAAATAACATTTGACCTTCAAGTATGACCTTGACCTTGAGCCAGCGTGACCGCCTCATGCCTTCTGCACATCAGCTCAATGAGGTTAACACTTTAGCCGAGTTTGAAGAAAATGTGTCCAAGCGTTCATGAGATATGGAGCGGACACGAAAATAACATTTGACCTTCAAGTATGACCTTGACCTTGAGCCAGCGTGACCGCCACATGCCTTCTGCACATCAGCTCAATGAGGTTAACACTTTAGCCGAGTTTGAAGAAAATGTGTCCAAGCGTTCATGAGATATGGAGCGGACACGAAAATGTTTCGGACACACTGACGGACTGACGGACGGACGAAGGGCATTCCTATAACCCCCCTCCCGCTTCACGGCGGGGGATTAATAAATGATGTAACAATCCGGCTCAGTCAGTGTCTATTACATGAAATAAAAGTCATTTTAGTTTCACTACACAAGGATTAAATGTCCGTTCAAGTTTATGACAAGGTAAGTTAGATAAATGTTTTAAATATCTATATAAGAGAATTAATTCTCAATGATGGTTCTTCAAGTATTAAATGTCACTGATATGCAGGGTCATTTGACCCCCACCCCCCCCACACACACAAAAAAAAATTCAAGGGAGAACCTTGCTCTCATTTGCCTTTCAATTCTAACACCTACCATGGCTTTCCGCCGTGTCATGCATGAAGATGAGTATCTGGGTCACATGATCACTCGCCACTCCACACCCCAGCTGTAAAAGCCACTCCATCTCAGCTGACATCATGGGCAAACTAGAGTACGCAGAGGCTGGGTCTTCTGGATCCTCCACCAGTTCCCTCACCCACTCGTTAATATTGTTTTCAAGATCAGCTGAAGACAAAAACAGTCACACTGAGTATAAACTGAATGATAGTATCTAAAGAGCTGGGAGCATTCATTACAACTTCGATGTAGATACATTGATTTACAAAAGCCCAGTTAATTCCTCATGTAATTGTGTTCTGACACATTATCAAACAGAGCAGACCCTGATCTGACAGGTCCTTCCAGGAGCTGTCTGATCAGCACCTCTTCTCTTTGTTCATACACTAATGCTGCTCATGATTCTATATAGCATGCACAGCGAAGAAAAAATTGCTTCATATTCCATTTAAAGTTAAGTAAGTAATTATTCATAGAGTCAATAAATTGTACATGAATATTCATGAGGTAAAGGACTACATGATTTTTCACCTATTCTCAGCTACTATGACCTTAACCTTGACCTCAAGGTCAAAATGTATACTTCTTTAGAGTTTCTATGGTACAGTTACAAAACACTTTAACTGACAGTAATGTCACTACTCACAATCATACTGTTCTGGGGATCCATTGCTGAACAACTTGTTCTCAAGCCATCGCCCAGCCTCTTTCTCATCTTCGGTGGGTGGGGCCCCTAGCAACATGTCACCAAGGCAGTGACCAATCAGGAGAGAGCATGAGCGTTCCAAGTCAACCAACCACAAGGCAGAAATGCTGGAGTTGAAACCTGCGAATTTGAAGCAAACCCTTTACATCATATTAACTCATTTTGTTTCCTTGGCAAAAAGAGCAGACCCAGATCAGACAGCTCATATAGGAGCTGCCTGATCAAGGTCATTTGTGGCAGTGGAAAAATCATTATTTCAAAAATCATTTTAGGATCAATCAATTAATATTCATCCAATCATATTTTATATGTATATTCATGAGGCAATGTTTGAATTGATGGATATTCATCACCTTCATTTGTTACCAACAGCTTCCCAGACAGTTCAATCAAAAGATCACACAGGCCAGCACACACATGCACAAACAAAAAACTATAATATTCTATTCTTCAACTTTTCAATCAGATAATTCAAGAAAAAATGGAGATGTCTCATATTGACCATTTTTTTTCTTCTCAATTTAATACATGTATGTTTTAATTCAAAAATGGAAATTCATGATTTTTTTTTTAAATACAATACAGTAGAACTCACTTATAACAAACATGGTTAAAGTGAAAAAATGGTTAAAATGAAAGAAAATAAAACCCTTCCGTATTAATATGTCCGATCACACAGAACAAATTTGGATATAGTGAAAAAAACAGTTATAATGTATGTTTTCAAAAGTCCTGTGATACATATTTTAATGCAAATTGGCTCAGGTTTAGTACAACAAAGAGATGACAGTTGCCTTCAACAGTTAATTACCACTATCACTTATGCTTAGAAATGATGGCTTGATTTATTATCACAAACTGACCTGTGAAATGTTGTAAAACTTGCTAAAAAGGTGCAATAATTATTCATTTGTTAAGAATAAAAAAATTCCCATGAAAAATTGACTTGAGCTGATTCATTTCTAAACTTGTGTTGTGTTGTTACGCTCATTCAGATTTTATTAAGTTACATAAAATCAAAATGGATATAATTAAAAATGTAAAGCTATTACTTTAGAAACTAAATTTGAAATCCTTACTTAAGTTCAAAAAGGTTTTAAGAAAAAAGATATTGCAGAAAAGTTTGGAATACCACCTAGAACTTTATCAACAATTTTAAACAAGAGGGTCATGATGGCCCTTAATCGCTCACCTGAGAAACATTGCACTCAATGCTAATTATTGTATTACTAACGAGGCATAGTGAATACATAATCTATACAGAAGTACTGCAAAATCATCTAATTTCAACACAAAAACTGTACCTGCCATCCAAACTTTGAAGGTTATAGCTCTAATAAGTTGATATAAAATCAAGTGACCCCTAGAACGGGGCCGATTTTGACCCCTGGGCCATGATTTGATCAAAATTGGTAGATGTTCACTAAGCCATGTTACTGACCAAATATCTAAACTCTAGCCATTGTGGTTTCTGGTAAGAAGATTTTTCTAGTTCTTTCCTAAATAAATCTATGTAAATTCAAGTGACCCCTGGAGTGGGCCAATTTTGACCCCAGGGCAACTGTGTGAACAATCTTGGTTGAGGTCTACTAGGCCAAATATCTAAACTCCAGGCCTTGTGGTTTTTGACAAGAGGATTTTTCTAGTTTTTCTTATTTATCAAGTGACCCCTGGGGCAGGGCCAATTTCGACCCCAGGGTCATAATTTGATCAAAATTGGTAATGGTCCATAAGACAATGCCACACACTAAATATCTAAGCTCTAGGCCTTGCAGTTTCGGAGAAGAAGTTTTTTTTAAAGATTTCACTTTAAAAATCTATTTTTAGCTCCAGTGACGGACCCAGATATGCAACCATTTGAACAACTTTAGTAGAGCTTCATGCAAGGAACATCCCAGGCAATTTTCATCAAATTTAGCCAAGTGGTTTAGGAGGAGATGTTGTTTAAAGAAAATTGTTGACACCAGATGTACGGATGCAAGCACGGACGACTATTGGCGGACAAAAGGCGATCATAATAGCTTACTTTAAAATGAGTAAGAAATTTGTGATTCAACCAGGATTTCTCGCTCTCTCACCTTTTCACATTTTTGCAATTGTGTCTGTAGATTAAAATTATCATCATTATTGATTAAACTTAACGCCATTTCTTCTTTTTTTTTTATTATGTAAGATATCCTTATGTTTTTAATACAGCAAAATATTGAACCAATTGCATCAATTGCCATAAAGATATACGTTATATCCAAGCATTATAACAAACTTTCGCTGTATTGATACCATGAATTTTGAATAAAACAAACCAATTTGCAGTGTCCCTAGAAATTCGTTATAAGCATGTTTCATTGCCTATCCTACAGTATGCTTACAGTATGCACAAGAGTGTTCCTTGGAACACATGTCACCTGCTGAAGCATAATGGAAAAAGTGTGACAGACTGACAGAAAAATGTAATACATGTAACTGAAAAATACTGATGCTAGATTATGGACATTGTGTAATATGATTCCTCATGTCAAGCTCTGTCCATCAATGAAATTTCATTTCAATAGCATGAGTAGAGCAGGAGTTATTGCAGAATAAAGAAAATGAGAAAAAGGGAAATAACTCAAACAAATCTTGATCCCAGAGTTATGGATCTTATGCATGACAATTCTTCTTGTCAAGCTCTGTCAATAAATGTCATTTTAAAAGCATGAGTAGAGCAGGAGTTATTGCAGAATAAAGAAGAGTGTCAGGGCAAAAGAAAAAGTGTGAATGAAAAGGGGAATAACTCAAACAAATTGATACTAGAGATGTGGACCTTGTGCATGACAATTCCCTGTGTCAAGCTCTGTCCATAGAAATGAAATTTCATTTCAATAGTAAGATAAGAGCAGGAGTTATTGCAGAATAAAGAAGTGTGACAGAAAAAGTGTGACGGACAGACAGATGGACAGACACAGGGGTTTTCTTAAGTTGACGCCCGCTTGCCCATGCCATGTTAAATTCACAGTGGCTAGTGATTTTTCTAAGAAGATAGCCCAGCGGGTAAGCTTATTTTTGTAAATGAAATCTTTCTTCTTTTTTTAAAATTTAATTTTCTACATTTTATCGGGGGGAGAGTTGCTTGCATATTGTGTTTGATATATATTTACTATCATCTTAAAATTACACATATTTTGTTTTAAACATTAGCAAACAACTTAAAGATCGGGCAACCTGTTCACTGAGGGACAAGTTGATATTCAAAGTTACTTGCCCCCCCCCCCGAGCAAGTGAAAGTCAAATCCTTAAGTAAACCCCTGCAGACAGGCAGTGATGTGTCACCTCTGCTTACAGCAGGTAACACAAAAAGTATAAGCACAAAATAAGATGTCAAACAACAACTTACATTGCTCCAGTTCTCGTTTCTCATAGCGATCAATGTTGGAGAGAAGCTTGCAGATCTGATCCAAGTTGGAGAGGAGGGATAGCAGGCCGTTGAGAAGTGGGATAACTCTGAACTGTGGAATCAGCAGCAGGGCGTGAAGCATGTGAAACAACATGGCTCCTGTTGGAGACTGGTACAGGATGTCTGGGGACCCAAACACATGAACAGTATTTAAACACCCATTCTTTATTACAATGAATATACAGATAGAATAGTAATCACATATGCTAGAAATAGCCAAAAATTAGACATGTGAAAATGGATTTAAGAGAATTTGTTGAAAAGTAATGTTTGAAACATTGAATGGATGTGGACCATACTGAAGATTTGTTTATGCCAAATATGCTACTGACATTCAATAAAGACTTTGTTTGTTTGTATAGTTTAATGTCCAACCAACAGTATTTCAGTCATTTGGAGACTCATCTTGAGACAGATATAGTTCTGCCACACTGCAGTTTCATGTTATGGACAAATGGCATGATACCACAACCAGTCACATTATCCTGAGATGGGTCAACCAGTCCTCAACTCACATTTTCCAAACACCAAGCCATCCAGTCCTGGAACTACCCTTATATGCTGAGCGCTAAGCAAGGGAGCTATACCAGTACCATTTTTTAGAAATTTGGTATGTTGCTTCCAAGGATAATAAAGACTTAAGTTACTAACTTACATCATAGGAATACAGAATAAGGTATTGTCACATGATCACAGATGGCTAACATGAAGCTAACTTAGTTCTGCCCTACATTATACTGTAAATAAGTCAGTATGGAAAAAAAGTCCTGAAACTAATTTAAATAAGAATCTTAAGTGAATAATTTCGGGCAAAATGGCAAATGCAGTGTATCTCACTCACCCACAATGCTCTCCTGAACATTGACCCGTTTCTCATGGCTACACTTGAGCAGGTTTGTGGCCTGCTGTAGAAGCTCCGAACACAACGGTATCATCAGGGACATATGCTGTTGAACCAGCTTTATCACATCCTCGTACTGCAGGGAAAAACATTGCACTTTTAATCCTTTCCCTCATAGAGGACACCATGAAAAGACCTATGCGAACAGCATAAAACCAGATCAGCCTGCGAGTAACTCGCAGGCTGATCAGGTTTTATGCTGTTCGCTGCTCCTCAGTGGTCTGGAAATGAGGATTTTGTAATTAAATTTGGTAAGGTTTAACTGTGGTTTTCTGCAGATCAGGCTTTATGTGGTACCTATTGAGGGCGTCAAAAAGAGTCTATATGAGGGAAAGGGTTAAAATACTGGCTTTGGAGTCATATTTTATACATCACGGAGCATGACAGTTTTTACAATTAAATTTTCTATATCTAACTTTAATGAGCATAAAAACACTATGTGAATCTAATAACAAGAAGGCCATGATGACCCTGGATCGCTCACCTGAGTATACGGTTACCCAAGGAACATCAGTCTGTATTAAAACATTTTGAAATCTGGCCAGTAGTTTTAAAGGAGATGATCCCTGTAAAGTTTTCCCTATATACATAAAAGGCAAATAAGCCCCGCCCCTGGCGGCCATGTTTTTTAATTGGATCGGAATAATTTTAGCAACTTTGGTAGAGGTTGACCCAAGGAACATCTGTACCAATTTATTTTAAAATCTGGCCAGTAGTTTTTTTTAAAGTTTTCTTTTTTTTTTCTTTTTGTTGCCATGGCAACCAGAGTATATGGATCAAGTTTATTTTAAGAACTTTTGTGAAGGTTGACCCAAGGATCATTCCTGCCAAGTTTAATCAAATTCTGTCCAGTTGTTTCAGAGGAACTGTTGATTAAAGTTTTTCCTATATACATATAAGGCAAATAAGCCCCGCCCCTGGCGGCCATGTTTTTTACGGATCTGAATTTTTTTTAGCAACTTTGGTAGAGGTTGACCCAAGGAACATCTGTACCAATTTATTTTAAAATCTGGCCAGTAGTTTTGAAGAAGATGATTTTTAAAGTTTTCATTTTTTTTTCTTTTTGTTGCCATGGCAACCAGAGTTCTGCATGGATCAAGTTTATTTTAGCAATTTTTGTGAAGGTTGACCCAAGGATCATCCCTGCCAAGTTTAATCAAATTCTGTCCAGTGGTTTCAGAGGAAATGTTGATTAAAGTTTTCCCTATATACATATTAGGCAAAAAAGCCCCGCCCCTGGCGGCCATGTTTTTTTACGGATCTGAATAATTTTAGCAACTTTGGTAGAGGTTGACCCAAGGAACATCTGTACCAAATTAATTTGGAATCTGGCCAGTAGTTTTGAAGGAGATGATTTTTAAAGTTTTCAAATTATTTTTCTTTTTGTAGCCATGGCAACCAGAGTTCTTCATGGATCAACTTTATTTTAGCAACTTTTGTAGAGCCTCACCAACGGAACATTCCTGCCAAGTTTCATTAAATTCTGTCTAGCGGTTTCAGAGGAGATGTCGTTTAAAGGTTTCTCTATATACATATAAGGCAAATAAGCCCCGCCCCTGGCGGCCATGTTTTTTTACGGATCAGAATAATTTTAGCAACTTTGGTAGAGGTTGACCCAAGGAACATCTGTACCAAATTATTTTGAAATCTGGCCAGTAGTTTTGAAGGAGATGATTTTTAAAGTTTTCAAATTATTTTTTTTTTGTAGCCACGGCAACCAGAGTTCTTCATGGATCAACTTTATTTTAGCAACTTTTGTAGAGCCTTACCCAAGGAACATTCCTGCCAAGTTTCATTAAATTCCGTCCAGCGGTTTCAGAAGAGATGTCGTTAAAAGAAAATTGTTGACACCGCGACGCACATCGAACGACGACGGATGATCACAATAGCTCACCTTGAGCACTTTGTGCTCAGGTGAGCTAAAAATAAGTAAATTCTAAGTTCTTTAACCCTTTATGTAGAAACATTTGCAAACAGAGCAGACCAAGACTAGACAGCACTCAAAGGCTTTCTAATAAGGGTCTTCTGTTTGCAAATACAATATTTTTTGTAGCTCATAAAAAAACTGCATGGCAAAATGAAAATCATTTAATTTGAACACTTTTTGAAGTTCAGTTAAATTAATATAAACAAATTTGAAACAGAAACATGTTTGTATATGAGGTACAACAGGCTGTGTACTTACAATGGCCAGGCTGGTGTTGCCCTGAGTATGACAGAAACATGTTTGTTGTTGTTGTTGTATTGGGGTTTACCGTCGCTGCGATAGTATTTCAATCATATAGCGACGTCCAGCTGATTACAGGTGGAGGAAGACCCCGAGTGCACAGAGGTACCCGGGTAGAACCACCGACTACCGCAAGCCAGCTGGAAGGCTTCCTCACATGAAAAATCCGAAGTCCCTACTGGGATTCGAACCCACAGTGGTGAGGGGCTGAGAGATTTGTAGTCCACGACTGTAACCGCTCGGCCACGGCGGCCCCAAACATGTTTGTATATGAGGTACAACAGGCTGTGTACTTACAATGGCCAGGCTGGTGTTGCCCTGAGTACGACAGAAACATGTTTGTATATAAGGTACAACAGGCTGTGTCTAAATGGCCAGGCTGGTGTTGCCCTGAGTATGACAGAAACATGTTTGTTTATGAGGTACAACAGGCTGTGTACTTACAATGGCCAGGCTGGTGTTGCCCTGGGTACAGAAAGAGAACAAGTGTTTGTGTATGGAAGACAGCAGAGTGTGAAGCTGTGGGCAGCATGTGTCCACATCCAGACTGGTAATTGCCTTGTCATTGTTCTTCTCCAGCTCATTCAGGGCTGATTCCTGAAAGACATAAATGATAGCTCTGTAATAAACAAGCAAACTTCTTCACCAAGGCACAGAGATTTCCCAATTAGAAGGTTATATTTAGTAAATGTTGTATTTCCTACATTTTTTTTCATTAACATGATTATTACATACATGACTGTCAAACAGTAACAGTAATTCTAAATCCAGTTTTGAAAGTATTCATTTTGTTCATGCATTACACTAAAAGAAAAAATATCCCCTTGGATGTTAAAATGGATTTTATATTATTGTAATTTGAAACAGAAAAAAAAAAAAATGAAACATTTAATTCATGTTTAATTTTGGTGATGGAAAAGATCATTCAAAATGATGTAATATTCAGTTTCATATGCTGGTGAGGTTCTTCAATATACAAACTAGACATGTCACAGGATGTGACAAATGCCCCCAAAATGCACATTCATGGTTTTGCAAAAAAATTCAACGACATTTCATTTGACATTTCCCTGACATTTTTAACAGTGAAATCACTACAGCATTATGCATGTACGAAATACACAATAACTAAGAATCATATGCATAACTGAACCATAAGTCCTCTACCGGTCGTGCATATTTTAATTATGTCCAAAAACATAGAAACCAGCATTTTTATCCAAGAAAAATATCAAAGTCAGGTGCATAATCTTCATATTTCCATCATCTACCAAGTTTCACTGAGCTAGCTTATATTATCATAGCATTCCAATTTCTGTAAAGCCAGACAGAGGGCAAACCAATGCACTATCAGGGCTTATGACTCTTGACCTCTTAGTGTGAACATGACCTTTCAGCTGTCAACCTGACTATTGTAAACAACACACTGTATCATTATGGTGCACATTTATACAAAAAAATTCAAAAATCCATTGAGGAGTGACAAAGATATGGAGAAGACACGAAAAACAAACCCTTTGAACTCTAAGTGAGACCTTGACCTTGGAGGTACAGACCTAAAATTGCGCACCATATTGTCTCATGATGGTGAACATTTCTGCCTGTAATTCAAAAAGCCATCAAAGAATGACCAAGCTATAGGTCAGACATGAAAAATAGACCACATTTTTTACCCTTGAACTCAAAATGTGACCTTGATTGGAGCTACAGACCTTGGAATTGTGTGAGACACATCGTCTCATGGTGATGAACATTTCTGCCAAGTAATTTCAAAATCCATTAAGGAATGTCATAGTTATGCAGCAGACACAAAACAAGAGGGCCAAGATGGCCCTAGATCGCTCACCTGAGAAAAGTATCATTCATTGCCTGTACAAAACAGATTGCTTTAGAATTAAGATGATGGGGTGAAACAATGTTCAGGAATTTTCTGACCCCATCCACAAAAGATATCATCAAGACAAAAACATTCTGACCAAGTTTGAGGAAGATTGGATCAAAATTGTAGCCTCTAGTGTGTAAACAAGATTTTTCTAAGATTTGACCTACTGACCTACTTTTTGATCCAACCTGACCCATTTTCGAAAGGGTTCAAGATATCATCAAGACAAACATTCTGACCAAGTTTGAGGAAGATTGGATCAAAATTGTGGCCTCTAGTGTGTAAACATCAAATTGTTGACGGACGACGGCCGACGGCCGACGGACAATCAAGTCTCCCAAAAGCTCACCCTGAGCTATGCTCAGGTGAGCTAAAAATAGACCCCATATTTTACAATTGAACCCTAAGTGTGACATTGACCTTGGAGCATTGTCTTATGGTGGTGAACATTTCTGCCAAGTAATTTCAAAATCCAAGGAATATCAAAGTTATGGAGTAAACACAAAAAGTAGACCCCTTTTTGGACCTTTGATCTTGAAGTAGACCTTGACCTTGTAGCTACAGACCTGAAGACTGCACGTGACACATTGTCTCATAATGGTGAACATTTCTGCCAAGTAATTTCATAATCCATCAAGGAATGTCAGAGGTATGGAGCGAAATGAAAATCGAGAAGGACAGATGGATGGACATCTGGACAGTGCGATTACTATATGCCCTCCTTTGGGGGCATAAAAAAGTTCTTTTCATTAAAATTTACAATACCGTTTCATAAGCGAGGTTACACAGAATGTTCTTCATGAGGACCTGTGCCAGGTGGAGGTCAGGTATAAACTTGTCACCACTGGGGCTGAGCCCAAGTAACACAGAATGTGGCTGTTACTCTGGAGACTTGTCAGGATCATGTTCAACTGCATACGCTGCAACAGGATGTGATAATAATGAACCTGAATACTGGAGAAGTGGCATTTTTAATGCATGTTTAAACAGTAAAAAAGAAAAGTCTTTGTTATGTTAAACTTAACATGTGTTTGTAGAACCATCAACTACCCTAATCCTACTGTTTCACTATTTGTGGAACTGGTAGCTTCTCTCATTTTTTTCTCTATATGTCAAAACAGACTGAAATACCTTCACATCACTTATACTTTATCATATAAAGATATATTGAGAAAGTATTGGACAAGAAATGGATATCCATTAACACGAAAAAACAACAGTGATGTTGAAAGTAAATTACCTACATAATTTATACATCAAGAAAGTTTGTTTGTTGGTTGGGTATAACGCCTCATCGACATTTGGAGACTTTGTCTACTTGAGACAGATATAGTGCTTCCAAACTGTGGTATCGTATCACAATACCACACCCAGTCACATTATCCTGCTCTTATCAAGAGCATTTCTTCAACTCTGGTATGTCTCTTTGATTTCTTTCAATTATAAGAAATATATTCTGTAAAATGCTCACCTGTCCTTTCGAAAGAGCTGTCCAGCAGTCAGGAGACTGAGGCAAGAGGGAGTGGAGCAGTTCCATCCTGTCCCCCAGGCAGGGCAGCAACATGGGCGCACCCACTGACAGACTCTCACAGATACCCTGCAGCACAATACCACCAATTTATTACACTTGAATTATAACTTAAAGCAGCTTGTTCACAGATGATTAGTAGAAATAATTTTTTTAAAAAATCCGACTCTCCCTTATGCTGGTTAAGTCTTTATTTCCTGACAAATAAACTCAGCAAGTGTTGGTCAAATTGCACTTGAAAATGCCAACTTTGGGGAAGTCGGTTAAATATAGAATACAGTATTTCCACAGCAAGTGTTTGCGGCACCATGTGACACGTGGAAACATTAGTAATGACCCTGCACATTCGATTTACCTGTTGTATGGAAGATGGAGTGAGTGTGTCAACCAATTTAAACAGCAAGTTTCTCAGTGGTTTAGCCTGCTCACCCATCACATTACGAGACACGCTGGTGTTGAGGGCAAGTGACAGATGCACACGGAGAACCCTTAGGCACAGCAATATGAACTTCTCATGCTCCCTGTAATATAGTAATACAGATCCATTGTAATCAGCAAGAGAGCCTAAAATACAGACCTTAAAAAATGCTTAATTGATGATATGTTATCTTCATCAAACTTACCTATGAGCCAATCAGAAATCATTTTTTATATCACCACATGTGACAAACATTTTAAAGGACATTAAATATGAGAGATGGAGGCCCGTTTGGGCCAAACACTCTTACAGACATGAGATGCTCAGGAATATTTCAATCTTATTTACCCCTCTGTGTGTGTGTGTGCACACAGTCGAGACTGTCTTATGAGACCTTCATTGGGACTTTCAAGAAAAGGTCACATATGACAGGGAGTCTTTAACAAGAGGGCCATGATGGCCCTGAAACGCTCACCTGAGTACCATTGCTACAACTGATTACAAGGTTTTTAAACAGGCAAGTATTCTGATATAACTCAATCTTAAACATTTTAGCCCTGACAATACTACACACCAAATATATAAGCACTGGGCCTTATGGTTTCAGAGGAGAAGACTTAGTGCGGGGTCTTTCTCCAAAGGGCCCCATTTTGAATTAGATAGCCATACCAAAAATCTAAGCTATAGGCCTTATGGATTCATAGTAGAAGATTTTTTTTAAAGATTTTCCTATATAACTCTATGTAAAATAAGTGACCCCTGGTGCGGGGGCATTTATCACCATAAGGTCATGATTTGTTCAATCTTGGTAATGAACCATAAGATGATGCTACATACCAAATATCTAATCTCTAGGCCTTATGGATTCATAGAAGAAGATTTTTAAAGATTTTCCTATATAACTCAATGTAAAACAAGTGACCCCTATTGCGGGGGCATTTATCACTGTTTGGCTATGATTTGAACAATCTTGGTAATGAACCATAAGATGATGCTACATATGAAATATCTAAGCTCTAGGCCTTATGGATTCATAGAAGAAGATTTTTAAAGTTTTTCCTATATAAATCTATGTAAAACAAGTGACCCCTGGTGCGGGGGCATTTATCACCATAGGGCTATGATTTGAACAATCTTGGTAATAAACCATAAGATGATGCTACATACCAAATATCTAATCTCTAGGCCTAATGGAATCATAGAAGAAGATTTTTAAAGATTTTCCTATATAACTCTATGTAAAACAAGTGACCCATGGTGCGGGGGCATTTATCACCATAGGGTCATGATTTGTACAATCTTGGTAATGAACCATAAGATGATGCTACATACCAAATATCTAATCTCTAGGCCTTATGGATTCATAGAAGAAGATTTTTAAAGATTTTCCTATATAACTCTATGTAAAACAAGTGACCCCTGGTGCGGGGGCATTTATCACCGTAGGGCTATGATTTGTACAATCTTGGTAATTGCCCATAAGATGATGCTACACACCAAATATCTAAGCTCTAGACCTTGCAGTTTTGCAGAAGAAGATTTTCAAAGTTTGCATTTTTAAAATCTATTACTTTTTTAACCAATCTGAATAATTTGTACAACTTTGATAGAGGGCATCATAAGGATGATTCCTGTGAAGTTTGGTCAAAATCCCTTCAGCGGTTCATGAGGAGATGTTGTTTAAAGCAAATTGTTGACAACGGACGCGCACACACGGACGACGGACAAATGGCGATCACAAAAGCTCACCATGAGCACGTTGTGCTCAGGTGAGCTAAAAAGTCTCAATTTTTATTTTTTTTTAATTGAACTGGTGTTCTTTACATAGCAGAATGAGTTAAAAACAGATACACATGTAGTTCTATGTTTAATACACTGATATACAACAGAATCTATTACACATATAGGTGAATTTATACAAATTATATTCTGCATATTGCAAAATTTTACTTATATTTTGTTTCTGAAGGAGGGGGTGCGCACAATACAATATACATTAGAATTTTTTTTTTGTATTTTCCCGAACTTTACCCCACCCACTAGAGAAGCTGTAAATTGGTAAAGTCTAAGAGTAGGGTACACTATACATATTTCATGCGTAAAATTGATATTAAAGCTTGATTGTACATACTTGCCTGTAAATTGTTGTTTATTTGTGATTTCTTTCAAGGTTTGGTACAACAAATGCTAACGAAGTTTCCATTGATGTGCATATGATCCCTTTTGTTTACATTTTCTTACAATTCAATTGGAAATCATGTACTGCGCTTTACATATTAAGTAATTGATGACATACAAACAAATGCGATGTTTTCATTGTCATTACTGTGATTTTCCATAAATGAAGAGTTAGTTTATTGTTGTCAATGCAATCAGACGAAATTTTGCCAAGTTAGTATCGTTTTGGACAGAGCTGTTTGGTTCATGATAATTGTGTACTTCAAACACCCTTTGTTAAGAGACTTGCACAAAACAAACTAGAAGGTGTCCGTTGTTTCAGATCATTACTCAAACTATAACTAAGGTAACAATGTAAATGCATGTGGATACTAAAGGTGTGAAAATAACTGCTGTATTTCACCTGACTTGCGGAGCAGTAGAACATTTCCACCTGTTTTGCAATCGAACATCCGCAAAACAACTGCGGGTAAACAAAATGGCTGCCTGCACGTAGTACACATTATAAAAGGTGTGAAAGTCGGTAAATACAGACAAAACAGCACATTGGGAACAGGTAATTAGGGTCACTTGTCACATAAGACAGGGAGTCGTTTAATTCAGACCATTTATATAGGGAAATACGTTGGGCGGACTAAAGCTAAGTCAGATAAGACAAAGAGTTTAATTCAGAGGGTCGCTCAGGCAGTCTCGACTCTGTGTGTATGTGTGTGTGTGTAGAATTAACTTTTGTGCAACTAGCTATTCACGAATTTAGGACCACATAAAAGATTCACCAAAATGAGTATTTCCAAGTTTCTGTCATTGTGCAAATTTAGGAAGTGCAAACTGATTCTATGGATGCTCTAGCCAATGCAAAATAAAGAAATACAACAAATGCCATCTTTTGTAAACAGAACCACTTACTGATGACTGTGGAAAGGACTTGGAGGTTCCTTTGTGTTGAAACCCTGGCAGTATCTCTCAAGGAAAGAGCGTAGAACGCTGAAGGATCCCTCGTGGATGTCAATACAGAATGGTTTGTGTAGACACATCACTGGCCTGCAACAGGCAAATGTAAGCAGAATCAGAAACATACAATTTTTTTTTTTTCCAACTGCAATTTTAAAACATTCGGAATAATTTTACTTAAAATTTATAATTGTAGTTAATAACAGAAATTATGCAGTTTTCAGAGTTATGCCTACCTAAAGTAATGGGGAAATTTTAACAGATGGAATACAGAAGAAATCTCATGATGAGGCAAGAAGGTAGATTACCTGTCAGGTGGCACGGCAGTCCACGCTATGCTGTGAGAGGTGCCTGCAGAGATCTGGTGAACTGGAGCTTTGTCCAGCCCCACCACCTTCTTGGGGCGAGTGATTGGACTCTGTGAGTGACCCTGCCCACACTGGCCAAGGGCGTTGTTACCCCAGGCATACACAGCATTGTCTGAAGACAGTTGCAGTCATGATGATAAAGTGAAAATTTCTACTATAGTAATTCAATGAATTTTTATGACTAAACAGTATCTCATAATTTTGTGGAAAGCCAATTATCTAAATGTTTTTGTTTTTTTTAAAAAAAACTATCAGGCTAAATTTAAAAAAGATCAATACCATTACTAAACAAAAATTTACATAACTGACTTTGTAAAGGACATTGTTCCAAAATATGTATGAAGGTTTTCAAACGATATATTTAGCCCAAGCCATTAAAATTAAGAACATACGGACAATGAATGAGACTGTTGATCTACCCACCATGTGACAGGGCCAGGCAATGACTGTCCCCACACGCAATATCAATGATACGTGTGTTCTGCAGGTCCTTCACCAGCCAGGGCTTCAAGACAGTTGCATCCGCAGAACCACACCCTATAGCAGAACCACTGCCCCACCCATACAGCTGAAATATATTTATATAGTTTAATAAGCGATTGAAGTACAATATAATTAATACACTTTGGTACAACAAATTTGTTTAGTTTATTTTCATATTTTTGAAGGTATTTTTCATATTCTTGCAGTTATATTTATATACACGGCTTATACTTTCACCCCTAAATAGCTATTTCTTGGAATAGGAAGAATATTTATAAATGGTGTTGGATGAACCACTAACAAAGTTGGGATAATCTCAAAAATGATATGTTTACCGAATCTTAAGGCCATCATTGAAAATAGGCTTGTTTGCTCTGCTCTCACCTAGAACTTGTAAGGTGGGTAGGTAAAAAGGGATTTTTTTTATTTTTTTTTGCTATTATTTTTGTAACTCTGACAAAAGCAAAGCTGAATGGCCTTCAAGATGAAGGGATGAATATACTTTTTTGCTTATTTGCTTCATCAAAGTTTTACATGTTTGAATGAAAACTTTCACATGTTTAAATGAAAACTGCAGATTATATCCAATTGAAAATGGTATGAAAACAGCATAAAGAACAGAATGAATAACAAGAGGGCCAAGATGGCCCTTGGTCGCTCACCTGAGAAAGATGATTGCTTAAGAAATAAAGATGCTTGAGTGTAAAAGTGAAATCTGGCTTTTTTTTATGGTGAAATGGGCATAACTCCTAAATTTACAGGTCAATATCAGTTATAATTGAACCCGATTGTGAGATTATGGGCATAAACATTGTCTTAAAGTTTAAAAATGATTGTTAAAAAAATGAAGTTGGTAGAGAATAAACAAAGTGAAATCTTGCATTTTTTGTATTAAAAGGGACATAACTCCTGACCTAAATGACCTATCTCAGTCACAATTGAACTCAATCGAGACATTATGGTCATTAACAATGTCATAAAGTTTGAAGATGATTGCTAAAAAAAGGAAGATGCTAGAGTGCAAACAACGTGAAATATGGCTTTTTTTTATATTAAAAGGGGCATAACTCCTGAACTCCTGACCTAATTGACGGATCTAAGCCATAATCGAACTCAATCGAGACCTTATGGTCATAAGCATTGTCATTAAGTTTGAAGATGATTGCTCAAAAGATGAAGATGCTAGAGTGTAAACAAAGTGATTTCTGGCATTTTTTGAATATTAAAAGGGGCATAACTTCTGAACTAATTGACGGATCTCAGCATTAATCGAACTCAAACTTGTCATAATTTGAATAAGATGAAGATGCTAGAGTGTAAACAAGTGATCTGGCATTTTTTTATATTAAAAGGGGCTTAACTCCTGACCTAAACGATCTCAGCATAATCAAACTCAATCGAGACATTATGGTCATAAGCATTGCCATAAAGTTTGAAGATGATTGCTCAAAAGATGAAGATGCTAGAGTGTAAACAAAGTGAAATATGGCATTTTTTGAATATTAAAAGGGGCATAACTCCTGACCTAATTGATGAATCTCAGCCATAATCAACTCAATCGAGACTTAGGTCATAAGCATTGCCATAAAGTTTGAAGAGGATTGCTCAAAAGATGAAGATGCTAGAGTGTAAACAATTGAAATATGGCATTTTTTAATATTAAAAGGGGCATAACTCCTGACGTAATGGTACGATATCAGCCATAATCAAACTTGGCCGTGATTTTAGGTTTAAACATTGTTTTAAAGTTTTAAGATAATTGCTTTTAAAATGAAGATGCTAGAGTGCAAACGAACAAATTGTGGACGACGGACGGACGGACGGACGGACGGACGGACGGACAGACGGACGGACGACGGACATTCATCGATCCTAAAAGCTCATCCTGAGCACATGTGCTCAGGTGAGCTAAAAAGACCAAAAAAAGAGAAATGGGAGGACTAAAAAAAAAAAAATGTCTGTCTGATAATAAAATAATTTTGAATCCATACCACTTCTGTTGAAGCAGTCAAAGCATGGCAAATAAACATATTTTCAATGTTGGCTTCAACTAAAAATGTTATAAATATATGAAGTGATTGAAGAATGTAATCTAATCCCAAAATTAAGAGTCATTAGAAATAACATGTTCAGTTTTGGGGTGTCCTGAAACATAGAAATGCCTTATTATCATAAGTAACTGCTCAATTACTGAACTTGCTATAACCATGCCCTTAAAATTGTGAGAGAATCAACTGAAATAAAAAGTGCACATGATAAATTCCTGGGTGCTTTCATTGGTTTAGCAATTCAAACACATGATAATGTGGTTAAAAGCACGCACCTGTCCTGTCATGGCGAGGGCAAGAGAGAAGTGACATCCACAGGCCACCTTGCGAATTCCCACCCCTGACAGGAGCTCTATCACCTTGGGTTTGTACTGCCGACACGTGTCACCATGACCCAGCTTCCCTGTCATCACACAATATATTCACACATATAAAACATGCCACTTGATAAAATGTCCTTCCATCTTAAGTAACCCCTATACTTTGAATTCTCAGACAAACAGCACATATTATTCAGAGTAAATCTTTGTTAGCACCTCTGCTTATCAATCAACTTGTTTAAGGCAGTCAGCTTTTAATTTTCAAAAACCACATTCAACTGCAATTATTATTAAAAACTTCTATAGGCTTCCACCTGGGTTTAGCAGCCCCTCACTCTTATTCAATTGACTTGATACTGCAGGAACCTTTGTGACCATACAAATATTACTTTTTGCATAGAAAAGAAAATTGTCTTGGAGCAAAACACTTGTCCCATAGTACTGTGTTGTTTAGCTGTCGGCCTCTGAACAATTCTTAGTGTATATTAAATGCAGAAAGATATCATGTTCTGTATGCAAATAAGCTTACTTCATAGGATAACAGTCTTACATTCAAAGTGTATATTCCCCCACTTACTGGCACATTTTTACATGTGCATGTCATTGTGTACATCACAAAATGTTATTCAATATCTTCAAGAGTACATAGCCAACTACAAGTATCCCTGAAGATGACTAAGATTCCCCCACCATACAACACCACTATATTGTTTGTTTGTGGGGTTTAACATCCCACCAACAGTATTTCAGTCATTTGGAGACAATGTCTACTTGAGACAGATATAGTGCTGCCACACTGCAGTATCACGCCCTAGACATGTAGCATGATACCAAACCCAGTCACATTATCCTGACACCAGGCCAACTAGTCCTGCATTAACTCTTATTCGCTGAGTGCCAAGCAAAGGAGCTAAAACAGTACCCTTTTTTAAGTCTTTGGTATGTCACAGCTGTCGGATACGCACGACTGCCTATTACATATGTCCCGTCTGCCATGGGGTATTTGTTGAGCAATTTATTGTTATAAGGATATTCTTAAGAGGTATGTTGACAAGTCATAATGCTGCTTACAGAAATGAGTACTCTTTAGTTGGAGATCTAAAATCTTAAGTTGGTAAAGGTTTGTCTAAGTGCCTTAAGTACGAGAGTTTCTACTGGTAAAAAAAAAACATTACCTAGTGGGGCTGCAAATAGTGGTGAGGCTTTTCAAATAATCCAAAGGGCAATGTAAGGAGTAACAGAATGATCACTTGCAGGTCTAGCACTATGCAGTACTGTTACTACCAAGTACCATTAGCTGAAATGAAGAGGCCTGACAGGACCAGGTATGCCCGATGCCAGCACTGCTCCTAATTTGCAATGTAAAGCAGATATATAAACATAGAGTAAAAATATAAGAGGAACTAACCGCTGTCTCCACTGCCAAAGGACCAGACCGTCTTGCAGTCCATGGACAGGGCCAGGGTGTGGGAGCTTCCGCATGCCACCTGACACACTGGGGGCAAGTCCTTCACCTTGCAGGGCTGGTTCTTACTGCTGCTGTCTCCATGGCCTGGTACCAACACAACTTAACTTATAACATCTATATATATATTCTCTGTCTCAGTCTATATTTAAACAATGTATTAACTCAGTATGTTTTGTTTCATATATATATCTTAATTTGTATCATTAAAATCTATTGAGGTGCAGAAACCCATTGAAACTATATCAAATATTTTATCTGAAGGGTTATGTTAAGTAACCTTCTTGTTTTATATGAATACCAAAATTAAAGAACTTTTCTTATATTATTCTTTTTAGAATAATCAATTTTTGACTTTATTGCGTGTATAAAATTTCTTTTAGATATTTTATTGTACCATAGAAACTCTGATCAACTGGCCTACATTAAGTGGTCTTCATATGAGGCTTTACTGGACTTAACAGAGGGATGGTCCTTAAACAAATTGAGGTGGTCCTTATATAAGATGGTCTTTATTCCTAGGTTTTACTGTACTCACCAAGTCGTCCATAGTCGCCCTCTCCCCATGTGTACAGATCTCCATCACTGGTAACAGCTGCACTGTGACGAAAACCAGCTGATACTTGCCTCACCAACTGTGGCAATCAAAGAAACAGGGGTAAAAAACTTACCAGGGTGAAACAACTGTACTTGTATTAAAGTCAAGCATTGATTATATAGTCTACAAATTTTACTGGGAACAAACATGGGTTTCAAGCATACAAAGAAAATTATCTCATTTTTTCCCTTCAAAATCTATACATAAAGTTCACAGTTCTGGTACATCGAACACATACTTAACGACAATAGTTTCTATGACTTCAAATTAAAATGCTTAAAAATAAAAATAATTCAAAGTTCAGTTTATCTTCATAAAATGCTCTTTACTGTGCTAAACTTCATAAAATTTAGAAATATTATTTCATTAAACATATAATATACAAATGTATATCTCATCAGTTTTTATCATTTTCATTGTACAACGCCACTGATTATGTATTTTATATGTAGAAATAGGCGTTTAATCAAATTTGCAAGTTTCAATAAATAATTCTTACAAAAAAAAAACTTACAATGCCACAGAGACCAAGTATCAGTTTTGGGAACTTCTGTGTAGAGTTGTTGCCGTGACCTAGTTTACCATAGTCACCTGAAAGTATATAGCAATACAAAAATTCATCCCACACATTCCTCTTCTAGGACATGTCTAAACTTGGTAATTAACCCTTTGCCTCATTAACACTTATATTTGAATTTATGACTTGATGAATATTAATCTATTGTCAGAGCTTAAACTGGTATATGAAAAAATAGATTATTCTCCTTGAGAGCTGTCTGATTGGAATCTGCTCTGTTTGCCAATGTGTCACGTTTTGTTGTTGTTGTTTTTTGTGGGGTTTTTTTTGGGAGGGGGCTCCTTGGCTAAGTGGTCACAGTCCGGACAATACTTTATGACTGAATTACTGTTAGAGAAACAGTTAACTCCAAAACAAAATTAACACATGCATCTGTTTAAATGTAATTCGACTTTCATAGCTTAGTGAATTTCTCACACTTCTCGCACTATCCTCCACTTTTTCTTTAAGTATCAGAAGTCTCCTGACATGACTTCATTACGCTCTTTAACAAGACCTTCAAATTCAAAGCCCTATGCAATTAACTAATTATATTAAGCATTTATGGTCAGACAAAATGGAAAACAAATTTTTATATGTGTCTTGGGAGGAAACAATTATCTTTGGATTAGAATATTCATGACTGTCTGCGATAACCATAGTTCAATACAAGTGACAACTTCATACCCTTAGGTATAAGATACTGACCATCTCCCCAGCTGAAGACCTCTCCAGTCCTGGCTAGAGCCAGCGTGTGTCCATCTGATCCTTTGGATGAGGAAATGGACCTCATACAACGATCCATGGAGAAGTTAAGCTTCCGAGGAACTGCCTGGTTTGTGGAGTCACCTAGACCCAGTCGCCCATAGCTGCCCTTCCCACAGGCATTTACATGACCCTCCTTGGTGATAACAAAGGTACAAAACTGTCCAGCCTCTAGCTGAAACATGGCAGGTAAACCAGTATAAGGATGAGCACTGACACCTTTTAAAATCAAATGAGTCATATACAGAGAACAGTGACAGATAATGCACCTTTCCAGTTGGCAACAGCGGAAATTTAAGCCCCTCCTTTCCCGTTCATGGCTAGGTCAACTGCTCACAAACAGTATCACAACAAGAGCTGTTTGTTAACCCTTTCCCTCATATAGACTCATTTTGACGCACTCAATAGGTACCACATAAAGCCTGATCTGCAGAAAACCACAGTTAAACCTTACCAGATTTAATTACACAATCCTCATTTCCAGACCACTGAGGAGCAGCAAACAGCATAAAACCTGATCAGCCTGCGAGTTACTCGCAGGCTGATCTGGTTTTATGCTGTTCGCATAGGTCTTTTCATGGTGTCCTCTACGAGGGAAAGGGCTGATATAGTATTCTTAAGTCTATATAAATGTGTGTGCAGTATTTCATTAAGTACAGTGATATTCAATTTGTATGTGACCACTGACAAAGAACATATAGATCAAATATCATTACTGTTGGCACCTTCAAACTAAAAACCTGGAATTTTACTCATTCTAATGTGAAAATGGATAGAATATTCTGATTGAAAATGCAAAAATTAGTTAGTAACTGGTTTTTATTCCTGATAGCTTAATTTCTGGCAGACCAGAGAGAATGTGTCAAAGTTAATAACCAACAAAACATCTGTTTTGACGAACACTTACCTGTGGACAGTCCCTAAATGCAGTGGAAGGTTTGGGAGCCAGGACTTTATCCTGGTATCCCTCAGCCAGCTGGTGGCAGCTGTTGCTACCCCACACATACACATCACAACACTCCAGGATGGAGGAGGAGGATGAGGAAGAAGTGTTAGTGGAGCTGGTGGTGGTCTGTGGCCTGCTGGGCATGGCATCGGGTGGAGCTAGGCTCCCCTGGTTGTGGGAGGAACTGTAGTCCTCTGCCAGGTAGTACAGCTGTACACAAAACATTAAGCTCTTTTGTCAACACACACATTATTAACTTTTCTCCATGAACTAGGATAGGGGTGAAAGGAAAAACTACACATAATATTATGTTAACAATATTTTGGTGCCATGACCAGGACCATGAGAACCCAGCTTTATATCCTTGTCACAGCACCAAAATATTACAGGCTAAGTTGATTAATTGGAACAAAACAAAAGCATTGTTTCAAGTTTTATCCTTTATTTGTGTCTCAGTTTAAATCGTAACATAATGTACCTAGTAACTTCAGCTCATACATGTGCAAAATGATGAACATTACGTTAATTGGCATGAATCCATAACACATAATCTATAAATACATGGGTAAGTATGAACGTCTACCTTCTTCTTCTTTTAGTCCAGACCTTATAGCAAACTAAAATTTAAGAATTTCACTTCAAAGGATTCTACATAAATTCAAGCTTATTTATGTTGAAAAAAGGCTAAAATGAAAAGTATCAAAACAAAGATTGGTAAAAAAAACAATGAACAAAATAAAATGTGAGTTTGCTGCCACCAATAGTAAACAACCAACCTGTTCTGAATAATCAGCTTTTTCAAATTTCCAAATATAGATGTTTGACCTCCTTCTAGTAGTCACCTGGACTAAACACTTACTTCCTCTTGTTTCCTGCTCAACTCTTTACTACTCATTACATACCACATTAACCCTTTCCCTCATATAGACTCATTTTGACGCACTCAATAGGTACCACATAAAGCCTGATCTGCAGAAAACCAGTTAAACCTTACCAAACTTAATTACAAAATCCTCATTTCCAGACCACTGAGGAGCAGCGAACAGCATAAAACCTGATCAGCCTGCAAGTTACTCGCAGCTGATCTGGTTTTATGTTGTACGCATAGGTCTTTTCATGGTTTCCTCTATGACTCAGATCAGGCTTTATGTGATACCTACTGAGTGCGTCAAAATGAGCCTATATGAAGGAAAGGGTTAAGCTTCTTGAGTGGATATGGTAAAGAGGAGCATCAACCTCATAAAATCAGCTTTTTGTTTTCACTATGCTACACTATGAAGATCTGACAACATTCTGTGAAAGATTGTCTCAAGTCAACCTTTATATTACAAATATTAGTAATATAATTGTCCAGTGTTTGTTGAAATTGTCCAGTAAGAATGCATGTTTCAAAAAATTTGAATTTTAAAACTGGAATACCTTGCTGATATCAACAAAATTAATATTTCTGTTCACTACCCTTAACTTGTAAATATTCTCAAAGTTATACCCAAACATTTTGAAGCAAGTGATCTGATTGGCTAATCAAAGGTCAATTTGAATTGACCTTCCATGTGACGTCATCAGATCCTACCTAGCGAGCGTCAATTAGGAAATGGTTTTCATGAGGTTGAGGGAGCATGGACTTACCTGCTGTAGGAGACAGACGGCTGCCTGATAGGAGGGTATCATTCCATCACTGTCTATATCTGTTGTGTTATCTATGTTAATCTTCATCTCTGGAAAACCCTACACAATAAATGTCAGTGCAATATTATATGCAACATAAAGTTAATTAAGATAATGACACATATCTAAAATGAATGAAAGATTACCAAATATTATATTTTTATGTGTCGAGCTCTATAAAAATATTTAGACTTACTTAAAAAAAGCATCTAAATAAATTTGTATAGAAAAAAAAAAGGCCCCCAAAATTCCAGGAATATCCATTATGACATAAGAATAGTCCTATAACAGTTATTTACAGTGAAAAAGTGAAAATGAAACTAAATTCTTTTATATTAACTAGGCAAATATTCTCAAAATATAAGTTTCCTTCAATAGTTCTAGAATTGATGAACAGTTTGGGTATGGGGAAAGCCCAGAAAGAATCTTGAAAATATGTATGTATCATGAAATCTTATAAAATTTGTACTCACTGCAGCCTTCATCATTTCAGTAATAAGGTTTCGAAAAAGCTGCCAAGTAATTTTGTTCTCTGCCCCACTGTCAGCTTCACCCCGTGTTTCTCTTGATGACTTCATCATGGCCAATTCTACCCACTCAAACAAGCATCTGAGAGATCCTCGCTGAGTGGCAATAGCCAGCATGAGCTCTGAGGACAGACGTTTGCCCTCAGCATCTGCCCCTGAGTTTGGGTTGAAGACGCTCTTCAAAAATGTTGTAGTCTGATTCAAGGATTTTATACCTAGAGAAGTTATCTTTGATTCGTTTGCTAGAGAGAGAGGGGGTAAGGATTTGATAATGTTCAGAGCTGTGTTTAAGACATCATTGCACACACTGCTAGCTCCAACAGTGGAGGATAAATGCCAGTTTTGCTTCAGAAGAGAGAAGATCAAGCTAATCCCTGTCTGAACTCCCAGCTCTATCAGGGCCTCATTCCCCGACGCTGGTGCCAAATCATTTTGAATATTCACGCTGTCTCTATGGTCCTCAAACATAAAATACTCAGCTCTGTCAATAGTCTGTGAGTGAAACATCCTGGATGTTGCTTGGTATAGTCGCTGAAGTACAGCCAGCCTCTTCTGGAGATTCTGAGCAAATGGAGAGCTAGTGACCACCACTTCAGCAAGTGTTGACTGGCTAGCCAAAAGGGCTGATATGAGATCTTCTTGTTCATCGCTGGTTGGGGTGTCCGATTCAAAATCTGGAATGTTGGGTCCCTTGAGATGAATGGTATGAGGCAGGTTCAGACAGACTTCTTTATTGGCCTGTAGCTTGGAGTAGAGTGTGTCTAGACCAGCGGACGTGGCAATAGTCTCGCAGTTGTCTGTCACCCATTTGGAATTGAGATGATCCGAAAACTTGAGTTGATTTCTACCCTCTGCACTCATTCTGAAAAAATAACATTAATGTTCTTAAACATCTTCAAATAAAAATACTGCTTACTTTTTATTCATCAAAAATAATTTGGCCAAATATAAATACGGCAATAATTCTATCAAGATATTGATATTTATGTGGGAAAACATGACACAAAATTATTTTTACATGACCAGTCAAATATCTTGACCCAAAACTAATAAAAAGTAAACTTGTTGTGGGGGTAGAGAATATGTGCTGTAAGGACTTCCATCAAAATCTGTCAAATTTCAAAACTGAATCAATCTATTTAGTTTTTATCACCAACTATTACTAAGATTCTCCAATCAGGATGTACGAGTATGCAGTTGATTCTCAAAAGTCAAAAGTTTGTGCTGAAGCAGCTGAATGTTTTGCATGATGACTACTACGTCATATTCTGGACACATATACTATTTTACTGAGTCTTTTTACAATATCTTTTATATGTAAGACTCACACACACAGTGTATGAAAATATTGAAAAATTATGAAATATCTATATACATCACACTTATTTATCATACTATAACAAAACAAAAAGTTACAGATAGTAAATCTTCATTTTTGATTATTTTATTTTTAAAATGCTTTGTGAATGAAAGTTCTTATCATTTTGGGGAAGTTTCTTTATCATATTTATTTATTTCAACCATATTTTTTGATAACATAATTAACTTGTTACATTTACCAAAAATTAACAGAAGATATAGCGCTTTCAAGGTTAAATAAAAATGCATGTACTTTTGTCTCCCATGATTATAAATAAACCACTTTCAATAAACACTCATAATAACAGAGTTTGTTCTTATAGGAATGGTTTGGATTTTTGTGGGGGCTTATTTCAGGAATAACTTTATGTACTTTTCATTCATTTTCCAAAACACGGAATATGACACAAACATCTCTGAAAATAAATCAGACCTGAAATATTCCATCTATCTGATAAAAAGATGAGTAAAACTTGGTGTTTAGTGCATGAAAATTTTTACCAGGTCATCAGACAGGATAAATTGAGAAAAAAAAATGTAGACATGCCTAATAGTAAAATACTAAAATAAAGTTTTAAGTCTGTCATGAATTCTCAGTTACTACACCAAATATTTTGATTTTGGTGCATCCAAAATGAAATTGATAAAAATATTGTTTTAACTTATTTTGTTGTCTGTTAAAAATGAGAAATGCACATTTTTAATCAATTTATTAGCTTTTATGCAATTAATCTGAATAAAACAAAATAGAAATGCTGGATCTACAAGTTAACCTTTTTTACTGATAAATCAATGTTTACATACAAACCATGCAATTTTTTAGCTCAATAAACACAAAAAGAAAATGAACTTGAAAATGTACTGTATAAATACAGTGTCCAACAAATTCTCAAAAATTCTGGTAGCCCAGTGGGCTACCAGATTTGGCAACTGGTAGCCCAGAAATTTGTTCACAAAGTCTAATGTACAGCAGTGCTTAGACTCAGTCGGTGTTTATACAGTTTATTTTATCAATGTGTACTTTACAATTACAAAAAGCAGAGGGAACAATTAAAATGTTAGAATCAATCAAAAACATCAGTATCAGAGAACTTTAGTTTAACCAGAAAAGCATCCATGTACCTATATGTTTATCATCAAGTAGAATGTAAAACTCTCAGGCCATTAATCCTACATGCATAAACATTACATTTTCCAAAAGCTAAGCCTTATGACATTAAAGTATATCAGCAAAGAAAATGTATGTTTTGCATAGCATATTCACATTTTACAATCACACTGAAATGAAAAACAAAATTTTCATGGTAAGAATTTAAAAAAAAAAATGAACATAAGAAATATATTTAAAATGCTCATTTATATTTATTTTATTCAGAAATTAACTTTGCATATATGTTCTTGATGTTAACATAATTATGTACACTTAAAGATCTACTTTACTATGTAGTAATAAGATATAATTAGAATAATTATTCATCTCAAAGTAAAGGAAATAACTTGTTAAAATACATACAAATAAAAAATATATATATATGAAAAATATAAATAAATTAAATACTGTTTACTTTTATTTTCTCATCCTTTTTTTTTTTTTTTTTTTTTAATTTCACTTATTTGTAGTTACCTTCTCTGAACACATATAATAGAACAAAACTGGACTGCAGTTTTTATTTGCCAATTTTCAGATTTGATACTGTTAGAGAGCTTTTTTTCCACCCATATTTTAATTTAACAAGTGTATTTTGATGCTAAATCATTTATTCTATGTTTTTGCTCACTTAAAAAAATGTAAAATAAAACCGCAAAAACCCATGACATAATCGGCGACAGTGATCAAAGAATTACAATTACCAGAGTAAAATAAGTAATTAAAAACAAATGTATGATTATATTGCCTAGAAATTCTTAGAATGGTCATTTCTTACTTTGTATATGAGAAAAAAATCATTCAAAATTGGTTAAAAATGTGTTTTATTGTCGTGCACTTGAAGCCGAGATATGGCGTCTGTTTATGACGGAAAATATACTATAGAACTTAAAATTTACTTTTGGAGGATATTCATGGTTTTCTTTTTACTTTTCCTACATCAAGTTGGGATAGTGTTGGCATACAAGATGTTGCCGAATATTGGTCTCAGTTTTATTAGCAGAAAAACGTTTCCTGTCGAAAGTGTCTGCAAACATCCACGAAAATTATCCGAGTAATCCGCAAGCATCAGTGTCGTACATTGATTGGATCAATTGATACGGCTAACAGGCGAATGACTCCACCTTTTTATTGATACCTTATCAGTGATCACAGTAGGTATTTTCATTACATAATATAATGTGTAAGAGGGGGTACACGGCTTGATGACACCGGGCAACCAGACACAGGAAATGGCAGTAGCCCGGCGGGCTACTAACATAAAAGAGGTGGTAGCCCAGGCAACAAATTTGGTAGCCCGTGGGCTCCGGGCATAGGATTTGTCGGACACTGAAATAACTAAAGCAATAAGACAGGTTTTCCAAACAGTGATTTCAATGTTCATCTGGAGTCATAACACATGTAGTTACTTGAAAGCTGAATAAGTTATTTAAGACAAGCATTCGTTTATATTTTATTTGACGGTGCCTCAGAGCTAGGCCTGAATGACAGCCTATGCCACATCTTGCCCCTCTTTAATTTTCACCAAGTGAAAACAATGCAGCCAGACAGGGACTCAAACCTAGAACCACTCGCTTATAAGGTGGGTACTTTATCAACTGAGCTACCAGACCACTTTAACAAATCTTCATATATATATGGATGATTTTAACACTAAATAATAAGCTATTCAATCATATATTTTATATTATCATTTGGGTAATACACAGGCAAGTGAAATAACCAGGGGGTCAATTCACAAAAAGAGCTAGGGTATCACTCCCAGACTCTTTCTTTAGAAGTAAAAAGAAAGTGAGTATACTCATTTTCAAGTGATGCAATAAAAAAATGAATTGATCCAAAATAAATATCTATTCATCTGTATTGATGAGACACTAAGAACCATGATAAATGGTCTTATCTTATCAGGTTAATGCAGGTTTGCATCCCCTCTTCTTCTATGATAATGGCAAACGTTCAATACTAAAACATATTGGGATATGCGTGGGGGTTAAAAAGTAAAAGATGGTCAGGTTACCCAAGCTACTTAGTCCACATGGTACCTCTTGACAGTTGATGATAAAAAAGGTGTGAATCTGAACACCCTGCAATCCCTAACTGTTAAACTATGTACCCATATTATATGCTGTGCAGGAAGAAGGATATTAGTTGCTAAGGTTAATCAAAGCATTGAGAGCACTATCAGAAGCGAAAGTTAAAATGTGTGAATTATAAAGTCAATCCCTTTAATTTTTTTGTGGTATGCATGTAGAAAATCAGAGAAGTTAAATCTTATTAAAACAGCAGGTAAGACAGATTATTTTATTTATTGGTCTCTGTCAAATTAAAAAAAAAAATGGATAAGGAATAGTGGTTCTTAGTATTGATCCTCTTTTCATGAATTTGCTGCAGAGAGAAATAAATTTAATAGAAAAGCAAGAAAATGGGACAAGATAAAGTTATTGTTCTTTGTCACTTCACATCCTTCCCATGTGTAAAGAATGATATCCATGCCTTCAATAGTTTTTAGTACAGTACCTACATTCTGAGGGTCCATTTCTCTACATTTAAAACTGAATAACCTCTAAATTTTCTATGAATGACCGAATGATTGAACAGAATTCTACAATACAGATATGCTGAGATTCAGCCAAAGTAGTGAAAACTCGATTTTGAGTAAAAAATAAATATTTACGGGACACAATAATTATATGTAGTATAAAAGCACAGAAGAACTATTTTCCCTAGGATGTTGCGTAACTCACTTTACCATGTGGAGGAATACAGTTTTTTTCGAATACAAAGGCTCCTGTCTGAATTTGGATGGTGGATGTGCAGGTTTCAGTTATTTAATAATTAGTGGTGTATCAATGGTCCAAATAAAAAGCTTGAATTATGATAAAAATCTGTATAACCTCCTTATAATCACATCTAGCTATCTCAGATACATCAGAGATATCTCCAGGGGTTATTTATTGCTCTATAGAATGGCTGATACAGGTGTATATCTGCTATCCGAAGTTACTAAAAACAGTAGAGAGCCACTGAGTTGCACCTATAAATAGAAACTGTGCTGTTGCTCGGTAATACAAATCAAAGCGCTAAGAGAACATCACTGTTTCATTTCTTTTGTTTATCACAGTAAATTTTATAAACGGAGGTCAAATTTTCGCACAGTGCCAATAACCCTGCTTTAATGTTGCGCTAACATGGGTCATTAGATGAATGCACCATTTGCTGTTGCACTAACATGGTCATTAGATGAACGCACCATTTGCTTCAACAGACTGATTTAATATAGCTTCATGTTGATAACAATTAGCAAATTGCCACTCTTACTCCCCCTATATTTAAATAGCTTTCAATTAACAATTGTTCATTGTTTTAATAAACGTTAAATATTTGGAAGAACTAAATTACCCTGAATATTTGCAGCTTGTCAAACCCTCTTCCACTTGAGACACACACAACTTCAGTACCTTCAGGGCTTTGATTAAAATATGTTCTAGAAAAACATAATTTCGCCATACAAGTAAGTAATAGGGATAAAGCAAGGTAGAGTTATTGTTCTTGGTAAGTAAAGTTTGACCATTGAATAAAGTATAAACTCAATCCCTAAAGTACTTTCTGAGTTGTGACATACAGATGCGACTAGAGACACTACAGTCATTTGAAGACTCTAACAAGAAAAGATTAAAAACAAATGACGGCTTACATTAAACATACTTCCCCCCTCATATTTCTACTGTTTTGACCTTATAACTGAACCTGTCTATGGGCAGGGCCCTCATATTAGAAAAATCGACCTCTCTATAAATAATTATATAAAAAATGTAAGTATAAAAACTAGAATTAAAATATTCTAAATATAAAACCCAAAATTATAAAAAAAAAAAAATAAGTATTATGAAAAAAGAAAAAAAAGGTCTCAGCTGGACTAAAACTTATGACAAGACCCCTTGCGAGAACAAAATACTGAACGAAGCTCTAACCAATTGAGCGAATTCCACAGCCGCAAATTTGTGGTGCAAATAAGGTTATTTATAGGTAGCTTAATGAATGAAACTGCCGATGAACACTGAATTATAAACTTGCTTCTTTTACATTTTTATTTGCACAGAAATTGTGATTATACCCAATGCTTTCAAAATCCTGCAATTATCTTTTTTTAACACTGCAATGTTAACATTTACAACCAGTGGTACTATATTTCAATGGGAATGTATGGTTAAGTGGCAGTAATATGATTGCAAGTAGAAAATCCACTGTCTGACTTAAGACAGACCTGTGAACTTTATTCGGTCTGAAAGTGGGAGATCTGTGCTCCCAAAGTGGGAGATTGGGTTGTGTGAGAGGGAGATTTTTCGCAGCGCGTTTTTTTCGCACTACAGTAATAACAAAACACATTTTTTTTATTATTCATTTACTTATATTTCATTTTTTATTACTTATTAACTAATTACTTACAACATGTAAAAATGTTTGCGCCAACACATTCACCAAATGAGAAAAATTAGAGCCAAATTTAAGAAGTTGGAGCCAAATTTAAAGCAAGTGGCTCCAATATGTTTTCAGAATACTTTATTGTCTTTATATTCTGGTATGATATATGCATTTGTTATACTTGGACTGTCAAAGACATATTCAATTGGTGCATAATATTTAAAAATAAAAATTTAAAAATTTAAAAATATGTTGAAATAAAAACATTACAAAAACTGTCATATAATTCTAAATGTTAATTAAATGAATTTAATTCACATTTAGTTTTATAAATAAATTATCAAAAAATATAAAATTATTAAAATAAAAATTTAAATAAAAAAAAAAAAAAAAAAAAAAAAAAGATACTTGGGTACGTTAAATATTGGGTACGTTTTGGTTTGGATACGTTTTGACTTGCTCCATTAGCGATTAGCATCGAGTCATTTATATACATTGGAACATCTATGCTATTTACCAGTTGGAATCTAGCTAGGTTAACCAATTAATCAATTTAAATGTTTTAAAAGAAACGGTAGTAAACATTGATGTTTTTCGCAAATGGCCGCCATTGTGATGATTGCGCAATTTCATAACAGTTCCAAAGGTATAAACAAAAGTCAGTAGAGGGTGTGACAAATGTAAACAAGTTATAAGCTGCCAATACTATCCGAGTATTCCACATCTTTGCATAATTAGGAAGCCTTAAAATGCGTGTTGATTGGATAATCCCAAAGCAGGTGCTTGTTACTTTAAGTAGTATACAGTGTAGAGCGACCTGTATTTTTGTGCATTACGGAACTTAAACAACCGCGGTACTAATTTACTGATTTCTTCTTCGTATGCGCCAAACAAAGTTGATAAGCGGTATATTGGGGGCCTTGAGATCAAAGGCGGTAGATTTCTGGTGTTGGTCGGTAGACCGGGAGATGCAAGCAATTATCGGTAGCTCCCGCTCAAAATCGGGAGAGTTCACAGGTCTGTTAAGAAGCTTTCGCTTCTAAAACAGGATAAAAGCAAGCGCATAGTATTTATGGTTTAAACATCGATGAAATCAGTGCCGATTTAAATCCAGAAAATGTATCAGCACTGACTACATAATTATGATTGTAATGTATTCCACTGGTCAGCAGTCTGAGGAAAACAATGAATTTTTGTAACTGTGATAAACGGTCTCTGAAAATCTAAATGAAGGTAATGCCTGGATTTTTTTATATATGGAGTGAGATACTGTCAGGGATAGACATCCACATGAATATAAATCACCGTTTGAAAAAGAGTCAGCCTATTATGTTGTCTTCTGACTGTAAAAAGATCCAATTTAAATCAGTAATTGTTGGTGTCTAATCAAACAGCTTGCCTTTGAACATTTTCTAATTTATCTATACCCTTCTGAGTGTAAGGATCCAATGCACTAGAGCAGGTTGGTCTAACAATGGTGTTATTGGCTGCTGTCTTTGAAGAGCTATTGGAACCTAAGGTCTGGCTAGCTTTACTGATATTTTGTTTACGTGTGGAGACCAAGATAAGTTAGATGCTTCCAAGAGCTCTAAGT